>CM051520.1:38599493-38968586 GCA_028015205.1 Mytilisepta virgata
TTTCGTTCAACACTGTTTGTAGCTGCCCATTCCAAGTGCCAGACTAGTAACTGAATATTTCATTTTGAAAACCCAGTTAAGAATTGCAAGGAAAAAAGTCATATGATATGACACCTCCCTAAACCCCCATCCCCTCTAATTTATCACCAATCTTTAGATGTACTGTTTTTGAGAGCTTAGTTTTCGAAATATGAGCAAGTTTTTAATGCATTTACATGTATATTAGGCTATGAATTCATTTGTGAAAGGTATCTTGTATGGGAAACTGATCTTATCAGGGATCTCAACTTTACTTTACAACTCTACAAAGCTCTGGTTTGTAACTAAAATTACAGTGTACCTTGCAAGAAATGCGGTCATGATGAGAATAAACTTAAAATGAATGGAATCAATCAATTTCCTCTCACTAGCTGTGTACCGCCCATAATGCCATATTAATGCTCTCTTGGCTGAAAAAAAAATTGGGGTTTAAACAATATTCATCGAACTAATCAACTGCAATTTTTACAAAACTACAATACAATGTACAATAATGCTAATAAGATTCAGAAACAAGCAAAACAGATTTTATAAATCTGTCTCTTAATCATTTAAAAAAAGAACACAAGTGAAAACATATAATAGGTACGGTTTCAGTAAAAATCAGAAAAATAAAGAATATTTACAAATTACAATAGAGAATAATACAGAAAACGAACATGTACATAAGTAAACAAATTTTTTTCTGATACATCTCCCTTGAATAGTTTTACAATAATGCCCTCTTCATAAGTGATTATTATATAATAAATTTTTCTTTTATTGTGTCAATCAATAATGCTCTACTTTGAGCAGTCTATTTTCTATAAATGACACATATTTGAAAAAGCAACAGTAGATCGTTACTCTCAAGAAATTCTCTATCATTAACGTTTGTTCGATTGTCCGGTACCAGCTGAAAATCCCATCGGACAAGTGAAAACAGTGTTGCAAATGTCCGATGGGACAAGTAAAAAAGTACCTGTCTTTCGTTAAAAACTAAATTGTGGAATTTTATTTTAACATAATGTTCAAATCCAGCAAACATAATGGATAATCTGTTAAAAGTCTGCACACAGTTTTCAGTGTTGCCTTTTTGTGTTTACACAGACTTGTTGTAAAATGCAAGAAAAAATCTATAAACTACCAAACGTAATCACTCACATGTTTTAAAAAGCGTATTCTTGTATATCCATTTTGATCTATCAATTGAAGTTGACATAGAATTTAACATGGCAACTATGGATTTAAGAAAGTTTGAATTTACAACACTAGCGACAGTGAAACTGATTACCTTGTGACAGTGCAAAAGGGAAATTTTGCCTTATAATAAGAAATTTCAGAATTTAGCTTTTTTGTTTTTTCCGGCCAAGTAAATATCTCTGTCAGACAAATGGATTTTCAAACCACCTGTCCGATGGGACAAGCAAGGAAAAAATTTAATGTATAGGCCTGTATCAAGCGAGGAAAATCCAAAGATGACTATGAATATTTGAGGGAAACAAAAGTATATTATCCTCAAAGATATGCATTTTTTTTATTTTATTATACTGAATACTATATTTATGATTTTTATACCTTTATAACTCTAATTTTATTATATACAATAAGTATTAAACATTTTTACTGTATTTTAGGTCCTCTGTCATTATCCTGTATGTAGTGACGGTTGCAGGGCGATAGTTCTCGGACTGTTGGACTGGCAGTAATCTGTTGACCACCTTCCTGAATTTGATTGGTTGACCCCCACACCCCCAATTCTGTTTCTTTCTCTTATTAAGTTATAACTAAACAATTATAGGCTGAGTTGGATCTCTTACACCAGCTGTTCTGCTCTGACTTAAGGTAACAGTTTGTTCTTCGTGTCAAACAAAACGGCTGTTGTCCTTGAACCCAGTCAATAACTATTTTCTGCTTTAAGGAGAGGGTGATAATTTTATACATTATCCTCTTGAGCAAGCAAACTGTACATGGGTTTTACTTTTTGGCATTGAGGGTAATTGATAAAAAATTATTATCTTCTGAGCCATTTGTTAAAGAAGAATGTAACCCTCATCTACACAAATGAAAAGAGAGGAATTTCATATGAAGTATAATAAATCACAATAAAGCCCTCTTCATAAGTAACTATTAAATAATTATTTGTTCCCTTACTGAACTTCTTTGAATTACATTTTACCATTTAATATTTTATTTTGAAGACAAAATTCTTAATACCCTTTATGGGCATGAAAATTATTCCTGCAAAAATTCACTTGAGAGATGTACATAATTTATGGGTGGGCATTTAATATAACCATATAAGGCTAGTTGTATATAGCACATGCTATTTAGCATCACTGATTTCGTCAAGACTTAGTTACTCATCTGAGAATATTTTACTAGATGGCATCATGTTGTACAGCTGAGCGGAAATTGTAAATAGCATGTGCTAATACAAACCTTTAATGGTAAACATAAATCTCCACCAATAAAACTGAACTTCGGCACATGGTCTGACATTTTGCAGGTATTTTGTTCATGATAATAAAAGGGCCACATGTAAGAAATCCCCAGCCTAGAACTTTTCTGTAGTTTTTAGAAATGGGTTCAAGAATCAAATGGCTGATTTACATGACTTAAGAAATAATTATTCCGATTCTAATAGGACAATTACGGTGTGTGTACATTATTTTTCCAAAATACTTCTGAATCAGTATGTGTGGGAGGAATTCCATGTTGCCCAATTCCTCGTCAGACTGAGATTCCCTCAAGAAGTCTCTCTCAAATAGGCATAATTTGTGTCTGAATTTCTTTAGGACGCGGCCTGATGATAATGATTGTATGACACAATGTCCTGCAAAATTTGCATTGGGTTTTTCATAGTCAACCACTTTGAACTTTTCACCCTCTAATTCAAGGAACGTTCCAATGGCAAATGGCAAAGCCATGTTTAATAACAATGTACAGTACTTCCATATGCAGACGACACTGGAAGGAGAGGGCAGTGCTCAACGGAATTTTGGGGGAAATCCTACTTTTAGTTAATTAATGGTTAAAAACTTTTGATAAAACATTGTTCAAGTCGTTTATTATGTTTTGTTATATTTATTTAACTTTTATTCGCACTACACCAGAATGAATGAAAATGTATTTATAACAACTACAACAACATCATTCAGAAACCCCTATGCTAAATATAGAAATTTAATCAACGGTTCTCAGAATCGCAAAAATACCAACCAATCAAACTGAGCGGATAAATGATTTCAGGTGGGAGTAACACTAGAACAGCCAACTAAGTCGCGTGCAGCTCATATGGTAACTAATGTTTTACCACGCTTGTGGTCCCAAAGCCTTTGAAGGCCGTCATATTAGAATTAACAATGACTAAGGAGTGGAAATTTGTAAATGTTATTGTAATTGATGAAATGAAGACTATAAGAATATGTAATGTTAAAGCAACTGGAAATTCCACAACAATGTTCAAAATGTATCTATAATAGGAGGTGCACATATCCAATATCTATACAAACATTCTACCAAGGTTGCAGACTCCAGTGGCAACCAGGTGCATATCAGGACGAGAACATGTTGATATGATAATGAATATGATCCCTGCTTTGTACTAGACCGACACGCTAAGTCAGATTTTTAATGTGCTAGCTCACAAGGTAACTATCCGCAGGAAGACATATCACCTCACTCGGTCACATTATACTGACTCCGAGCCGATCAGTCTTTGCTCTTACTCCTAGATGCCGCGTGCTTGGCGGAGAAGCAGCAAACACCAATTTTAATGTCTGGTTTGACCCGGCCGGGGATCGAACCCACAACCTTCCGCACTAGGGGCGAGCACGTAAAAATGTTCCAAATGTATCCATAATATGAGGTGCATATGTCCATTATATATACAAACATTCTACCAAGTTTGAAGGATCTGGAATGAAAACTGTATGCGGAGTTGATACCACAAAATAGGTACCCTATTTTCCCCACCTGCCCGCCTGACCAACATTCACCATACTATAACCCGGATTTCACTCCGTGTAACCCGGCCAAAAATTAGCCTTACCATATACTTACCTGCTTTTGAAGCAAAGTAAAACACGACTGGATTGATCAAAATCACAAGGATAATAGGCAACAAAAATATAAAATATAACATTCCCCGTTCTACATCACTTTCTGAATGGTACCTAAAATATTAATTACATGTATCACATATTTTATGACTTATATAGGGGATATTACCTGCAAATATCAAGATATAACTGGTTAAAAAATTGAAAATACAATATTCTCAGAAATTCTGATATGTATTCATTTGATATAAAGATATTTTGTCTAAAGATTAAATTTTTGACACAGAATTCATGCATGCATGGGACAAAAGTTTAAGCAACGGAATAATACTTCTATTGTCATTATTATTTTCAAAGACCCAGTTAGGCATTTACTTTTGAGAAAGGGCCTCGGCGGCCGAGTGGTCTAGGTAGTTGACTAGTAATGATTACTAGCCTGTCAACGCTGAGGTTGTGAGTTCGAATCTCACCTGTGGCGGGGTGTGTTCGACTCTGATCTTAATTGACAAAGATTGCCAATTTTCCTACCGAAGATCGGTGGTTCTCTCTGGGTACTCCGGCTTCCTCCACCTATAAAAACTGGCTGCTGCGAAATAGCCAAATGTGCTGAAAATGGGGTAAAACCCCAACTAAACAAACAAACAAACATCTGAGAAAAGTAAGTTCACATCTAACATGTTTTGTCTAACAGAAGCAGAATTATAACACAATGCCTGAAAAAAAAATCCAGATGTCCATCACTCTTGGTTGATATTTGCCATACATATTTACCTTATCTTAATAAATATGATAATTGAAAGAAGGGTTATATCAGTCTTACTTGTTAAAACCATTCTTATACAGTATCAGTATTCCTCCACCACAAACTAAACCAGGTAAAATCCAACCCAACAGGTATTTAACTGCTCTTGGCCTGAAAACAACATGCTGTTATTAAATACATTATGAATTTATCAGACAGTATGATGGGTGCCATATACAGAGCAGGAATTGCTTATCATTCTAGAACAACTAATTTGCAACTGTTTGTGTTTCCATTACTGTTTTTGTAATTTTTCCACTTCTTTAATGTTAACTTGTCTTACAGTTTTCTCGGTAATGCTAATTTCAAACTTCATGAAACTGCATGTGCAAGAGGTGCACTTTCATATTGGAATGTTCTATACTTTACATAATATCACCAAAATGATTGGAATATGAAGGATATCATATAAGAAGAGACTAACTGATAAATGCTCATCCTGACAATTTATCACTCATACTTTGTATTCATTTTAATCAATTTATTCTATAATAAAGGAATGTTATTTCTAAATTATTCAATCGAGTTAATTCATCAAAGCTAAAAATGCAATGAACAAATGGAAACATGGGTCTAATGAAATACCTCAACTTATTCAAGTTCATGGATAACTCTTAGTTCATTAATAAAAGAGATAAAGACATGGTTCAAATTTAAATCAAATTGGCTAACTAAATCAAGGCTCAGTATTTTATTCTGATATTTTCTGAGTTTTTCTAGGAATCAACTTCACATTACATTCAACAGTGAACAAAACCAGAGACTCCAGTGAGGCTTGAATCTCCTACCTGGATAATGAAGCAAGTAACACACTGCATATTAAATTGTTTGTATATCAAGGCTTATTAATCAGAAATTTCTCTACACTGTTCCTTGTAAGTTTGGTTAATATTGGTATTGTAAATGTTGTTTTAGAGAAACTTTAATTTCCAATACGCTTCCATGAAAACTTATGTGCTACCATAACTGCCATGTATGAAACCAGATCAACACCAAATCTTTGTAGATGATCTCCCAATTATTATTCCTACTAAGTTTGATAAGGGCCAGGTGAGCTAAAAAAATAATCAACACCAATGAAATTTAAAGTAACAACATTTATAAATTTTCAAAATGGAACAAGCAAAATACAGTTAACTTTTTAAGTAATTAAATTCGCAATACGGCATTTGATGTAATAAAGGCCCATGGTACTTAAAAAATAAGAAGCTTATTAAAATTGTTAATAGACAAAACTTTTACCCATCCTGGACAGTATCCACAACTCAATTTCTGTTTTAAATTATCATCTGAATTCATGTAGATCATACAAAATCATGTTTTCATTAAAAAATAAATTATCTACTGGGTGATAATATACCAGTAATTATGGGTATTTTTGAGGTTACTTTATTCATTCTAAATTTGAAAATGGAAGAAGGGATGCTTCATACACTGAATATGGTACGAGAAATGAACAGAAAATTAGAAATAACAGGAATTTTGTTTAAAATATGTAATGAGCTTTGCATAAAAAATTAAATAAACAGTTTTTTTATAGTGGTAAATGAAAGTTTTAACATATTTATACTTACAGTTCTTTATTATTTGCCACCATTAAAGCTTCAATACCATACAAAATTATCCAAAAATAAGAACTCTGGTAAAAATACTGAATGAACACCTGACAAAAAACAAGATTGAACACACAAATATTTCTCACCTACAAATGTACATAATGACTCTTTGTAACTAATAACTAATATGAAAATGAAATTAGTTTTTGTTGAGGGAAGTAATTTAATACATCGCTGTGAAATGAAAACAATCTCAAACTCATTATTATACATCTACATACCAAACATCTTTTGAATTATGCATGTGTTTAAAAATTACAACCATAATTTTCAGTAAATTGTCTAAGTCCAGGGGATGTAATTTTGTCAAAACTGGAGCAAAGTGGGAATTCGGTTTTATACTCCTTATGATATACCTGCATATTAAAAGCTTTGAATATAAATAGCTGTTTCGAAAAAAGTTTGTACAACCATAATTTTTCAAAGGCAGTAATTCTGTCAAAAATATGTCAACCATAATGAAGTGCAAACACTTGCATACCAAAATCTTCAGAAATATACTGGTGTTTAGAAAAAGATCACTGTCTATAACTGTTCATATTTTGGATTGACAGATATGGAAAACAATTTATATGCCAATCATCTATTGCTCAGGCATAACCAGGAATCTATGATTACAAAGTTTGCCTCATTCCCCCACTAATTTTGGTGTGTGGCTGTATAGCTCCCTGAGATGCACCCTTACAGCAAGTAATATGATTGTAGGTTGCTTGGTATCAGAGAACTGAACTCAGATGTAAAACTTAACATAAGTCAATGAAGAGCAATAAGTAGGTCAGAGTGACCTAATTTTGGATGTAAAACTTAACCTAAGTCAATGAAGAGCAATAAGTAGATCAGAGTGCGGTAATTTTGGTGGGAGGCTGTGTTATTCCCTGAGTTGCATCGTCACACCAATTGATATGATTGTAGGTCACTTTGTCTGATTTTTTACATAAAATTTAAAAGCCAGTCAACCGTGTAATATGAGTCATGTGACCTTCATATTAAATCACATGGTCAGTCTCTTCAACGTGCACCTGCATAAAGAAATTATGACCCTATGTCAACTAGCAACCAAGAACTGGCTGCGGACGCATATGCAGATGTGGATGACAGGGGTACTCCATTAGTCCTCAACTTCGTTGAGACGAACTAAAAATGAAAACATTACTATTATAGAATTTTATATCACAAATTGTTATACTAAGAAATGCTACCTCTATTTTCATAGCTCCATACACAAACTCTTACTGAACCCCGATTTTACTACCGGGCAATGCAACAAGTACTTGCTAAGTACCCTACCAGAGCACAACAGATTTTATTAAAGTTCTCAATGTCCTGTTATGACAAAACTGGTACAAGAATCTGCTATTTTTCATTTTTTGAAAACAGAAGATTCCAAATTAACATACTCAGACTTGATCCCTACTACAATCCTGAAATTGCATTTAAAAAAGAAAATCTCCTTTATTTCTATTAATACATGCACTGCTGGAAACATTTTATAACAAAAAAATAAAACAATGTCTGCATCATTAGAGTAAAACCATGTAACTGATTTTAAGTATTTTTATCAGGTGGGAAACAAAAAAAAAACCTTGCAAAATCAAAAATTGATGTTACAGTGAGAAAAATGTGACATCTTTCACTTAATTTAATGTACACTTAAATTTTGCTGGTTATATTTTAAATTACAGCATGAAATCTTTTTATAATACTACTTACATTTATAAGTATACAAAATATGTTCTTTGAATCAAACTTCTTGCTTGCAAAAGAGAAATTTTCTTCAAACATAGATACAGATCGCACAAGAATTCCTGCAAAATAGCAACACAGATCATACCAACAGAAAATAACTAAGGTCACTTATGCATGAAAGAACTTTACAATGACTAATCAGAATCATCCTTCCTCATGACCACTCAGTTTTACAAGGCGACCATGACAGATCCACTTTCATAATTTTTCTCATCAGACTGACCTGTCTTTTTAATGAGAATATTCTATAAGTTTACAGTACACAGGTAGTTTGCAATAACTAATGATCACTACCATTTCAACACTGAGGTTGGGAGTTCGATTCCAATCTTCATTGACAAGTTGGATGAATTTCTCTAGGTAATCGTAGCTTCCTCCATTAATAAATACTGCTGCCATGATCATAAAATCCATACTACGTACACTAAACATTATGGGTTGTGTATATCTTCTAAATTTGTAAGAGAGGGGAATTTTTCCAAAGAATCAAAAATTCTGACATGAAAATGAAAATTGCAATGACAATCTGTTGACTTAAACAAGAAGCTGTATACATGTATACTAATCTACTACAGGAGAAGTATAGTAACAGTGATACATGTATATTCAGAACTATTCAGGATTAATTTATTTTCTATGGTACCAATTTTTTGAAGATTTGGAAAAGTTAAACATACTTAATTCCTTCCTTTAACCAGTTGGTAACTAAATGCTGGGGTATTGTATTTCACTGATTATTTACATTTGGGGTTTACTACTACTGTACCAACAAAATCTCTTCCTCTCCCCCCGCAAGTAAAATAAAATTGGTATCCCATGAGTAATGAATCCACACAGTACTGATTCAGTTTCTAACATTTACTTACCTAATGTTCCAATAAAACTAGTGATTACAATTGCTCGTATTATATCATTCAAATTCGGTCCTACAAGAATACGACCTGGATTTCTCCACCATTCTGAACCTCTCTGATCTCTTGGTAATGACAAATAGACTACACCTAATAAACTTATAGTGCAAAATGTAATTCCTACAATTGTTACAACTTTTTCCACCAATAACTTTTCTGCTCGATTATGTACATGTGCTGTATCATTGTTATATACACTGCATACATGAAAAAATGCTGTTGATGCCATCATTGAATCAGGAGATTTTGACAAACTCCATTGGATCTGAAAATTAAAAACTATAGGATGTAAGAAAATTACTTCCTTAAAGCTTTGCACATTTATAAATGTCAACATCTTCAATAACATACTTTTCAGTTATAACGAATTACTGATTTTTATAATTTAATCTATTTAAGGACTGACTGTAATTTTTTTTCTCCAGTCTATGAAGAAATAACCTCAATCACGTAGTGCATGCTAAATAACCCGCATAGCGGGTTATTTGAAAGTATGCACCATGTGCATCGAGGTTATTTCGAATAGACTGAAAACAAAATTACTGTCAATCTTTATAATTTCAACGATTGTTTTGACGTCTAAAATTTCGAGATTCCCTTTAATGATGTCATAGTAGGAAAGAAAATTTAGTCTATGATATGATAGACGGAAAAATTTTAACCAATCAAATATTAAATTACATATCTATAAACCCAGTCATCATCGTAAAGTTTTTACACATCAAACTACATATATAATGACAGAAATCAATGACTCTGATGATATTTGTTTGTCATTTATGGAGATCTCTGCTTAAGAATTCCTTCTGCTGAGCAAAAAAAAAATGAAGTACAGTATGTATCTGGAGCATACTTATGTCTTAATTTTGATGAATTTGCTTCAATCTTCAAACTTGAGAAAATACTTGTCTTGTGAAGAGGATTTCACATCAGTGCAAAAGATATTAGATTCTTCCTCTTAGACTTAACCCCACTCTGGATTTAAGTTCCTTTGCTTGAAGATGTGTGGATTTTGTAAATAATTTATCCATCAGATTCTCTCCTAGCTATTTATAACCCATTCCATGTATTGCTTTCCATTATCTTTTTTTATTTTCCCAGATTCATTATGTAAAATGCTCCTTCAATCTATTAACTCGAACAGCCCTAAAGATTTGCAATCTGCATACAAGGAATAATAGAATTGGATTAAATATTTATTTGAATATAATTCTGGCAATTTTCCAATAGATAATATATTTTATGAATGTGCTTCATATTTGTTTGTCAGAGATGAAGATCTCCACTTACAAATTCCTTCTGCTGATAAATTAAATTAAGTAGAGTGTGTATCTAGAGCATATTCATGTCTTTATTGTGACTTCAAACCTGAGACAATACTTATTTTGTAAAAATAACATTGTCACATCAGTGTATGAGATTTTGGCTTGAAACTGCCATGAGATTTTTGTCTGTGTTGAAAAGGTCTTTTATGATTTAAGTTTTTTCCTTGGCTTGAACATGTGTGGATTTTGTATAATTTATTCACCATATATTGTAACTAACATGGAAGACAACTTGTATAAAACTTTCAAATATGGAGGAAATCCCATACAAGGAATTATTGGATTGGATTGGGTCAAAATATGTCATTCTCTTAAGAAGGTTGGGAACAAAATCAGATAAGTGGTAACCCACCAATTACCAGTAACTGTTGGAATTTCTCTTTTATGATTAAGGGTAAAGTTTCAAGTGGTAAATAAATTATTTTCAAATTTTGACTTTTTTTAATTCAACAGGAAAAAAATATAAAATATCAAAAATATAAAAGTGAAATCCATACCCTTCAGACATTGTTGAATAAACTCCACACTACCTATATTCAAAAAGTTTTATCAAATAAGGATTCCTCATCTTCCATGCTTCCAAGCGTGCCAGGAAAAACTGAAATTACTGACCTTGACCTGGGATGAAATTGTGTTATGTTGGTGTTAAAATAGCAATGAATTGTATATTTTGTTGTATTAAAGGTTCTTGTTATTATATCATATATTTGGTTATAAGAGATGCATTGGTTGTTAGTATCTCAAATCCTATTTCTGTTCGACTTCATTGTTATGTCGACCGCCTCGGTGGTCTCGTGGTAGCGTGCTCGCCCCGAGTGCGGAAGGTCGCAGGTTCGATCCCTGGCCGGGTCAAACCAAAGACATTAAAATTGGTATTTGCTGCTTCTCCGCCAAGCACGCGGCATCTAGGAGTAAGAGTCGGTAAGACTGGTCGGCTCGGAGTCAGTATAATGTGTCCGAGTGAGGTGATATGTCTTCCTGCGGACAGTTACCTCCTGAGCTAGCACATTAAAAATCCGACTTAACGTGTCGGTCTAGTACAAAGCAGGGATCATATTCATTATCATATCAACATGTTCTCGTCCTGATATGCACCTGGTTGCCACTGGACGTTAAACAATAATTCATCCATCATCATTGTTATGTCATACAAATATGATGTGCGCTGTTACGTCAATACACAAAAAACCTATCTATCCTTTCTGACTTGTTTCAGTATTCCAGCAGTAACTTCTCAGTATTTTGAGCATTTTGAGCAAACTTACCAGAGTTTTCCTATCCTCACATACTTGACCCCAAAGGTATTCCGATAAAAAAAATTAGTTCCAAATTATCTCCAGAATGGATATGTCAAATTTGGGTCACTTCTGGGCAGTGTAGTTCTGATTTCATCTGACTAAAATGAGCCAATACAACCGATTGGTGAGAAATTAGAGCTAAAAGGTAGGCATTTTGTTAAAATATAATCATTTTACTGCAGAAAGAAGCAAAAAAGCAGACTAGATGGAGAACAGAAAAAAAATTCTGACGATTTGAAATTTGGCGCTCTCTGAATTGATTCCTCCCTTTTGAAGTTTTGTTCTGGTATTATAGATCGGGCCCGGATCAGTCACAGATGACATACTATGTCAATTGTAACGAGCCCCTGTGCTTTGAATAATTGAATTTTGTATTATATTATTTTAGTGATATATTCAGTCACATAAGAAATTTTCAAGTCTTGCACTTTCACCAAATAAATCTAGATTTTTACAAGTGATTATAGAGCTGCTGCTCTATGTCTTGTTGTGTGTATTCACCTCCCGTGACATCATTACTTACTGTCATTACCTTGAAATTGTTGAATTTGGTCACTAGAACTACCAGTCATGCTGGTAGCGGTAGATAGATAGATAGAAAGTTAATTACCATGCAGGTAAAATTAAAAGGATCTTTTTTCCTCAAAAATAAAATAATCACATGTCATTGAAATAAGCGAAGAATAGGAAAGTTCCCTCAGGGCGGAACTTTTTATATGAAAGGAGGAAGAAATTCCTTTAACAGACCGTTAATTAGCTTTGTATTATTGCTTCACACCTATTACGGCTAGTTTTCGCAAACAATTTTTTTTCTTCCTGTCTAAAAGACAGTAAAGTAAATCACATGCACGGAAAGGGGAAATAAACGTGTAAATTGGTTTAATCCATTCTAAACATCTCGGAACTTATCATGTAAACGTTGTGATTCATGTGATCGAGAGTTTTAAAGTAATGGTATCCACAAAATCAGTAATATGGCATATAGCTTATCCGTTACTTGCTACTTCTTCCCTAAAGCGCCCATCTAAACAAAATACATTTCTCGGTTTGATTTTCTGTATAGAAAGGAATGTTACCAAACAAACAAAATTCTGAAGATAGCAGTGCAATTTCCTTATTTTGAAATCAGATAAAAAGAAAATCGTATGATTCACAACTGCGCATGTGCAATCGCATACACCTCGATTTTTCTACGAGAATTAGCTTTCCCGGCAAGATTGAAACAGAAAGATGAAAGGATGTCACATTAATGGTGTAACGGTTGTATTTGATTAAAAGAAATACATATTATATATTATTTCAGTTATCTATTTTGATAATTATTTAATGATATTGTTTTATCTAAAGAGTATTAAAAAACTTAAGAAAGAGTTCCTTATCAAATCTGTAATCTCCGTTAAACAACATAAAAATGGAGAATAATGAAATATAAACAGAAAAACCGCACAAAAATATATATACAATTCAATGTGGTGATGATGGTATTCTATAGGTAAACGATTCGTATTGTTGTGTTCCTTGCTCATTGAATAAAAATTAAAAAAGAATACAAAAAGTCCAGAGATTTTTTAAAGATGTAATCTCCGTTAACCCTATGTACTAAAAACCTAGGTCATATTTCATTAGGAAAAATACACTGTCTTATAGGAGCCAATATCACTGCATAACACTGACTTTTATTCCAAGCAATATTGTCTACTTTATTAATAAAACAACAAAACAAGCGAAAACGTAATCTCCGTGAACTGTGTTTTCCGTTAAAACGTCAAAAACGCCGGGAAAACTCACGCGTATCCACGGCAATTTCACGCTTCCGGTTATGGTAGATTGACAGCGTTCTTTGTGGAAGCGAGACAACTCTCAAAAGGAATTCTGGCGTTACAGCCAAGGGAGAAAGTAAAGTATGGATGGTACGGTTTATATTAAAAGAAAAAAGTAAAACAAACAATTAATTATTTAACGAAAAATGTCTCAGATCTCGTATTCAACAAATAATGTCAATGTTTTGGGAGTATTATCAAAGATTTTGCAATCTTTTTAGGAATTCAATACCGATTATTGTGTTACTCCAATGAAATTCAAATTCAAATTCAAATTCTTTATTGATTTAAATCCAACAAAGGATTGTGATCAACAAAAAAAACAAAACAGAATAACAAATGTACATGACACAAATGATACAATATATCAGTATACATTACAAAACAAATCAAAATCAAAATTACAGTAAATGTTACATCACGGCTGAGGACTTAACTTTATTTAACAAGTTAACACATAATAATAATATTTCTTTTGCTAGATATTGCCAGAAATAAAGCCCCACAGAATATTGTTATTACCATGTAGAGCATTTCCACTGATACTATGACACCGGAATATAATTCTAAAATCATAATTAATAAAATTGAAAAGAAGTCACATGGACCAGCAACTATTTGAGCTGTTTGCGCAATAAGTACATCCTGTTAACAGATTGCACACAAAGTTTCATTATGTCAAAGTCATTAGAACTGAGAATTAGTTTAAATCTATCAAAATTACTCATGTTTTGAAAGTGTGGTATAATAGCAGACAGTTCATCAAATAATTTTTGTCTAATTTCCGAAAGTATGGAACACTGCATAATAAAATGAAACTCATCTTCAATATCATCTTTACATAGAGGACATATTCTATCTTGTAATGAAATATTCCTATGACGGCCTTGCTCAATAAGCAAATTACTATTACTTATTCTTACTCTAATATAATTTGATATAGATTCCTTCTCAAGATCTAATAATAAAAATTTTTCAAATTCATAATTACTTTTAAGCTTTCTGTATGTCCTCAATTTATTAGCATTAGGCTTGTTATTATCATCATACAAGCACTTATTCCAGTATCTACAAAAACAATCATACATTTTTTTACCAAATGATAAAACCAATCTTTTCTTTGAAAATGTAGTCTGATTTTCCCATGTATGGTTAAACCCCGACTTAGTAAACAATAATTTTAACTTTGATGCATAACTATTTTTCAATTTAACATTGTCTTTGTATGCAAGGTGGACTAATACATCTTTATCAGCATTTATCAAATGACACCAAAAACCAATTGATAACTTTAATGCATCTATTGCAATAGGCATAACCCCCTAATTCAGAAAATACTGCTAAATTCGTGGCTCCTCTATTGACTCCTAACATATATTTATAGAACTTTAATTGGACTTTAACAGGTGGAAAAGACATAAACCTTTCTTCCAAATTGCATTTATCCTTAACTAAAAAATCCAACGACAATATTTCACTACAATAAAGCAAAATGGGTTTAACGCATGAGTCGAATAACTTTAGATGAATTTTAACATTCATAAGGGGGGACAAGAGTAACTTCCTTATACTGAATATGGCCTTAGATGCTTTTTTACATAAGAGTTCATATGCAGCAGAAAAGCTGCCAGACGGTTTAAAAATTACCCCTAAATATTTATATTCCAATGAGCACTCAATCAAGTCCCCATCATAGTAGAATTTCATGTTTTTGAACAATCTCCCAGATTTGTTAAAAATAATTATTTTGGTTTTCTCTATATTAACCTTTAGGTCCCATCTATTACAATACTGATGGAGATTCTGTAGACTATTTTGAAGACCTTCAGCTGACTCCGATAATAAAACAATATCATCAGCATATAATAAACATGGAATATTTTCCCCATCTAATGAGGGTGAACAACATGTCTTTACATTGACAGAGCTTACAAAATCATTCAAATAAATAGCAAAAAGAGTAGGACTCATATATATACTTTTTGCTAAAGTGCATTTATTTGCAATTTTATACAATTTACACTTGATAGTATTAATGGTTGTTTCATTCAAACAAGCCCGAAATAAATATTTTCTCGGTTTTATGACTACTGCAGTACGCCTATAATGAAACAAAAAAACAAACAAACAAACAAAATCCCCCAAACTAGACAGAAAAATATGGCACGAAAGGCGGAAAATCTGTATAGTCTATGTATGAATTCGTTTAAACGAACATTTGTGTATATTATAAATTTACATCTTCTTGAAAACTGAGTAATAAACACTTGCCTATTTTTCTTTTTTTTTTCTTTTACAAATATAAAAGTATAAGTATGTAATTTTCAATATAACTAGACATTGAACCCGCGCGAGCGCGGGAAAATAAGCATTTTTTTGTGGTGGCCATATTGACCTTAACAATTTTTTGGGGCCATGGCATTCGTGGAACAGTAACTCAATGTGGATGTTGTGGCAGGCTTCCCATAAACTTTCCTGTCAAGTAGGTGGTGTCAACTGATAGTTTCATGTCTATATATGCTGTAGTATTCCAGAAATGGATGTTAATGCAAAATTTAACCAAAGTCAATGAAGCGTGAAATGTAGGTCAACGTGACCTAATTGTCATATGGTTGTTCGTTACTACCGAAGATGTATCCAATGATGAAGTAGACTGTATGCCACGTAGAATTACCAAAATGGACCTTAAGGTTCCATCATAGTCAAAATCTATGACGAAAATACAACCACTTAAATTGTCAATATGTTTATGTTACAATTAATTCTGAACTGGAACTTGATGAAAAGCTTTCATTAAATACACATTTCATAATGCATTACCTTTTTCATTCAGAATAAATATGAAAAAGAATATGAATAAACATTTCCTTAGTGACAGATGAATTTTTCAAAAGATGCCGTGAATTAAGTAGAGCATATTTTTGGAAAATAATTGTTCCTTGTCATCATGGGCAGGGCAAGCGAGGCTTAATTTCACAAATAAATCCAATAGACGATAAAAGCATTTTTAATGTGTGGCTGAGTGTGCTGTCCACGTTTATAAAGATGTCCGAGATAAATTTCGTCATTAATGATAAAGTAGACCATTTGTTAAAAATATTTTTATCTAGAGCTTACAGGGAATTGTACGGTAGAGCTATATTTAGACAGGTCACATGACAAATAATGTAAAAATGGATAATGGCTGGTTTTATCACTTTGTGCAAAGTAAACATCCGAGTAATCCAAAAAACAACTAAGTTAGGAATTCCTCTGAATTTTGCCTTACTTCTTCATAATCTTCAAAGTTCATAACCTTTACAGTTAGGAGAAATTGCGTTATTGTAGAAAAAAACAATCCTGAATACATGAAGCGGAAACATCCCACTCGAAGGAGAATGTTTTTAATTTGTTTTATTCTTCTTCCGTAATTTCAAACAAAAATACATTTAAAATATGTGCATAATTGTTTATTTAAATCAATGTGTTAAAATGATGCATTCGAGAACCTTCTAAGGGATATGTTGGGAGAATTCATACCGGAAAAGTCCATGCAAATTCCATTTGCACATAAACAAAACTGCAGTTTAAAATTTATAAATGCAGATTGTCAAATCCGAGAATAACCTTTATAATCTGAACCATACATCGTTTATTTTGAACCACGCGTTTTGCCGCCTATTCGGCTAATTCGTAAATTTAGTATTATAGATAATTAGGCAGATATTAGTCGAGGGTTGTTTTTACAGTTGCTCGTCATGCGGAGATCCGTGGTTCGATCCTGCTACAAGCACATTTTTTTTTTCATTTTTTTTTTTTTTGTATTTTGTCAAAATCAAAATCAGCTTATTTTTCATATATAAAAACATAAAAAGGTCATGCGGTCTGTCTCCATGCGGGAAGAATGATACAAAAATCAAAGCGACTTGTATTATTTGTAACTAAGTTCCACACAAGTTGTCACATAAATATAAATAAATAAAACAATGCGCATTAGTAATAACAATGTCCCACGGTATTATTAATATTTCTTTTCAGTACAAAAGAAACAATCACGAGCGGAATATCAAAAGGAGTACCGTGACCGTCGAAAAGCTAAAAATGAAGATAAATACTTAAAGAAGGAAAGGGATAGGAAAAAGAATGCTTACGTCTTGAGCTGCGACTTGAATAAAAGGGAATTGAAACATAGAAGAAAGTGCAACAAAGAAAGAATGAGAAATTATAGAGAAAAAATAAAAAATGAAATGAAATCCCCAAATAATAAAACAAATACAGCTAAACGTAAATCGTCTCGAAAGAGGATAAGTCGGGCAATTTCTAGAGCAAACCGAAAAATAGATAAATTAGAAAAAGAACTAATAAAATCAAATCGCAAAGTATGGAAACTGAAAAAAGAGGATTCAAAAGTTCAAATCTGTTCGAGCTGAAGCTACTGCTTTTGATACACATCCTAATCCGGAAACACCTTTGTTGTCTGCAATTTCTGAAATGAGGGACTCTGGACTGGATCCATCAAAGCATAAATCTATTCGGCGTAAATTACAATATCACAATGCTCTTGTAGAGGAAATAAAGTCTGTTAATCCTCAAATGGTCAAAGGTCTTGTTAGCGGTAAGATAATAAAAAAAATACAAATTGATGTCTTATACAAGTCGGGTGTTTGGTCTTAGGAGGAAATCACTTAAACCAGGTTCAAAGGAGATACAAAAACCGTTACGGAGAAGGCTCCCTTTATTACAAGAACAAATCAATGGAATCGTTTTTAATTTCTTAAACAGAGGGAATAATTCTTCAGTCATGCCGGGCAAATCTGACTATAAAACCGTAAAAGGAAAACAACATCAAAAGCGTATACTTTCAGACCATATAAAAAACTTATATTTGAAATTCCGTACAGAAAATCCCAACATCAGTATGTCTTATTCTAGATTCTGCAAGTACAGACCAAAATATTTTTGTCTTGTTTCTTACGCTACTCGCAATACATGCTTATGCATCAAGCACCAGAATATGGCTTTGAAACTTCGTTGTTTACACAAAGCCGGATTAATAACTACTGAAAGCCCTGACGTCTTTGTTAAGGATATAACAGATACCTTCAAGGTTGAATCGCTTTTTACAGAAAACAGTGGTCCTTTTGAGTACCAAGAGTGGACTCGTGTAAACACCGACTCTGGACAGAGGATGAACATTCTCACCAAAACAGCTGATATGGGCACATTTTTACACACATTTAGAAATCAGGTTTTTGAATTTAAAGCCCACGTTGAAAGGGTTCGAAACCAGTATCATGCACTGCAAAACCTCAAAGCAAATTTGCCAAGCATCATTTCATCGCCCAAATGGACTTTGCAGAGAACTTTAGTTGTAAGACAAGCGATGAAGTTCAGTCATCGTATTTCAACAAATGCCTTGTCAGTTTACATCCTGTAGTTGTTTATTATTCAATTGATGGGGTTTTACACCACAAAAATTTCACTTTCATCTCAAATGATTTAAATCACAATGCATCCTTTGTATTTTCGGTTATGAATAGACTTGTTCAATTGGTAAAAAATATTGATTCACAAGCCAAATGCATGCATTACTGGACAGACAGTCCGACATCGCAATACAAAAATAAACATATATTTTCTGTAATTAAAAAGCATAGATCACATTTAGATATTGATTGTACCTGGGATTATTTTGAAGCCGGACACGGCAAGGGCCCATGCGATGGCATAGGTGGTACTGTCAAACGTTGTGCTGATATGGCAATAAAGCAAAGAAAAGTAAACATTCAAAGTGCATGTGATTTCCACACTTGGGCTTCAGCCAGCAATATGTCGGTAACATTCAGGTTTATATCAAATGACGATATAAATCGGTACAGTATTGTACTTAATGAAAATATTGCAAAGGACTGCAAACCAGTGAAAGGGACTCTTAAGTTACACTCAGTTAGAACTGATTCATCTTCGTCACTGCTTATCAGAGATACGTCTTGTTACTGCAGAGGTTGTCTTTCAAACAATTTTTGCAACGATTGGAAACTCGTCCGTTATATAAGCGCTTCAATTATGACATGATAACACTGCCAATTATTTCATATGTTAAATGTCTTTGATTATCACTTCTTAATAATAACAAATGATCTCAATGAATCGTAGTTTGTCTTTAAATTTGCATAGTACATGTAGTAAGTGGGAAGTAATCATGCGTCTATCCATTTTCCACATTTCTTAATTAGTAGTACAATAACTCAATAACGTCTTCATGCAGATTCAGATTCAATATTTTATTAAAGTCTCACCACTTGTGCAACATATTAAATCACATATACATAAAACATATTCATGCTTAAAAGTTAGAAGCATAACAACAAGATATATACAAATGCCATTCTATTAAGAATTATGAGAGACTGTTAAAATCTATACTTGTACAATTATATACCGAGTTCATAAAATGTTAACTATTTGTATAAAAAAACTAGTTCTCCTACATGCATGTTGAACTTCATACAATATATACATTACTTTAGGTTTGAGGGATAGGATTTATCCTACAGGTATGTCTACATGTCTGTCCTAAAAACTTGTGAGCGCAACTCCAGAATATTCGCTTGATGAATATTAAGGAAACTTTAAACGAAGGTAGCACACCATATGTAGGTGTGGTTCAAACACGGGTCTCTTCCTTCTTATATTCACGGATTCAAAATTGGCATATATTTGACGGTGCACAATTTTTCCAGATCTATGATTAAGAGTAATATGTTTGGTACTGACAAAAAAATATTCAATTATCAAGTAGCTGCATGTGATTTGTACGTTAATCCAATGTATATTGACAAAAATTCCGCTCATTATTCAAAGTATATGATCCTGGATTGTTTACAGAACCTTCATGATATGTATATTTATTGTATAATGTGAAAATCAACTAAAATAATTGTTGGACTGGGGTAAAAAATAATAATGACAACCCATTTATTTTAGCTGTGAAATTTTCAAACACATGACAATTTACTTGCATGTTCAACTCGTCAACGATATCTACCCCACTTCAATCAACAGATCATATTAATCACTGACATTTCAAAAGCATTAAACTGAAAAATGTTTTTAAATTGAAACGACAAGATTAATCGTTTGGATGCACGTGCCGGTAAATTTTCGGGTGTTTGAAAAGTCAACAGATAAAAGTACAAATGTATGAAAGCGTATTTGGGTCAAAATTGAGGATCGAGGAAAAAAAATTAAGTTGTGGCCAGGGCTTTGTAACTATAAGTCGCGTCTACGAGCTACTCAAGTCGTGGCCAAGAGTGACAAAGTCGTCGTGCCACGATTTATTTTTTCTCGAGCTTTAATTTTGACGCAAATAATATAAAAGCGCATTTGGGTCAAAACTAAGGGTCAAGAAAAAGCCACGACTTAATTTTCCTTCCTCGACCCTTAATTTTGACCGAAATACGCGTTGGTTGTAAATAGCAACGTCACATTTTCTATAGCCATAGTAAGTATGGAAGGGAATTACCGCCATAATGATAACGATATATTCTTGTTGTATTATTACTATTCTTATTCCTATTATTGTAATTGTCAGCTGTATTATGATAAATCTTATTTTCTAATTTCATAAACATCTAATTTCTATTTTATATTATTAAATTTCTAAATTGTTACAGGCCGATTATTAATTTTTTATTGTAACTTTTCTACTTTCATGCATAAATTTTTAAATTTTATTTTCCAAAATTATACTTTTAAACTTTACAACCTCAAGCTTGTCAAATCCTGAAATGAAAAAGATCAAATATCCCGTTTCCATAAAAAATACACGAATTAGAATTTAGAACTTAGAACTTAGACGAATAGCAATCAGCATATTGGAATTTAGAACTTACGAATTGGAATTTAGACGAATGCGAGTTAGCATAATTGAGTTGGCATAATTTAATGTCACATTATGACGATCAGTGGCGCTGTCGTCTGTACAATGAATCTCCCTCATCATGTGACCTTGTTTACGACAACTAGAACGATAGCTGAGGGTCTTAAAGAGGGGGTATGAGAACGAACAACGTGAAATAAAAACATTTTCGCTGAAATCGAATCACGAATAATAAGCAACGTTCTAAGGAAAAGAAAACGGACATATACAATTTTTTTTTTTAATATTCACTTCTTTATTAAATTGAATATTGATGGAACTGATTAGCCTATGGTTGCACTCCACAAATTAATAGTACCATTTTCTATGTGAAATGGGCTAACAAATGTCATGGTCTTGTGCCATCTTCAGAGTAAATAATACCCATATACATATATATATATTCTGAAAGGCCATTATGTTAGCATTGTTTCAATCATGATAAAATAAATAAAAAATATCCATTGAAACCTAGTTGGCAAGGCAACATTTCAAAAATTGTCATAAAAAAAGCTTTAAAAATGTTAAATTTCACTCCACTTCGGCTTAAAATTGAGGTCTGATGCAGCGTTTCAATCCAATTGAGACTTAATTTTTCAGATTCTGCATAAAATTCCATTACATATGTGGGAAAAAAAAGGTTTACTTTTCCGGCTCTTTTTTTCGCAATTTAACTTACCAGTGCAGGTGCCGATTATCACTGTCAAAGTTTTACACACCACATGTCAATTCACAAGTCCCAGTTTATGACCTCCCATTGCTTGTCAAAAGCAAAATCAGTTAATGTTTTCGTATTTTTTTAAACTAAAATCTATCCTCTTTCAGTCAATATTACAATTTTGAGGTTAAGACATTTATTATTTATCTATCATGTAGTCAAACTTTACCAACTCTAATAATTAATAAAATTCTGGGGGTGCATTTCTCCGAAACTAAGATAATTAGTGGAGTGTAACCTATATCAGAATTTCCCGTATCTTCAATACCGTAACACGTAAAATAACGAATCGCGGGCAATAAAAAGAACTGGAAACGCCCAAAGATCGAAAACACGAGAAATGAAATGGGGAAAACGCAGCACGATAAACACGCTGTACGTTACCTCCCTCATAACTCTGGGGCCGTCAGATTTACGGCTGTGGTTCACTGTTTACCCAGTAAGTTTTAAAAGAAATATTGGATGGACACTGGTGGATTTAGAGAAGTGGAAGGGCCCGCCCCTTTTTAGCCGAGACCATATATTATGTATAAAAGTCCCATAAAATTATCCCGGGTCTCCTGTTGTCTTCGGGGTCTGTATACGATATTTATTGTGGGTAGGCCTACTCACAATAACTATCGTATTTTACAGGCCCTATGCTTTTTCACTAAAGAATTGTCAGATGCCGTGACCCGGATCCGACACTGATCACAGGGCTCGTATCAATATAGTCTTTCGATCACCAATCATTACTGGTTGATACGAGGGAAGGGGGAGGCTTTTCATAAAACTTTTCATATTGAATCCTTGAAGTCCTCAGTGGGTGATGTGAAGCCCCCGGAATTTCCTGGATTTTCTGAGATAAATTTTAGCATAAAAATAAAAGTTTTATGCCCCCTGACAAAAAATTGGGGGTGGGGTGGGTGTATATGCCGCTTTGTTCGTCCGTCTGTCTGTCTGACCCAAAGCAAATCGTTTCCAGATGATTACTCAAGTTTCCTTTAACCAATCATTCTGATATTTGAACACAACGTTACTGGCTTATATTAAAATACAGGTCAAGTTCTATTATGGGAGGAGCAAGGATCCCAAAATTTAAACCTCACCCCTGTTTTCTCATAGCATTTTTATAACAGAAATTGACCTGTGTTTTTTTATAAGTAACATTGTGTTCAAATATCAGAAGGATTGGTCAAAGGAAACTTGAATAATCATCTGGAAATGGGACAGACAGACAGACAGACGGACGAACAAAGCGGCATATCCCCCCCCCCCCACACCCATTTTTTTTTGTCAAAATTTATCTCAGAAAATCCAGGAAATTCCGGGGGCTTCACATCTTGGATATCCAAAACGGCTTCGCCCTGGACCAACTGAGGACTTCAAGGATTCAATATGAAAAGTTTTATGGAGAGCCCCCTCCCCTTTCCCCAGTATCAACCAGTAATGATTGGCGATCGAAAGACTATATTGGTACGAGCCCCTGTGATCAGTGTCAGATCTAGGTTTTCGAAACGTTGGGACACGGCATCTGATAATTTTTAGTGAAAAAGCGTAGGGCCTGTAAAATACGATAGTTATTGTGAGTAGGCCTGCCCACAGTTAATATCGTATACAGACCCCGAAGACAACAGGAGACCCGGGATAATTTAATGTGACTTTTATACATAATTTTATATATGGTCTCGGCTTAAAAGGGGCGGGCCTTTCCTCTTCTCTAAATCCACCAGTGTCCATCCAATATTTCTTTTAAAACTTACCTTGTGTAAACAGTCAACCGCAGCGCACCAGTTATGAGGGAGGTAACGTACAGCGTGTTTGAACTTTTTTATTTATCGTGCTGCATTTTCCCCCATTTTATTTCTCGTGTTTTCGGTCTTTGTGCGTTTCCAGTTCTTTTTATTGGCCGTGATTCCTTATTTTACGTGTTACGGTATTGAAGATACGGAAAATTTTGATATACGTTAATTTTAGAAATACATATGTAAATTATATCAATATTTAGTACCATCATTATTCAGTGTAATTAAGAAGTGAATATTATCTAAAACAATGTATATGTCCCCTTTCTTTTCCTCAGAACGTTGCTTATTATTCGTGATTAGGTTTCAGCGAAGATGTTTTATTTCACGTTGTCCTTTCTCATACCCCCTCTTTAGGACCCTCATATATCGTTCTACGTAAACAAGGTCACGTGATGGGGGAGATTCATCAGACGACAGCGCCACTGATCGTCATAATGTGACATTAAATTATGCTAACTCGCATTCGTCTAAGTTCTAAGTTCTAAGTTCTAAATTCCAATATGCTGATTGCTATTCGTCTAAGTTCTAAGATCTTATTCATGTATTTTTATGGAAACGGGATATTTGATTTTTATCATTTCAGGAGTTTGACAAGCTTGAAGGTGTAAAGTTTACAGGTACAATTTTGGAAAATAAAATTAAAAAATTTAGGCATGAAAGTAGAAAAGTTACAATAAAAAATTAATAATCGGCCTGTAACAATTTAGAAATTTAATAATATAAAATAGAAATTAGATGTTTATGAAATTAGAAAATAAGATTTATCATAATACAGCTGACAATTACAATAATAGGAATAAGAATATGAATAATACAACAAGAATATATCGTTATCATTATGGCGGTAATTCCCTTCCATAAGTAAGGAACCAACAACCGGCTATGTTTTTTTCTCTTCCTTAAATTTTGTATTCTTCTTCTTTCAAACAAACAGAGAAAAGACAATTTCTTATATTTAGAAAAAAAATGTAAGATCTGTTGCATTTTTGTTTCAACGATGTGAGTTTACGCTACCCAGCAAGATTTTATAAAGATTGAAGATAAATATATAATTTCCATTTTGACAAGATTGTTGAATGATCTTGATAGTCAATTTATCCGTCTGTCCGTCCACCACATTTGCATATCAAATAGTGTATCATATTGTATTGTATTGTCCGTATTACCGATTTCATTGTGAAATTTCTCAAAACGGCATACACCCACTCCAATGAAAGACCTTTTTCACAATCTGAAAGGGTAAGATGTGACAAGAAACTACATAAACATGTCTTGCATGATTGTTCCTGCTTAACAAAAAACACTGACTTCCGTTTATCTGTAAATCAAAGGCCGAATTTATCGGAAGTGGAACTGGTTCTAGAGAATGCTGTTCCGTAGAAAAAATTCTTTAACCGAAATTGTAATTTGAATTGACACGATAAAATACTATTTTGAAATGGGAATACATGTAGCTAGACGTAGGAATCAAAAGGTTTATTCATATTTTGAAGTGAAACACAGAATAAATGCGATTCTGTCGAATCTTTGCCATCTACAACATAAATTTACGTTTTCTGTTATTCATTTCAAGTCGTATGACACTCTCCGATTTTCTTCATTAGGATTAAAATTTCTGCAAACATAATTGTTCATCTTATTAAGGCGTAGACAAAACATTTAATCACACACAGAATGGCATAAAAATGAATAAAAATGCTTTATATAGTAACGAAAATCTATGAAAAAATACACAGTATAACACAAGCACTTCCGTAACGTCGTATGAAAACGTTGACGTTACACCAAGATGGGACAAAATGTCGACCCACCTTCCTTATGTGATTTCTCGGAAACTACAAAAGAATACATGCTAAAACTTTGTAAGCTTATTCTACCTGATCAGTACAAAGCTTTAGTAGGTTTAGTTTTTACTTTCATCGACTTTTTTATTTTTTCATACTGTACCCCTTTGATGGGCGCTTTAACTGAGAAGTGGTGTAACTAGTACTAGTACTAGAAATGTAAATAAAAACAAATATAATAGTAATTCAACAGCGGAATATACATGATATTATATATTCCTTATAACAAAAAGGAATAATACTTTCTTGATGGTTCAATAGAAAAAGTGATGAAATTTAAATATTTATGGAACGTACGGTCATTAGATACATTATATACCAGACGGGGGGGGCTGGAATTTTTTTGTACTATTATCAGTTGGAGAAATTGCCCCCTGTATCTTAATAATTAATTTAGATCACCCCCATCCTCTCTCTAACTTTTATTTTACCGGCCCATCCCATGCAGTCAGACAATCAGGAATTTTTTTAACTTCAGCTGTATTGAAATTGCTAGTGGTTAGCAACATTTTTGCACACTGTTTGTCATATTCCGTGTCCATTGATCTTACTATTTTCGTAAGTGTGTCTTCACTAACATCACTGCTAAGTGCGTAGTTACTTTTGTTTGACATAGAAAATGCAAAATTTTGTATAATTTTTTCAACTGGAAGATACGGTAATCGTAATGATATGTACGTAATGTTTTCAACAGGGTGCTTGAAATAACAGCACAGTAGGCCTTTGCTTGAGTCCATAAGTCTATCACGGAAACCTGTTTTGTCAGGCATGAGCTCGAAAAAACTACAGTATATTTCAAATGCTTCTTGAATGACGCGTATATGCATATACTAAAATCGATATTTATGACCTTGATTCCGCGTCATTCAAGAAGCATTTGAAATATACTGTAGTTTTTTATCAGCTTATATTATATTCTGTGAAGATCCTGATATATTAAACTTTAATTTGTTACAGATTGACTGAGTGGGAAGTTTTTAACGTCCTTGACTACCTATTTAGGTCTCGCACAGATAATCGTGGTTTATTTATTTATAGTGAATGTTTTCTGTCATGTAACTGCCGTTGTCTACAATTTTCTGTCAATCAAATAACTTAAATTCTTCCCTCTTTAATATTTTTTGTTACTCTGTTACTGTATTTCCACTTAGAGGGCCTGTTAATTGGCTAATAAACATTATCTTATCTTATCTACCATTAATAAAAAAAACTATGTTGCAGTATTTGTATTTATGTATTTCTTGTGACTTGGATGTTAGGCTTCTCCAGCATGCTGTTTTGCTGAGACGTTTAAATTGTGCTCCGTTCCATGGGTTGATGGGACAAATATCAATGAAACAAAAACATAGCCACTGGAATCAAAAACATTTTTCAATTCAAATATATAAGTTGTATTTTACCATTAAGCATTCATTTACATATTAATATACATATTAATATAAAAAGTCAGGGCGAGGAATCGGGGCGACCGGATTCAGGGCGAAACATGTATTAGGACGAACGTGAATTAGGGCGAACAAACCCTGTCTCCCAGAATGCGCTGTTTGTTGACTCCATAACGAGGAATACAGAAAATGGTGGGTCATTTCATTCCTAGTCGTATCTTGACCTAAACATATCAGTCACTAGATTTATTCATAGAAAATGACTGAAAATAACTGGAATTTTAGTGTACTTTATATATAGATAGATTACATATCGATCCAGCTTCCTGATTTCCCGAAATCGAATGGTGTGTTGTTACTATGGCCGGTCTGTTAAAATTTCACTTCAAAAGTGAGAACTTTTACCCTTAGTACCAGACTTTGTTAAGCAGTTTACGGGTCCTTGTTGTTAGTTCAGGCTATGCATGTGACTGAGGTTTAAGATCAAACTTGCAGATATGAACAATTCGTGACCTTTCATAATATTTATGGGATTTTGTTATACATGCTTTACACTGTATCAAGACAGTTCGGTACTGGGACAATACGGTACCTGGACATTTTGGTACTTAAATTTGGACAATTCGGTACCGTATATAAAATAATATGCGAGCAAAGCTTGCTCTGTAGTGTATAGCCATAGGATTTCAGATTTGGATATCGTTCTAGTTTCATCTATCTATTTTTTTTCTGCAAGATGGTGGCTTTCAAATTATATCGAACTACTTTCTGTGAGAAAACGTTTGATTTTCTAACATTATTTATTTTTTTTAAAAAGTTTAAGTCAATAAAATATTTAGAAATAAACATTAAGTGTCGTGAAATTAAAAATTAAAAACCCTACGCTTTGCAGGTCACACATGTTTCATAATTAATAAATTTAATCACATGAAAGGTGCATTTAATGAAAACAATTTGAAAATTTTCTTTGATAATTATCACAAATTTATCATTGATCTTCCGTACTATCAAAACAAACTTCCAAAGAATAAAGTTGGCATATACAAGCTGAAGTCTTGTTTTGAAAAAAATAGCAGAAGCTGAGGCCAAAATAAAAAGATTGTATGTTTGCCCAAACGCGGCCGACCCAAAAAAAAACCCGCCGACTCAAATTCTTTTTTTGCCGTTTTTTTTAAGAATTTTTTTTCGGATTTTTTTCCGTGTCCGCTTCGTCATCGTATAAAACTTAATGTTCGTCGTCTTTGCGTTTGAAAGTAACTGTGAATAAGATTAAAAGAAAGCGTGTAAGAGACGCAGTTAATCGATATTCGATATTCTCGGTTTTTATCTACTGATTTAACGAACGTAAAGAAGTAAAACATGTAAAAATGGCTAATTCTGTTAGATACCTCCTAACTGAGAGTGTTATATGCTTAAAAAAGGCTAAAAACATTAAAAAGTTTAAGTCTGCAAAAAACACAAGCAAAAATGCTTCTTGAGTTGGATAAACAATTCATACTGAACTTGTCGT
Organism: Mytilisepta virgata; assembly: GCA_028015205.1. Taxonomy (NCBI): domain Eukaryota; kingdom Metazoa; phylum Mollusca; class Bivalvia; order Mytilida; family Mytilidae; genus Mytilisepta; species Mytilisepta virgata. The sequence goes on from CM051520.1 coordinate 38,628,238, forward strand.
CAGGAAAATTGACAGACATTGAAACCTTGATGTTACAAAAGGGACTAAATCTTGTCCCTATTTGTGAAACATCGGAAAAACAAATAATGAAAGACTTTGGGATATTTGAAAGAAAACTGAGATAATCATATTTCTTTCCTAATAATCCTAACATTTCAATGAAAATAGCAAATTGGAATTATCAAAATACAAACAAACCAATCTTTCCTAAAAAGAAAGTGACGCTCTTGCAAAACGCATCACTGTTATCCAAAATACATCGGATTGCATTTGTGAATATATTAAACGATACAGCAGTTAATATATTCTCTAATTTAAAAATGAATGGAAGTAAATACAAATGTCTTCTAATGATATATGGTTAATATAGATAACCATGAAACTATCAATTCCAATGTATGCCTAAAGGGCGATCAATTATAACGGTCCATCAACAAGTTGTAGGACCACCTGCAAGTTACGATTAGACACTTCCCTGTAAAATCGTAAGTACAATAAGGGGTTAATAAATAATTGTCAATGCAAACAACATGTGAAAAAGAGACACATGAAATGCTGTACGCAATAAATACTGCTAATATATCTTTAAAATAGTATATATTTAAAAGATTTATTGAAAAATCCAAATAAATAAATAAATAAAAAAAAGAAAAAACACAAAGGGCGCCTCTGAAGAGGGTTTCCCTAGGACAAATTTCCTGAAAAAACCTGAAACGTTGAATACAGTAGCACGTTATCAATGTAAGGCCAGGGATATGATTCATACCAGAAATAGGTGGATAACGGATCAATATCTTTAATAAATTCATGGCTTTTGATTGTCTCTACAAAGGTTTGACGGAATAAAAGATATACTCATTGTTTTAATATCTTCATGCAAATTCTGATAAAAAAAAAAGAATTTGCCTACCTACCTACCCACACCCAGTCATCATGGGTCGGGTTTGGGCAAACTGAAATATTTTTTATTGTGGCCTGAGGAATGGTATTAAAATGGGAACTTTGGAGTCATTGGTTTCATTACCACAATGTCAGACAACATGTACCAAATATGTACGATACAGACAAGAAGCTGTTGAGTATGACTGATGTTCCAGATGGCAACGCAGAACTTGTAATACTGGTATTCCTAGAGCCCAGTACTTACATGCCGTAAACAGGTACATAGACAGATATTTCAGCAGGCTGTCTCCTAAAGGAATGTGCCAGTGTGTATGGTCCGCCTGCTCAGTAGTGCTCACTAGTATATCTTTGTACAATGTATATGATACTGAACTTAACTTTAGTGCTTTAATTGTTTCCATTATCTTTCCTTAGAAACTATTAATATAGTGCTTTAATGGTTTCATAGGTTAATCTCATTGTTCTTTGTTATTAATCTTTTTTTGTTAATTGAAAAATGAAGTAAGTAATAAAATGAAATTAATAAAACTAAATAGTGTTATCATTCATAGTTAATTAAATAGTATACAAAACACATGAAAAGATACCAAACAAACAAACAAATACAAATAACAAAATAAAAAACAAACGAAACAAATAAAGAACAGCAAAACATATCCAGTTTCATAGTACCGAATTGTCCATATTTGGGTCCTGAAATGTCCTAATACCGAAATGTTCAAGTACTGAACTATCCAAATTGGTACCGAAATGACTCTGTATCGAACTGTCTAGAATTCCTTTACACTGTCTTTAATATTAATAATATTGTAATATGTATATGTATAATTTCACTGTTTGGATCATGCCTCTTATGTGCTCTTTCTAATAAAAAATATTGAATTGAATATTTCATCTGGGTACCCAACAGTTTTTTTTCTTTGCTGTTGAATTGATTCTTGCAATAACAAACCTACTGTAGCTATCTGCATTTTGTTTGTTACATAGGGGAAATTTGGGATATTATTTTTGATCAGTTATGGTCATTGTGTTTTGAATACACTAGGCTAAATTACCTGTGTTCAAATTATCCTTGTGGTATGGGTTTTCGTCCTATATCATGTATATAAAATATGTACAAAATGTATTAAGACAGAAGCACAAGTAATATCTGACCCTGTTTTAATACAAAGAGGTGTGAAATAAGGGGATAATTTGATTTCTTTGCTGTTCAATATATACATTAATGACATCCCTGATATATTTGATAAAAACTGTTGCTCAGTTCTTCTAGAAAAAATGTCATTTAACTGCCTCATGTTTGCTGATGTCAGTGATGATATTTTATCATCAGAAACTTCTGAGGAATTACAGAATTCTTCGAATAAATTAAATGAGTACTGTAAAAATTGGCAAATTTCAATAAATAATAAAAAATCAAAAGTAATGATATTCCAACAAAAGAACATTTTAGATAATAAACATGATTTCGATTTAAATGAATGTAAATTATAAAAAGTATTGAAATATAATGAATATCTTGGAAATATCATTGAAACATCTGGAAAATTCCATTCCACACATATAGAATTATTAAAAAAGCTAATAAAGTTATGTTTTCCATGTTTAAATATCTTAGCCCTTTAGAAAATATTAATGTCAATATTCATAAAAAAAAAACTGTTTGAAACTTTAATAAGACCTATTCTGATGTATAATTCAGAAGTATGGTATATGAATTTTTACTAGAAAATTATGAAAGCTTCTCGGAGAGCAAAATATAATAATGATACTAGATTTGATATAATGTCTTTAATAGACACCAGTTTATTAGAAAAAAGTAACTTAAAATTCTGTAAATATACTCTTGGCCGAAACAAACAGTCAGTTAATATTCCAGCCAAAGCTGAATTAGCCCAGTATCCAATTGATACATTTATTAAATTACAAGCTATTAAATATATATGTAGATTCATGAGTGGAGATAAAATGTATTTTGGAAGATTGAAACATAAAGTTTAGAGAAAAATATACCTTAAGATAAAAATCCACAAAAAGGGAAAGGAGAATCTCTAAATATTAATTCTCATTAAAAAAATAATATGCAAAGTGCAGTTTATTCTAGTTTTTGAAAGGTACACTATTTTATACGGTATGAAATAAAAGAAAAAATAAGGTAAAGGAGAGAGCACAAGGATTAGTAATAGAATAAATGTATTATTTTTGATTTTATTACTTGACCCAATTTATTTTGTTGCTTCCATCCTGGATCCATCTAATTTGACTCTCAAGAAGTTTGTTTGGGTATTTTCAACAAGCATCAATATTGTCAATTATTAGATTGACAAAGCATATAAATTATCTGAACAGTGTTTGATGCTAATATCGACAATCTTGCAGCATGAGAAATTCCTGTGGAGGGAAGGCCGACCATTCATTTGACTTGAAGGATTGGTTTTGGATGACGAAGTCTTGTATTTATATTCAAGAACAAGACATATCAATATTTTTTGTAATGATTAATATTATTTGTTATTGAACGTTTTCCTAATGAAGTTACATGTTTTATATTTACAGTTCTCACTTATTCTCGGCAAAAACAAGTATTTTCGTTTGCCGTAATTTTTTATAAAACTACATGTATCTTCAATTTTTTTCTATTTAAGAAGTACACAGTAAAACATCAATATGGCATACAAGTTATTTTTCCAAATTGTATTGATTGAAGATTTTATCGTACTGTCATATACTTTCCCGCCAGTTTTTGCACCAGAATTTTGTGGTTTTGTCACAGGTACATAATGTGACACTTGTCAATTCATGTTACAAATCATTGATATACCAGGCCTTCCTTGTTAAAGGTATAAACAATCCAGTTCATAATACCTTGACCTGTTACTTCAAACAATATACCGCGGTCAAGATTATTGTCCATCATTGTCTAGTCTACAGGATGACCCATTTATTTTGCTGACACCGATGTTAGACGAATCTGTTATTACGAACATAAAAAAACTCCTGACTGCATAGGAAATTATATAGTTATGAAAAGGATTGAAATTAAATTAATAACTCCGGAATTAAAGAAAACATAACGTTAATTTTCAACCCGTTTTATTATATCGATCTGCTGAATGTCCACCGTGTTTTTCCACAGTCAAAACGAACTTTGACCTGATAACAGATGCCCACGTTCAACGAGGTCAATAATCAGCCAACTTGGACCGGACAGTTGGTAGGCAATTGTCAAAAAACATGGGCATTGAGCAATCCGTTATACTTGAACTGTATCTATGATATTTCACCACTACAGTCTTCTTGTAAAGTAGTGTTCAGTTCAGCAACACTTGGGTCGCTATGACCTAGATTTCATGCTTCAGTGACTTTCGTTAAGTTTTGCGTTTAGGTTCATTTCTCAGAAACCTATAGTAATATATCAATGATATTTCACCACTACAGTCTTTTACATAGTACAACTCATTTCAGCAACACTTGGGTCGCTATGACCTACATTTCATGCCTCAGTGACTTTGGTTAAGTTTTGCGTTTAGGTTCATTTCTCAGAAACCTATAGTAATATTTCAATGATATTTTACCACTACAGTCCTCTTGTATAGTACAACGCAGTTCAGCAACACTTGGGTCGCTATGACCCACATTTCATGCTTCAGTGACTTTGGTTAAGTTTTGCATTTAGCATGTTTAGGTTCATTTCTCAGAGACCTATAGTAATATATCAATGATATTTCACCACTCCAGTCCTCTTGTATAGTACAACATAGTTCAGCAACACTTGGGCCGCTATGACCTACATTTCATGCTTCAGTGACTTTGGTTAAGTTTTGCGTGTAGGTTAATTTCTCAGAAATCTATAGTAATATATCAAGGATATTTCACCACTAGAGTCCTTTTGTACAGAACAACGCAGTTCAGCAACACTTGGGTCGCTATGACCTACATTTCATGCTTGAATATTATGGTAATATATCAATCATTTTTCACCACTATAGTATAGTACTACGATATTCAGCAATATTTGGGTCACATTGACCTACATTTCATGGTTGAATGACTGCTTAAGGTTTATGTTTAGGTCCATTTCCTCATATTTCTCACATTTGAAAAAGTCTGGGTTTTTTTAATCTGCTCATTAGAACATATAATGAAAGAAAATATTGCAATATTTCAATAGATTTATGATACATTTCATGATACTTTTTAGTATGATCCACTGAGTTAGAAATTGCTTTGAAAACATAAAATTTACATATTTAACCAGTGCTGTTCTCTCTAATGGTTATTAACATAGGATCATTTTCAATGGAACTCCTATACAAATTTAAATCATCCGGGCATAATCTAGAAAGAGAACTGAGCCAAAACTTAATTTATTAATTTGGGGGCGGAGTTTTTTTATATGGTAAAATTCCCAAAAGGTCGATTTTATGGAAAAGGCTCGAAATTTCCGTATTGTGAAGGTTTAAGGTAGGATGTCCTAAATCTGCTAAATTACGGATTTTCATGAAATTATACGTGTAGAATAATTGAAATAGATCCAAAAAAATAAACAAAAAATTATATTTAGCTTTTATATTGCTTCAATAAGGTTGATTTAAAATAAAAAGTGCCAAAAATAATTAATAATTTCACTTTAAATCGTCAATTCTCAAAAACTAATCCCTAGAATTTTGTATAAAAAGGATATGTTATTGCTGTAAACTTTTTAATTTCAATGATACTAAATAAACATAGGGTCACCAGCTTTGTGTTGGTTTTGGAAATCATTTAACTATACGTCTTGTCGGTAAAACACTAAAAAATCTATATTTTTTGTTGTGACGACTTTACGTTCATTTTGGCTTTATGGTGCTTATTTTCACTCTTCATATAGTAATAAATCTAATATACAAAAAAAAAAAAAACAAATCTGGTGACCCCTAATATATTTTATATCAATAAAAAGAGAATCCTTTTCCTACAAATTATTTACTTTGTCTGCAAAAGTAACCGGAGAAGGCTGCAATTATTTACCTCCATTTTGGATAGATTGATATCATTGAAAGTCTATTGAATAAACATTTTTTTTATGAAAACCTAAATAGTATATAAATGCGTTGTTTCTTGACTCACTAAAATAAAATTCTTACCAATAACCCCAGTGTTTCCAAGGTTACATTAATGTTAGAATCTTAGTTAACCTGGAGTTGCTACCTCATATGTTTATTAAATGGAGCTGACCATCAGGCATTGCAAGAAAATATTGAAATTTATTGTAGGATGTGTTTTTAATGCTAAGGAGGAAAAAAGCTACAATCTTTACTGATGCTAAGGAGTCCACAACAGTGCATGAAGTGAAGAGGATAGTTGAAGGAATATTGAAGGTTCGACCTGAAGATCAAAGACTTTATAAAGATGACCAGGTAGTCTTAGTTGAATGATGTCAAAATTGTCATGTAGTTTGTTTTATATAATAATAGTAATTATTTGTACTTGTACAACTTATCCCAGTTTTATTTGATATTTTGCAGTACATTCTGTTGAAAAGGAATTTATAGAGCTGTTTACTATTACAGAATTTCCGTACATGTCCCGGATTTCAGTTTCAAAATACAGATCACGAATTAAGCTCCAGAAATAACACTTCCTGTTTTGTTCTGATATTTAATTTTTCTGAGTCATATAAATGCTTGGCTCTTTGCACTTGATTTTCCGATTTGAAAAAGCGTCATGATATTGGTGATATCTACATGTATTTGGATTGTCTCTAGACTTATCACTCTGACAAGTGTTTAAAAATAATGTGCATTCAAAATATACAGTAAAAAGTCTCTCCATAGTAATTTTTATCCTGAAATATGAGATTACTGACAAAAGGCCCAAATTACTGCCCAAAATCATTGACAATTACTGAAAACTCCAAAATGGTATAAGCACCTCTGAATTTTTGCCTTGAGCTGGGTATAAATTACCACCTTGAAGTGATGAGTGTATAGTTCAGTAAATTACATAGACTGTTCTGCCAATAAGGTAGCAAAATTAGTAAAAACAGTCAGAATTGTGAACTGTAAAGAATATGGCAATAAATGAGACTTAATCCCATATATATAGAACATGAAAGAAGATTGATAGCACCCTGTAACCTCAATATTTAACTATAACATGTATAAAGCATCCTACAAGTCAAGCACTAAATTTCCATAGAAACACAAATTCAGAAAACATTTTAAGTAACAACAAATCCCTGTCAAACACACTTTTTCATGTAATAAACATAAAGTAAAAAGAAAAGAGACAACTATTCAAGATAAATATACAATATGAATTACATAGCAAATATTACACATACTTGTACATGTAGAATGAAAGCAATAATATTAATAGAGCAGAGCTGTATTGAAGGCTTCATTTACATGTGAATTTTTCATTGATTTTTTAGCCACTAGATGACAACAAAACTCTGGGAGACTATGGTTTTACGTTTGCCACAGCACGAGCACAAGCCCCTGCAACAATTGGTTTAGCCATAAGACAAGATGGTAAGCAAATGAAAGATTTAAAAACATCACAAATTATATATGTTTGATACAAAATAGGTTTCCTGATTTTTGAGGGCCTGGCAGTTATGATATTCTAGCAATTAACTTGAATTGGCTAGAATAAATCTAAAACATTTCAGACTGTTTTCTATTTTTGAACAAAAGTTTGAAAAATGTAACTTGGTGTGAGGCGGTTCAGGCTCTAGGTTATACAAGTGTAATCTGTTCAAACATTTTAGACTATCCTGAAAGTTTAATTTCCAAAACATTTTCTGCACAAAATATAGATTTTATTTTATGATAACAATGTCTGATTAGGAATACATGTATTTGAATCTGAGACTGAGTAATACATATATATGTGGAATGTGCTCTGGTGTGCCATAGTTAAAGTAAATGTGAAAGTTGTTTGACATTAGAAGATTAGATTAGAAAATATTCAGACATTAAACATTAGTTAATACACTCCTGACTTTTATCAATAACTTTGTTAAGCCAGAGATTACATGCACAAAAACTTACAAACATAAAACCGAATTACATTTCTCAAAAGGTTTTTACATTGAAAATAAAAGCACCATAACAGTCACTAGCTCAAATTCTGAGTAAAATAATGTTTGCTTTTGGCTAGGTAATATTACACATCACTGCGAAACATTTTTAGTTTGCCTCCACGAAGTTGAGGGGGACTAATGGAGTACCCCCGACGTCCACGTCCACAGCCAGTTCTCAGTTACTAGTTGACATAGGGTCATATATTTTTTTGTGCATTTGCACATTGAAGAGACTGACATGTGACAGAAGATGATGGTCACATGACCCATATTACACGGTTGACTGGCTTTAAAGTTTTATGTCAAAATTCAGTGTGACCTACAATCATATTACTTGGTGTGAAGGTTAAGTTTTATGTCGGAGTTCAGTTCTTCGATACCAAGGTACCTACAGTCATATTACCTGGGGTGAAGATGCATCTCAGGGAGTAACAGCCTCCCACCAAAGAAAGGTCACTCTGACCTACTTATCGTGCTTCATTGACTTAGGTTAAGTTTTACGTCCGAGTTTAGATCTCCAATACCAAGGAACCTACAGTCATATTACTTGGTGTGAGGATGCATCTCGGGGAGTAACACAGCCACACATCAAAATTAGTGGGGGAACGAGACGAAGTTTGTAATTAAAGATTTCTGGTTTATTAAGGTATCCAATCCATAAATGACGATGTGAGTCTTCAAAATGTCCTGGATGTTCCATACAATGTATTGGCAAAGATCGGAAACACAATAAACATAACTTATTGTCACAGATGCAGCATACAAACAAGAGACAGATATATTTAAACAATTCATTCTTTTAACTTTTGGTTCTAGCTATTTTCAGTCAAAAAGAAATATAATTTATTGTCATGATCTGTTGTGGTCCAATTACCTTACTTTTTTAGTCTGGTGAAACCCCAGGTGGACAAAAGGTCCAGTGTTTTCAAAAGTTGGCCATAGACTGTAATAACTTAGAAATCATTACACCATTGGTAGTGTGGATTTATTTTATTTCATGGAATACTAGTTTTTATGGTATTTGTGGGAGCATTGGAACTACAAATTTAGGTTATTGACAAAATATACATTTTTGCTATTGTTCAAAATTTTTTGTATTTGAAATTTTTTTTTACTAAACAGAGAAAATGGGTACATGTACATATGGAAATTAAGAATATTTCATAAATTTCTGTTGTTTTTGATTTTGTCATATCTATTCTATTTAACTATGTCTCAGTCTTTTTAATCAACAGTTTTATCAAGATTGAAATATTTAAACCGTAATTGGTAATAAATTGAAATAAATAAACAAATAGAACAGACAATGTATTATTTATGACTAAACTACACAGAACTTACATGTAAATGTCCAAATTAACCTTTACATATACATGTATAAAGATGTATGTATTTATGTTGTAGATGGTGAATTTGAGGCTTTAGAAATCACACCTTTGTCAAATCCTCCAGAATTACCAGATGTTATGAAGCCACAAGAAACAGCCACACATGCACAAGAACAAACAGCATCGTAGTCTCTTTCTAGTTAATTATTTAATTCTCAGACATGATTGTTATGGGGGAGATATTTTAAAGACATTGACACTAGAATTTTATCATAATTTATTTTGTTTTTTTTGTACTTTCCTGTATTCTGTCTTTTAAAGGAGAACATGTTGATTATTGGTTAATTCAATAGTGACAGTATGATAGTAATATACAATTGTTTGCCAGAAAATGCCTCAATCAGCCAATGAATCCTCTCTGAAGCCCCCCCCCAAAAAATTCAATGCATTTGGTTGATTAGTTTCATATTATACGTTCTGTTTGTTCATATATAAATTTCACTGCATTTTAGTAGAATGTTCTTTATAATGTATTAAGTTACTTGTGTCATAAAATCAGAATTTCTGCATATTTCAAAGATCCAAGATCCAGAAGATGATTGAAATCAGCACTGCTAAGATATATGTACATACATGTATACTTGATGTAGCTTTGATATACATAGCTTTGACAAACTTCGCAAAGATCTGATTGTGGTGTAGAGTATAAAATGATTTGGGACAATATTTACATATTTGAATTATTGACATTTATAATATTCATGCTTTTTAACAGCAAAAGTAGCAGTGATTTTAATTGGTTTACAACTGATACAAATAAACAAAGTGAAACTAAATCAGAAATGATTCAATTAATTAGAAGAATATTTTACAGGAATCTGTATTAAAGGCACATTGTTATCAGTCTTGATACTTTTAATTTCATGTCACTATTTTTGATTGAAATGTTAAAAATTTGTGGCCATGTTCTATTTTTTTCATGCATAATCATGTATGATGCCCATCTTTTACTGATCTTACTTAAGTGTGTGGTTCTTGTCGGAGTTGACAAGCCAGGACATAAAAAAATCGGTACATGATTTAATTCACATTATCGTATTTCCCCATGCCTATATCGACCTGCTGAGGCCTTCACAATTTCCCGTATTTCGGCACTGTGACGTCGTAAAGAGTTGACCTGACCCTAATATGAGCTGACCCGAATATATCAGCGACGTCATAATGTTTGACCCAACGTTGACCCGAATATATCAGGAAAACATCCGGTTATAGGCACATGGCCATTGAAAAGTAAGAAATTCCATTAAGATTGGTAGTTAACAATACGATAAATTTATCATCAAGTTTTCTTAAAACAAATATTGTAAAATATAAGCCGCTCGACACAATATGAACCTTTTTAGCTCATTCGCTACGCTCACTTGCCGAAAAAGCTTCACATTGTGTCTTGCGGCTGATATTTTACGATATACGTTTGCAGAAAACCTGATAATATGTACATATATGGTTCTTTTCTATTGACAAATCAGAACATATAAGATTGGTATGGAATTTAATTCACAACCTTCAGTTGTTGTCGTTGTTGACAAGTCAGGACAAATAAGATTAGTATGGGATTTAATTCACAACCTTCAGTTGTCGTTGTTGACAAGTCAGGACAAATAAGATTAGTATGGGATTTAATTCACAACCTTCAGTTGTTGTCGTTGTTGACAAGTCAGGACAAATAAGATTAGTATGGAATTTAATTCACAACCTTCAGTTGTTGTCGTTGTTGACAAGTCAGGACAAATAAGATTAGTATGGGATTTAATTCACAACCTTCAGTTGTCGTTGTTGACAAGTCAGGACAAATAAGATTAGTATGGGATTTAATTCACAACCTTCAGTTGTTGTCGTTGTTGACAAGTCAGGACAAATAAGATTAGTATGGGATTTAATTCACAACCTTCAGTTGTCGTTGACAAGTCAGGACAAATAAGATTAGTATGGGATTTAATTCACAACCTTCAGTTGTTGTCGTTGTTGACAAGTCAGGACAAATAAGATTAGTATGGGATTTAATTCACAACCTTCAGTTGTTGTCGTTGTTGACAAGTCAGGACAAATAAGATTAGTATGGGATTTAATTCACAACCTTCAGTTGTTGTCGTTGTTGACAAGTCAGGACAAATAAGATTAGTATGGGATTTAATTCACAACCTTCAGTTGTCGTTGTTGACAAGTCAGGACAAATAAGATTAGTATGGGATTTAATTCACAACCTTCAGTTGTTGTCGTTGTTGACAAGTCAGGACAAATAAGATTAGTATGGGATTTAATTCACAACCTTCAGTTGTTGTCGTTGTTGACAAGTCAGGACAAATAAGATTAGTATGGGATTTAATTCACAACCTTCAGTTGTCGTTGTTGACAAGTCAGGACAAATAAGATTAGTATGGGATTTAATTCACAACCTTCAGTTGTTGTCGTTGACAAGTCAGGACAAATAAGATTAGTATGGGATTTAATTCACAACCTTCAGTTGTTGTCGTTGTTGACAAGTCAGGACAAATAAGATTAGTATGGGATTTAATTCACAACCTTCAGTTGTTGTCGTTGTTGACAAGTCAGGACAAATAAGATTAGTATGGGATTTAATTCACAACCTTCAGTTGTCGTTGTTGACAAGTCAGGACAAATAAGATTAGTATGGGATTTAATTCACAACCTTCAGTTGTTGTCGTTGACAAGTCAGGACAAATAAGATTAGTATGGGATTTAATTCACAACCTTCAGTTGTTGTCGTTGTTGACAAGTCAGGACAAATAAGATTAGTATGGGATTTAATTCACAACCTTCAGTTGTCGTTGACAAGTCGGGACAAATAAGATTAGTATGGGATTTAATTCACAACCTTCAGTTGTTGTCGTTGTTGACAAGTCAGGACAAATAAGATTAGTATGGGATTTAATTCACAACCTTCAGTTGTTGTCGTTGTTGACAAGTCAGGACAAATAAGATTAGTATGGGATTTAATTCACAATCTTTTGGTCCTGTCTCTGTTGACAAGTCGGGACATTAAAGATTAGCATAGGATTTAATGCAGAATATATGGTTCTGGTCTGTTGATATTTCAGGATATATGCTGTATAGGATTTAATGCACGACCTTTGGTTCTTGTTTCTATTGCCAAGTCAGGACATATAAGATTGAATTGAGAATGGAAACAGGAAATGTGTCAAAGAGACAACAACCTTACCAAAGAGCAGATAACAGCCCAAGGCTACAAATGGGTCTTCAATACAGCGAGAATTTCCCACACCCAGAGGTGGGCTTCAGGTGACCCCCTAAACAATAATGCATACTAGTTCAGCAAATTGGACGCCACAAAAAACTCTGAAACATACAAATGAACCAAAATTAAAAAAACACAGACGACTAACAAAGGCTAGAGGTCCTTGACTTGGGACAGGTGCAAAAATGAGGTGGGGTTAAACATGTTTTGTGAGATCTCAACCCTCCCCCTATACCTCTAGCCAATGTGGAATAAAAAAACACACAGGGATACATTATCTATGCCATTGCTTGGCATACATTACTTCACAATCCTAGGCTTTTATCTCTATTGACAAATGAAAATGCATGTGTTGTGCTACTATACAATCACCAGCTACTCTTCAGTCAAAATGTGAAAAAAAAGTTAAAATTATCAGGACATAGAAGATTGGTATAGGATATAATTCACACCTTTGGTTCTTATATTTAGGGACAGTCAGGATGAAAGAATGTGTATGATTTAATTCACAATCTTTTGTTCTTGTCAAATAACAATGCAGGACTTCTAAGATTGGGGATCAGTCTTGGTAGTTCAATACAACTACTGATTACTTCTAGTCTGTCAACGGTGAGCTTGTTAGTTAAAATCCAACTCCTTGCAAGTAAAAACTACTGGGCAGATTGTAGCCTAACTGTAGGATGGATATCTATAAACGTTCCACTTTTGGTCCGGTTGGATGAACAACTTGGTCGCCAGAGGCCATTTTTGATTTTGATTGGCCAATTTTTAAAAATCATCTCCTCTGAAACTACATTATGAAATGACTTGAAACTTTGCCGATTTGATGACAGCAATACCATCTACAAAAGATCCACTCTACTGACTTCTGCGTCTGTTCAAAGTTTCCATGGAAACCAAATGTGAAAAGTTTTTTGTCATTTCCTCAGGAACTTACAGGCAGATTGTAACCAAAAATGGCAAGAATGATATTTCTAAGGACCTCTATAAACTTCCAACCTTCGGTCCTGGTAGGACGAACCACATGGCTGCCAGAGGCAATTTTTTATTTTGATTGGTCAATTTTCAAAAATCTTTACCTGTGAAACTGCATTATAAAATGTTGTGAAACTTTGCAGATTGATGACAGAAATGCCCTCTACAAACTTTCTACTTTTGGTTGAGATTCACCCCTTGCTTGATGGGCTGCCTGAGGTTTCCATGAAACCATAGGTGAAATTACTTTTTAAAAGGGCCATGTGAACTATTGCCATCGTCCGTCATAACTTTCCTTTAAAGATCTTCTCCTCTGAAACCACCAGGCCAATTGAAACGAAATTTGACAGCAATGGTCCCTAGATGGTCCTCTTTCAGAATTTTATCTGTTGACCTTGCCCGCCTGTCACTTTGGAAAAACTTTCCTTTAAAGATCTCCTCTGAAACCACTGGGCCATTTGAAACAAAATTTGGCAGCAATGGTCCTTAGATGGTCCTCTTTCAGAATTTTATCTGTTGACCCTGCCTGCCATCCTAGATGGCTGTCACTTTGGGAAAATCTAAAAATCTTTTTGTCTGAAATCAGTAAGCCAATGGAACCCTATTTGGCTTCACAGGGGAAAATGATTTAACATAGGACCCTATTGGAAATTCACTTAAAAATCTTTTTGTCTACCAGTTAGCCGGTAGGAACCAAAGTTGGTAGCAATGGTCCTCTTTCAGAAGTGTATCCAATGACCATGGCAGCATTCAAAGATGGCTGCCAAAGCCAAACATAGATTAACAGGGAAAATTGATTAAAAAATTTCTTGTCTGAAATCTGTAAGCCAGTTGGAATCACTTTGACATTTTGCGTTTCTTTAATAGCCTTGTGCATACAACCGAGCTTACATTTTCAAATTGGCCAATGGAAGCCAAGGTGAGCGATACAGGCTCAGGAGAGCCTCTAGTTTATTAACTTAATGAAAACATGAACTTTTATTTTAGTTGTATAAAAAGATCGGAAATATGAAAAGTAAAACATTTGAGAGAATATGAACTAATTGGAGGCAACTCTTATAAACATCCTGATTTTAGCAGAGGGAAAATCCAATATTACTAAAGACAGATTTTTAAGTCAATTATCTCATAGGGTCTTATGTTAAACTATTTTCAGCTCTGGTGGCCATCTTGGATCATTGCAGTTTAATTTGGTTCAAATGTCTGAGTGGTTTCAGTCAAGAAGATCTTAAAGTGAGTTTCCCATTGGGTCCTATGTTAAATTAAGTTTGCCGGTGGTAGCCATCTTGTTTGACAGTCCCGGTCATTTGATACAATTCTGATAACACCATCTAAGGACCATTGATACCAATTTTTGTTCCAACTGGCTAACTGATTTCAAGTCGATTTCCTATAGGGTCCTATGTTAAACTGTGTTCGGCTCTGGCCGCCATCTTTGATGGCTGGTGGGGTCATCGGAAATTCTGAAAGAGGACCACCTAAGTACCATTGCTGCAGGTTTTGTTTAAATTGGCTGAGTGGTTTCAGAGGAGATCTTTAAAGGATGTTTACAACAACGGATGATGGATGCCAAGTGATGGCAATAGCTCACCTGCCTGTGGTCCAGGTGAGCTAAAAACTAATTTCATATATACTTTCCATAGAAAATTTGTCCCTTTGGGCCAGGTGAGCTATAAATAAGTAAATAATCTATCTCCTTGAACAATCTTTTTCTTAAATTGTATCAGGATAATACACCTTTAATAAAAATAGAAAAGTCAGCAAAAATATTTCAAATCATCCTTTTAGCTCACCTGGCGAGGTGAGGTTGTCATTACTTTGTGTCCGTAAACTTTTCACATTTTGATCTTCTCTTAAACTACTTGCTGGATTGTAACCAAACTTGGTAGGAATGATGTATGGAAAGACCTCTACAAATGATCCACCATTGGTTCCAGTTGGATGAATAACATGGCCACCAGAGGCCATCTTTGATTTTTATTGGCCAATTTTCAAATATCTTCTCTAAAACTACATGAAATGTTTTGAAACTTTGCAGGATTGATGACAGCAATACCCTCTACAAACAATCCACTTTTGGTTGAGATTCATTCCTTCAGCCAACGACTGGATGAAAACATATTGGAAAAGACTTTTTTGTTAACTGCTCAGTAACTAATGGGCATATTATAACTAAAATTGACAGGAATGATGTATGGAAGGACCTCTACTAAAATTGCAACTTTTGTTCTGGTTGGATGAACAACTTGGCCTCCAGAGGCCATCTAATTTGTATTGGCCAATTTTCAAAAATCTCCTCTTGAACAACCTTATGAAATATTTTGAAAGTTTGCAGGATTGATGAAAGCAATACCCTGTACAAACAATCCACTTTTATTTGAGATTCATCTCTACGGCTGTGGCTGTTCAAAGTTCCCATTGAAACCATATGGGAAAAGACTTTTGTCAACTGCTCAGGGATTAATGGGCAGATTGTAATTATAGTTGGCAGGAATGATGTATGGAAGGACCTCTATTATAGTTCCACCTTTGGTTCCGGGTGGATGAATAACATGGCTGCCAAAGGTCATCTTTGATATTGATTGGCCAATTTTCAAATATTTTCTCTGAAACTATAATATGAAATATTTTGAAATTTTGAAGGATTGATGACAACAATACCCTCTACAAACAATCCACTTTTGGTTGAGATTTATCCCCTCAACCAACAGCTGCAGCTGCTCAAAGTTTCCATTGAAACCATATGGAAAAGGACTTTTTTCATCATTTTCTCATGAAATAATGTTTGCAGGAATCTCATATTGAAGGACAGATGCAAATGATCCACTATTTTTTGGTCAAAAGTCAAATATCAAGGTTACTTTGACATTTTGCATTTCTTTAAAAGCTTTGTGGATACAAGAAGAGCTTACATTTTCAAATGGCCGAATAAAAGCCAGGTGAGCGATATAGGCTCACCTGAGCCTCTAGTTGAAAATAAAACCAATTTGGTGGTCCTCTTTATAATTGTGTCTGGTGGTCTTTACCCTTGATCAATATTGAAAATAGATAATACAGCAATAAATATGATTAAAACTGATACAAAAGCAAACTTTGTAGTGGCTCCTATCAAAATTGTATCCAGTGCTCTGAAACCACTAGGCCGATTGGAACCAGACTTGGCAGCAATGGTCCTTAGATGGTCCTCTTTCAGAAATATGTCAGATTTTGTGGACTGTGAACCAAGATGGCCGCCACAACCGAACTTAGTTTAACATACTTGGTCCCAATTGGCAAAGTGGTTTCAGTGGAGATCTTTAAAGAAGAGTTTATGCCGGACGACAGATGCCAAGTGATGGCAATAGCTTTTAGGCCATGTGAGCTAAAGGCCCAATATTACAAATCAAAGGAAAGTTTCTTAATTTATTTTTGGACATAATTTCATTGTACTGGTAATCAAGCAAGTCAGGATTGATACAAAGGTTCCAGTGATTACCTTAAGCTCCCAGAAACCTATTTTTATAGACAGAAAGACCATATATTGCACAGAATGATACCATAAAACAATTTGATAATTGATGTTTTATTAAAAAAAAATCCGGAAAATTGTTTTTTTCCATAAATACATATCACATACAAATTAAAATTCCATATTCCCTAACTTTGTGCCTGTTTCTTCAATCCTTTACAGTGTGAAAAGTTTCACTAGTTCTACAAGATTAAAATAAAATTACAAAGAAGATACAATGAATTCTTGTTGAACTTGAATATCTTCAACCATACTACCAATTCCTTATACCAACATACACTTGACTTTATCAGTTGCTATGGTCACCTTCAAGGGTCCCACTTGCAGTTTAAACTCCTTTTATTTAAAGTGAATTAAAAACGAACTGTGAGTGACCTTAGTGATTCTAGTATCCCGTTTGCAATATTAGGAGTTGGATTATCTCCCTTTGTAAGCATCCGGCCACAATTTTCTTTATGCACATCTACATATGTAGGCGGGTATAAAAAGTTATACCAACTTGTACTAATCCTTCTCCACTTGGTGTGGGAGTGTCCCATGTGATAGCATCTTAGTTTTTTTTTCAGATACACATGTATATGTCCAGAGTTTTTTATGTGCTAAAGGACACATGTATATGTCAGGAGTTTTTCATGTGCTAAAGTGTTACTTTTTCCCTGGCTAAAACAGGACATCTTATTTTCTGAAGGGTTAGGGTTAAAAATGATACTAAACTGCAAATGAAAGGATTAAAAAGTGACTATGTACATAAATGAAAATTAAAATTTTATCATGATAGTACAACATGCACTCTTCATACACTGAAATCTTTTGTGTGAAATTTAATAAAAACACTTCAAAGAGTTACATAGGCCTTCAAGCCTAAAAACTGATTATCACAATACATTTTTCTTTGAAATAAATAACTGGAATGAGTTTTTATGTCTGTTGGCAGTTTGGCAGAGCATTTGGGTCTATTCCAGATATACTTATGACAGTTTTAAATAAAAAATTAGCCTCACAGTTTAAAAATGAAAATATAATTATGTTGAGTTGATAAATTTCATTTATTTTCATTTATCATTGTTGTAGAATCTATATTGTTCTTTTCATGTCTAATCATTATAACTGTCCGTAATGTTATGTGCCACCTCAAGGCACATGATTGGTTAATTGTAAACAGATCTAACATTATATATACACTTCAACATTAATTTCATCCTGTGATACAGTCAAAACTGCTGTAAAGGGATCCCCTATATAACAAATTACTGTCTATAAAGGACAGAGCAAAAATGTCCCCATTATGAACAAAGCATGTAAAATAAACCTGTCTCTATATTAAGATAACTTATTTCTGTCCTATGAGTGCATAAAATTCATGTACACAGGTTTTATGGTATATATCTATGCTTCACTTCATTTGACAGGGTAAAATCTCTGTATTCAGATCACTTATTTCATCAATGTACACAGGTTTTATGACAGGGTAAAACAAAATATAAAATATTGACAACAAGCATGTTAAAACAAAAATCATATAAAAACTCAAATTAACCAAGCCAATACTAATCCCAGCTAATTTATTTATTTCCATTCTACTTATATGAAGATTCTGTGAAAAAGCTTTCATACCATTTAAATATTCAATATCCTATGTTCAAACGAAATGATATTGGTATAAAGTTGAACACAACTGCCAACTGGAAAAGGGCAGAGCAACATATAATCATTGCTTTGTCTGTCCAGTCAAAACAAAGAGTATTTGTTCAATGGAGACCAAAGTTAAGTGAATTATGCCCCTCCAGAAAAAACCCTACTAATTTTTCAGTACACTTGACTATATTTAAAAATCTTGAAAAATTTAAGATTTCCACAGTTAAAGCATGTATATTTTTTCTTCCCAATACTAAGGTTATATATTTTATTTGTCCCTTGGGTTAATTTTTAAATATGTTTGTTTATCTTGACACCAGTTGAGATTCCCTCCCTTAAACCACATATATTCTTCTTTGTCAAGATAAAATGAATTCATAATGTTACTTTGTTAGTCTCTTCAAGGTAATTCTCATCCCCTCCATCATTAGCTGTTCAAATATCTTGAAAACAGTTAAGAACATATAACCCCTTAACCATACATATATATGGTCTTCTTTGTCAAAATAAGATAAATTATGTATTTCATTAGTTCCTGAAAGTCACACTATACCATCTATCAATAAATGTGGAGTTCGGGAAGCCTCCGTTTGCAATGCAAACTCTACTTGTCAGTACCATATTTTGTTTTGACGTCTTTTTTATGACAGAAACACGTAAGTAAGATAAAATTCGATCTTAGATCATAGCAACAGCATTTTAAAAAAAATTAATAACTGGTACCATAAAAGGAATTCATAAACACTTTGAAACGTAATTCTGTGATTTAAATTCTAAACTACCCTGTAATCGAACTGAAAAAATAGAAGTTTCCTAGAGTGGAAGTGAACAGCTGCATTATTAAGTTGCATATAATCCTTACTTCAATGTGCTAAAAATTTAAGTAAACCTAGAACAATTTTATTTCTGTTCTTCATGGTAAAGTCTCAGAATGAATTTACATGTATATGGGAACTTGCACACAAAAAAAACATGAAAAACAAAGTTCAATGCATTCTTTGAAGGCTGTTGATATTTTCAATAAAAAGGTTATAGAAATTAATAATTTAACTGCCATTCTTTTGCAATTCTAAATTAAATGAAACAAAACATAATGCTAAATTAATCTAATATCAATGCACAAAAGTAAACTATGACATAGCAGGTAAGAGGTTAACATTACAAAGCCAATACAGTACCTTTAACACTGAAATCCTGTATACCACTCAAGAAAATAATTTCACTGTGGTTTATTGAAGTTTTTATCATGGGTAGACCATATTTTTGTTAAAATTTATGAAAATAAAGTACTACCCATAGTAAAATATCTAACAAAACATTTTTTCCCTAAATTACTTTGTAATTTTTTATTGAATCATTGGCAAAAATTATGGTATTTTTGTGCACATGTACTGTAATGTCATCAATTTCTGCTAGTCATGGTCTATTGAGTATTTTACAATGAAACATATCACAAAGTAAAAACAGGAGGTCAAATAGGAATATCAATTTTAACTACTTTTAAAATAAAAAAAAATAAAAAAAATTAAAGCAACATATGACTGTATTTGGATGACACAATATTATTCAGTAATTTTTGTCCTTGAGTCTATCCAGAGTTTACAGTTGACAATCAGAAGTACACAAAGGTGAATAACAAGTATTATTCCACTATATAAATTTAAATCTAGTAATGACATCATTTGATTGGTCTAGAGCAGCCCTCGTAACATGTAACAAATCATTGTGTCAACCTCTCGATTTTTTTAATCACTAATGTTACAAACCAACAGCCGAAGTAAAAGAAAATGTAAAACATTTTGATGTGTTATTCATGTTATTTCATTATTGTTTATTTTTCATAAAATTTGTTCTTGTTGAAATATAAATTTTTTCCTTTCAGAAAATACATTGGGGATAGTGGAATAAATCATTAATTTCCCTTGCATTAGTGAAATATGAAGATTTGTTCACCCTCGAAAAGTAATGTCTCCCTCGGCATCCCTCGAGAAACATGACTTTACTCGGGTGAACAAATCTTCATATTTCTCTAATTCAAGGGAAATAAATGTAGGATCTTCTATCCAAATATTGTGTCTACTGTCAAGACTGATGACCTGATCCT
This sequence comes from Mytilisepta virgata, assembly GCA_028015205.1. Taxonomy (NCBI): domain Eukaryota; kingdom Metazoa; phylum Mollusca; class Bivalvia; order Mytilida; family Mytilidae; genus Mytilisepta; species Mytilisepta virgata. Next base: position 38,649,037 of record CM051520.1, read on the forward strand.
AACGATTTTCCATTGAATTCACCATACTTTATTGGATACCAGTTTTCGTCATTTTCAACAAGAATTTGAATTTTCAACAACATGCATACTTCAATATGCAATGTTATAAGAAAGTTACAAACCCATGAATTTGATATCTTCAAAATGACGAAATTTTTTTAACCACGAAAATTGATACCAACAAAAACAATTGATTTTGCAGTGTTCACTTGACAAACATGTCTACTTCTGCTGGCTTACGAACCCAGTTCCCTAAACCTATATTATAACAGTGTTTTCTGAATGCTTGTTTTGCACACTGATAACTTTTGTTCATCTGTTTAGCTGCTGCGTAATTTGGAACTTGTAACAGATGATTTTGTAGTGTCATTTTTGCTAGTTCTTTGAATCTATGTAGGAATCCTGCCTTACATAAACGACTGGCTTTAGTGGCTCCTGATTTGTGTGGAGATCTAAAACAATCAATAATTATTAGCATTATATAAATTGATCTGGCTCTGAATTTTGTATACAAGATCTAATCAGCTGTGTCCGAAGACCGTTATTTTCTTAAAAAATCTTGAGCCGCCATTTTTTTCTCTAGAAGATCAAAGGGAAAGGGGAAAAAAACGACAAAAAGTAAGCTAGAAAATGTCGGCAATTTTAATTCTCATGATTTTTCATTGGCCACAGTGTTTTTTACCGACATTAACAATATGTAGACCTCATTTAAAAATAAATTTAGCGGATATTGACTTACCTATGCACAAATGGAAATTTTCTCAATAATGATTATTAAGGTGTTCAAACAAGGTCAATGGGAGGATTTTAAGAGTATGTTTGAGAAAAAATAATAGTAAAGATTATACAAATACAAATATAGATAAATAAATATTGAAAAATAAAATGGCAATAATAAATAAGTTGTGTCAAAAGGTGAAAATATTTTTGCCCAAATCTGTAACAGAAATTTTCTTCCAAGTTTTTTTTTTTTGAAATTATATTGGTCAGTATTTTAAGGCAGCACATGATTTTAATTAAACTTTAACAATAGTACAATAGGCCTACCATGGTCAAAAACATGCAGTAACGTACATTAAAAAAGTGGCAATGAGTCCTAGGACTCATCAAAATCAGCTGGGACTCACCATTCTGAAAATTCCAGGACTCATCATGAAAAATTCTTAGAGAGAACCCTTTTTAATGTTGATTTTCATTGGATTATGTCAAAAATTTCATGCCATCAGTTTCATTCGCATAAGAATGGAGATAACATTATTGTATTATAATATTTCCTGGCATCAGTTAATGTTGGCAAATTTTAAAATACAACACCATTATCTGAAATATTTTTTCATTCAATTTGCAATTTGCAATTTGCAACCAAGATCTGTAATAACTAATTTCATAAAATCTCAGAAAAAGAGTGATCTCCCTTTAACGCTGACAACAGTATATACTCACATATCATCAGTCCTTCCCTCCAATCCGTCTATCACCTCAACCTTATCATATTCATCTAAACACCAGTTCATACACAAGTGACTCAGTGTATCATCATGGTGTTCATATGGTGTAGATAGTGTCGTCAAAACAGGATGGTTTATATGGTAGCCTTTATCTTTAGGCAGATCATTCTCCAGCATATCATAAACACGACAACACACTGCACGTGAAAAATGCCCATGGTCAAACTGCTGGGCTGAAAGAAAAAACGTAGTTGTTGGTTTCAAAAATGATAACTTATCCAAGACTCCCCAAAATTTATATATACATGCAGATGAATTAGAATTTATTCAGCCCCTATTTTTCTCCATGGTTCTTTGTTCCTCTGCTTATGGATTATTGCTTCTTGAAATTTCATATATATATATGTCATCTATCTCCTGTCTGACATTATAGTTTAATTTTGGTATCTTTTTAGCTCAACTAACCCAAATGGCAATGTGAGCTAAAGCCCTTACTAAGTGTTGGTGTCTGTCATCTTTCAGTGCAAATTTTTCCCTGAAACCACTGGGCCAATTGATTACTATAGACAGAAAGCTAGTGTGAAATTTTATGGAAGGGTCTCTACCAAGTTTGCATCTTTAATCCTGGTTAGCAAATTTACATGTCAGCAATACTACACTTTGACAGTACAATCCACCATTTCTAAATTCATACAAATTCCAATGGTTTTTGATATCACAATTTAAAAAGTAACTGTTCGAGAGGACCTGAAATTCTACTGTCAATACGTCTATAGCCAATACTTGTTTCCATTAAATAGGTCAAATCTTGAAAAATTGTGTCTCTGAAACTTCTTAATAGCCAAATGAGCTAAAATTTCATATGATGCATCTGTTGAAAATTGCTCATTTCATCACAATCAGAAATCTGAAATAGCAGCAATTGAAAACAACTAATATAAAACCAAAACAGTTACTTTTCTAAAGGCCTTCTAAACTGGGGGAACCATCTAAGGACCATTCCATCAATTTGGTCTCAATTGCCCCGGCTGTTTCAAAAAAGAATTTTACATATTTTATGCTGATTTTTCTACTTTTATGGTGCCATATAAGACAGAGGTCCAAATGCATAATATCTGTACCCCTTGCAAACAATGTTGGGGGGGGGGGGGGTATATAAAGGAATCACCCTGTCCGTCTGTCTGTCCATATGTCTTGTAAGTGCAACTCCTCCTAAACCGTTCAATGGATTTTGATGAAACTTTATAGGAAGGTTGGGCATCATATGTAGATGTGCATGAAGCAAAATAATTATAATTTTATTGTAAAGCAGCCATATGTGTTGGAAGTTGGGACCACCTAAGGATCATTCCATCAATGTTTGGTCCCAATGGTTTCAGAGGAGATTTTTAAATGAAATGTTATGCCTTCTGACAACAGTCTACATACACCAAGTGATGGCAAAAGCTCACATTTCCTTTTCCCCAGGTAGGTTTAAAAAAACCTCAGTCCAAAAAATCACATCATTTAACTGCAACTTAAAAATAATCTTTTATGGTTCTCCTTCCTATATCATACATACCAACAGTTATTGAAGTGATATAAGTTGGCAAGATAAAATTACTAAACAGTGCTCCTTGTACTCCAACAATATTCCATAGTAATAATTTGTCACTGCATGTCATAACTAGTAATTGATTATCTCCACTTAGACTGGCCATCGTTTGTTGTGGGGGCTGGTCCTCCTCTACAGGTAACACCTCTCCTGAAAACAGAAATCACTTAAGAAATTGAATCAGATTCACCCTAAAAATGCAATGTTCAATTTAGGGAAACTGAGAAAACTAGAAATTGTGTCTGTAATACACAGATGCCCCATTCTAAAATCCATATAAGCACAAAACTTAACCAGAGTCACTCAAGCATTAAACGTAGGTCATAATAACCCAATTATTGTATGACTGCTCAGTATTACCCAAGGCACATCCACTGATGAAGTTTCATTGATACACTATGCTTAGTTCCAAAGAAATGAATCTAAACACAAAACTTAACCAGAGTCGCTCCAGCGTAAAATGTAGGTCTTAATGAACCAATTACTGTATGACTGCTTAGTATTACCCAAGGCATATCCACTTATGAAGTTTCATTGATACACTATGCTTAGTTCCAAAGAAATGAACCTAAATGCAAAACTTAACCAGAGTTGCTCAAGCATAAAATGTAGGTCATAATGACCCAATTATTGTATGACTGCTCATTACTACCCAAGGCCCATCCACTGATGAGGTTTCACTGATATACTATACTTAGTTCCAAAGAAATATGAAATGAACCTAAACGCAAAACTTAACCACAGTCGTTCAAGCATAAAATGTAAGTCATAATGACCAAATTATTGTATGATTGCTCAGTACTACCAAGTCGTATCCACTGATGAAGTTTCATTGATACTCTATGCTTAGTTCCAAAGAAATGAACCTTAAACACATAGAAACTTAACCACATAGTTCGGATGTGCGGACAGACAAGGGTACATGTAACACTATATGCCCCATCCACATTCGTGGTCGGGGCATAAAATGCAATAATTACCATGTCTTTCTAGAGATTCCAGACTGGCATATAAAATTTATTAATGCTATTAGCGGGTATGTTTTCTTTCTGCTAAATATATCAATCAGAAGCATTTGTCTGTTATTTACCAGGGGAGACAAATTATACGAGAGGGGTACACAGCAAATTGTTATCCTATGAAATTCATTGTTAACCATGGCAAAGACAATCTGACAAAGAATCTTCAAACTGGTTTAATTAATTAATTTATGATACAAATTCTGATGCACAAGATATTCACATCTCATCAAATCACTACTTATCAGTTTTTCTCAAGGCTGAAAATATGAAATGTTCAATCCCAAAACTAAACAGTCAAAACGACCAAAAGGGTAAAACCAAAACTATCAAAAGACACAGCTAGACATAAGGGAGATACTTACTTTTTATCAAATTTTATAAATAGCAGGTGATAATCGAGGTTTCACCAACAGAGGCATCTAAGAAGTGGTAGTATATAAATTACACATATTTAAGACAGTGATGGAGTAGACTGTTACACTAAGAAAGTCATGGTCAACAGAGGGAAAACATAAATTCATTACCTGTGGACACACTACATGTCTCGCCTGAGTATGCACATGGACACAGAATAATGATTATCTGATACCCAAGTAAGTCAAAGGAAAATTGAGGTCAAGGTCAAAAGGCAGGTGTCATACCGGCATGTATCTACTAAGAACTATTTACTGACCAAATATGGTGGGATTATATATTAAAGTTGCTGAGAAATGGACCTAATATTGAAAATGTGACAAAGTCACTCAAGCATGCAATTGAGGTCAAAGTCCAGAGATAGGTGTCTGACTTGCATGTACCCACTAAAAACTACCTATAGACCAAACAGGGATGTGTCTTGGTATTACAGTTTTGAAAAAAGGACTTAAGAAATTTGGACCAAATATGGTGGGATTATGTATTAAAGTTGCTGAGAAATGGACCTAATATCGAAATTGTGACAAAGTCACTCAACCCTGAAATTGAGGTCAAGGTCCAAAGACAAGTGTCGGACGGGCATATACCAACCAAGAACTGCCAATAGACCAAATACAGTAGGTCTAGGTATTAAAGTTGTTGAAAAATGGACTTGATCTAGAAACTTGGATGAGTCACTCAACCATGAAATTGACTTCAAAGTCCAGAGACAGGTGTCAGACTTGCATGTACCCTCTAAGAACTATCTATAGACCAAACATGGATGGGTCTGGGTAATAGTTGCTGAAAAAAGGACTTAACCACAAAAAAGTGACAAAGTCACTCAAGCATGAAATTGAGGTCAAGGTCCCAAACCAGGCGTGAGACTGACATGTATCCACCAAGAACTATCTATTGACCAAATATGGTTGGCCTAGGTATTACAGTTGCTGAGAAATGGATTTAACCATGAAACTTGGACGAAGATTATAAATTCATGTTTGTGAAGTCAGTGAACCATGAAAATGATTATTATTTCACATGTATTACTGAATTCTCACCATCTTCATTTTTTGTATTAAACCATCCAGGTAGATCCTCAGCAAATTTTGGGAAATGTGCACCTTGTAACACTAATTCATGTTTCTCCTCTGGCAAAGGTGTACAGGGTCTGAAAATAAACACAAAATGTAATTTATATTCAAGAAACATGTTAATTTTGGTTTAATGAAAAGGAGAAAAAATACCAGGAGTTATTTATTAGGTACACTTATATAATTATGCTTCCTGTCACCTTTCATTCCATTTGGAAAAGCGGTTTCAGAGAAGATCTCTTTATATCAGCCAATCGGAAACAAGAATTGCCAATGGCGGCCATACTTGTCGTCCAATCAGGATTAAAAAATTAATTTCATAAAAGACTTTCCATAGATATCAAGTTTGGCTGACCAAGCAGTTCCAGAGAAAAAACTTTTTTTTAAATCAAATAACGAGAAACAAGAATTGCCCATGATGTCCATGTTTGTTGCCCGATTGGGAGGAAATGAGATCCTCCCATAGATGCTTCCTGTCAAGTCTCGTTACATTTGGCCAAGCGACTTCAGAGGAGAAGATTGTTTTATATCAGCCAATCAGAAATAGAACTGCCCATGGTGGCCATATTTGTAGTCTGATCAGGATAAAATGAGGAAACTTTATAAAGGACCTCCAATATATGCTTTCTGTCAAGTTTTGTTTTCCATTTGGCCAAGCAGTTTCAGAGGAGATTTTTGAAAACTCAACCAATCAGAAACAACAATTGCCCATGGTGGCCATGTTTGTTGTATGATTGGCAGACCTGCCAACTTTTGAAAACCTCCATGGGGGATTTTCCCCAGGGAAAAAAATTTAAATGTATCGCTTCATCTTATGACTGTTTTTTTTTATAATGTCCAGTAGAAAGTATTTCATGTATATTTAGGATCAATTTTGGTTTGTTTCTTGAACTCTTGAGATTGTTTTGATGCTGTGTGTATCATTCTGTGTAAAGATGTTTCTTTCATTTGGTTCATTTGTTTATGGCAAACATTTCTTCTTGCTGGGTGGAGTAACAAGCATTGTGATAGTTTGAACTGTTATGATTCAATTCCATTTTTCATATCCTTTTTATAATAATTGTCTCAATGTGCAAACAGCATCCAAGCCTTTATGTTTAATTTGCAAAATTCTTTTGATCAGTTATTAAAATAATTATTAACTATGTTCACCTGATTAAAGAATAGTTAACTTGATTAGAATATTAATCTCAATTAAATGATAAGTAAAAAAATTCAAACAGTTAATTATGTAACTCCCAAGCTGATCGGTATTAATAACAAAGATCAATAATTTTATTACCAATTAAGACCCATAAAACTTTGACAAATCATTGATTTTATTGAGGCACGTGTATATGTTTACATAATACTGAGTGTCAAAACAGATCGATAATCTTCAGGTAAATCAACATGACCCGAATATCAGATACTACGATGAATTTGATTGGATAATATCTCCGGAAATCGGTAAGAATAACATTTTCTCGGGTAGAATTTATGAAAATCGGGTTATTTGCTTGTTTTAGGAACCCGATATCGGGATTCGGGTTGAGGCATGAAAATCGGGATAATACCGCCAAAATCGGGATAGTTGGCAGGTCTGGATTGGGACGAAATGAGCAAATTTTATAAAGGACCTTACATAGATGCTTCCTGCCAAATTTAATTCCATTTGGCCCAGTGGTTTCAGAGAAAAAGATTAAACTGTGAAAAGTTAACAGACAGACATCAGACACCAAGTGACGACAAAAGCTCACATGGCCTTTGGCCAGGTAAGCTAAAAAGGTGCTGGTTGAGAGAGCTGCCCTATATCTAAAGTCTTGCAAGAAAAATTTGATCTGTTACCTTACAAACCTAATAAAATTTGGATCATGTTGTCATTTATTTATATTTTTTTTCTTGGAATATGACAGTCTGAAAGATAACTTCACTTGACCAGTGTTGCCTGAACTATAGTTTTTGTCAAAAATAAGGATAATTTATCTTAATAGAAGTATTTCCAAAATGACAAGTATACAGCAATTTTTCTCTTTTCATCAATGTTTAAAACTGTTTTAAAATTCTTACCGATTTTCTGCATAGTAACCATAGTCACCTGTAGGAGGATCAGTCAGGAAGAGATGTAAACTTATGTGGTCTTTTAACTTTAACATACGAGATTCCTCTGATATCTGCTCAAATATGGATAAAATCTTTGACCCTTCCCAATAACTCTTGATCTCTTTGAAAAAATATCTAAAATAGAAATATGAGCAGACATCTAAATATTTTTCACACTTGCATATTGATTTTGTCTGAAAACTATGTTGAAAGTGTGCAAGATCTTGGTCGAACTACATACCAAACAAGCATCAGGCATATCCTGAAAGTCAACATGGTTCAAAGTATCGGAAAGAAACATGAGCTTGTGTTATGACATTTATATTTTATATAAGAATCAATGAACTGTACATAGAAGGCAGAAAATCTGCTCTTATCAAAAATCAGAGACATCTTAATATTGCAAAAGGCAATAATTAGTTACAGAAAGAGTTTACGTAACTGACATTATCAAAAAATGTTTTTTTTTAAAAAAGCTACTTCATGATTTATATGGGACACACAGTAGACAATTTCAAAACTACAAACTTTGTTACCAGCAAATTTCCATCAAACCTTGATAACTAATACCCACAAAAATAATTTATGACACCAGAGAAAACAGAGCTCTGTATATACATGTAAATGACAATGGCAGGAAAAATGTTCTTACTTTAAAAGTGCCCTCCTTGCCATAGCAATAGCATAACTGTCAATCAGACATCTTCCATCTGTTGTCAAACTGTCTTTACTTATACAGCAGTTTCCTGTACCAAATGCAACAACCTGGCCCTCAGAATCACCTGTGAATTTAAATACTTAGAGTAGACATTAGTTTTTAAAAAATCCCTAGATTTTATCATCAAGACTGTTTATTTTTTACAGAAGAAGAATTTAAAAATATTAATTCATGTTAAATTTTATTTTTGAAACTTTTGAAGTTAATAAAATAAATGTTGTTAAACACTGATAACAATACCAAAATGGCATTTTATTTAACATTAATGAGATTACAATTTACACCAAACTAACCTTGTAAAATAAAACACATAACAAATGCTTGAAAAACTCATCAATCCTTCAATATTTTTAAATTTAAAACATTAAAAGTAAAAAAATCAAATTCAAATAGATCTAAAATGCATATTTATAATTTCAAATAGTTAAAAAAAAAAACGCAACAAAAAGCCAAAATCCATCTCTAAAATAGCAAACTTTTCATTTAATTTATAAAGATTGAAGACTTATGATTATCTAGTATTACAGCTAAGTTACAGGGGTGTCATCCTGATTCTCCCACTTTTAATCCCCGATATAAATATACTAATTAGGGAAAGTTGTGATAGTACACGTAGTTTATTTCTGATAACGATTACCTGCAATTTACCAGTACTACTAGATAATTATTAATCTTCCATGCGTTAAATCTCTTTAAATTAAATGAAAATTTTGCCATTTTAGAGATTGAATTTGACTTTTTATGTCATATTTTGAACTATTTGAAAATACAAATAAGCATCTTAGGTTCACAATTTATATGAAATGGGTGAATAATTAATTGCTGAAATGAATTATTTACTTAAAATTCTCATAATGAACAAATTATATTTGCCTTCTGCATCTAGATGTAATTTAAGAACTTATTTATGGCACAAAAGTTCCTATGTACCTATATCTCTCATGGACTTAAATATAGCATAATGGAATTGCCTCTCAGAAATATTAAATGTAGCCTCTTCACAAAATATCTTAAGAATAAAATTACTCGTAAGTTATATAAGAATATGTATGACTTAAGAGTAATTTTATTCTAAGATTATTTGTGAAAAGTGCTGCTGAATCTTAATATTTCATCAGAGGAAGTAAATGTCTTTGTTTATTCAATATTTTGGCTTTTTTAGATGTGTTTGCGTATCAATTGTGGTGCGGTCATAACTGGCCGTATGAGTAACTGGCTGCATGTAATTTTTATATCCCCAGCTTAGTAAGGGGGGAATGTGGGGGTTATATAGTGATGGGGGAGTCTGTTCGTCTGTCTATTAGTCTGTCCACCCACACCTCTTTATTGAAATTACTCTTACACCAGTGAATGGATTTTATTGAAACTTTCATAGAATCTTCAATACAAAATGGCATTGTGCATACCCTATTCTATTTTAATCAGAATTATTTTTAGGGCTTCCAACAGACGAACATGGATTTTGCCATTTCTTTATAATATGGTAATGTAAAGCGGGTAAGCATGGCCCGTCCACAAATCCGCCTTAACAAGAGAATAGATTTCTGTGAAACTTTTAGGGAATCTTTAGTGTGCACCTTCTATTTTGTCTTATGATCAGAATGATTTTTGGGTTCTCATAGACAAACATGGTAATACATCTATTGATATGATCATAGCCATAGCTATGGGAGATATACATTTTCTTGAAGAACACAAATTTTTATGACTCTCCCATCATATAGGTATTTATAATATATGAAATAAAATCTTTTGCTGACTGTCCCACCATATAGGTATTAAATGAAATGGTGTGTTCCCCGAACGTCAACTTTTTAAAAATCATAATTGATACATGTTGTTGTTTTAGCAATTAAAGTGTGTTCAATTGGGGTACATTAGGGGTGTATATAAATACATATATATATGAGGACATTATTTTAAAGAAAATTTTAATTTGAAATAAAACAAAATTAAATAAATAAGTCTTTGAGGAAATTTATAAGGAAATTAATAACTTAAAGAAAATAAATTTAAGAAACAGAAGTATTTCGCATGCAAATATTAAATACAAATATTTTTTTTTTCAACTGAATTTTAGTAACTTAATTAGATGTATTTAAGTAAATGATTAATTCCTTGATGCATATTTTATGTTCAGCTTCCAAGCTTAAGTTTTGCAAAGTGAACACATTTCAGATTTGATTCATGCCATAACCCAAGCCAATGTACACACCAAGCTATGTTTAAATATATAACTGAACAAAACTTCAGTTTTTCATTACATAGATTAAAGCCAACATTGATAGACCTCTAGCAACGTTAAAGGCTCGATTCCAAAACAGAACCATAGATTTGATGACTTATGCTGATTCTGCATCTGAGCTTCTGCATTTGGAATAAAAGAACATTTTGGTGCTTGTGAGTTGTGACTCTTTGTGTGTTATATGACATTTTAGTGGTTTCTTTGTATGACATTTATGTGGGTTTTTTTGTTGAATTTCAGTGCTTTATTGGGTACTTTTTTTAAATGTATTCTGTGAATTTTATTGTATTTATTGTTCCATCAACTAAATGGTCATGTGATACGAATAGATATGTCGGTGTTTATTTTCTCTAAAAAAAACAATGGATTTTGAATAACTAAACTGTGATTTTGGACTTATAATTTCATAAAACCGTAAATATTACAGTAGATGAACGATATGTCGTCTTTATTTTGGGAATCAGGTTCTTAAATCCCATTTTTGACTTTTTGTTTCTCGTATTGAAAGTATTGTAAGTTAAAATCGTTCATTGTGACCAGGCCTGCATACCCAGGGGTGATGTTTATGTTTATTGAGAGCAGTTCACGATCGCCTTAATGAAATTGGACTTTGGACTTTCATAGTAAATATAGTAATCTTGAACTCTTCACCTCACCATTTGGCCAATAGAAATGTCATTGAGGCCCCAAATGAGAACTCTTTACTTAACATTATCTTAGAGATAGTTACCAAAATAGAAGGAAGAATGGAGATCATGGAGGGCAACTTTGGAAAAAGACTCGATGAAATGATGCAAGATTTTCTATCTGTTTCGGCACGAGTAAGAACACTCGAAGAGTAAACTTCCGACATGCATAAAAGGACTAGAGGCTCTCAAGAGCCTGTATCGCTCACCTGGATTTAACTTTTCATCTTGAGCAGACCTAAAAATTTAAGTGTTGCAGTCAATTTGGCTGATTTTTCTATAGGATTCTATGTTAAACTAATTTCAGCTGTGGCAGTCATCTTGGTTGACAGTCCAGTTTCTAAAAGAGAACCATCTAAGGACCATTTCTGCTAAGTCTTGTTCCAACTGGCTAAGCAGTTTCAGACTAAAAGATATTAAACAAAGGTCGGTGTGGCAGCAATCTTGGTGAACGGACATATTTCTGAAAGAGGACCTCCTAAGGACCAATGCTGCCAAGTCTGGCTCCAATATGTCAAGTGGTTTCAGACAAAAAGATTTTTCAATGAAATTTTCCATAGGGCCCTATGTTAAACTAAGTTCTGCTGTGGCGGCAATCTTGGTTCACAGTCCACGAAATCAGACACATTTCTAAAAAAGTGACCTCCTTAGGACCAATGCCACGAAGTCCTGCTCCAATATGTCAAATGGTTTCAGACAAGAAGATTTTTCAATGAATTTTCCATAGGGCCCTATGTTAAACTAAGTTCGGTTGTGCGGCCATCTTGGTTGACAGTCCGGGTCATCGCACAAATTTCTGAAAGAGGACCATCTAAGCACCATTGCTACCAAGTCTAATTCTAATTGGCTTAGTTGTTTCAAACGAGAAGATTTTTGAGTGATTTTCCCATAGGGTCCTATGTTAAACTAAGTTCTGCTGTGGCGGCCATCTTGGTTCATAGTCCACGAAATCAGAAACATTTCTGAAAAAAGACCTCCTAAGGACCAATGCCACCAAGTCTGGCTCCAATATGTCAAGTGGTTTCAGACAAAAAGATTTTCAATGAATTTTCCTATAGGGCCCTATGTTAAACTAAATTCGGTTGTGGCGGCCATCTTGGTTGACAGTCCGGGTCATTGGACACACCTCTGTAAGAGGACCATCTAAGGACCATTGCTGCCAAGTCTGGTTCCAATTGGTCAAGTGGTTTAAGACGAGAAGATTTTTCAATGAATTTTCCCATAGGGCCCTATGTCAAACTAAGTTCGGCTGTGGCGGCCATCTTGGTTAACAGTCCGGGTCATTGGACATATTTCTGAAAGAGAACCTCCTAAGAACTATTACTGCCAACTTTTGTTGCAACAGGACTTGTAGTTTCATATAAGAAGATTTTTGAAAATCAACCCCCCTTTTTTTCTATTTTTAGTAACAGCAGCCATCTCGGTTGGAAGTCCGGCATGCCAGAAATAATTTTGGAAGGGGGCCACCCAAGGACCATTCCACCAAAGTTTGGTCTCATTTGGCCCAGTGGTTTGAGAGGAAAAGATCTTTAAAGGATAGTTTACGCTGGATGCCGTATTTAAAGGGCAAAAACTCCTATAAGGGGTCAATCAACGATTTTGGTCATGTTGACTTATTTGTAGATCTTACTTTTTTGAACATTTTTGTTGTTTACAATTTGTCTTTATCTATAATAATATTCAAGATAATAACCTAAAACTGCAAAATTTCCTTAAAATTAACAATTCAGGGGCAATAACCCAACAAAGGGTTGACCGATTCGTCTGAAAATTTCATGACAGGTAAATCTTGACCTGATGAACATTTTTACCCCATGTCAGTTTTGCTCTAGTTGCTTTAGTTTTTGAGATACAAGACAAAAACTGCAGTTTACCCCTATGTTCTATTTTTAGCCATGTCGGCCATGTTGGTTGGCAGGCGGGGTCATCGGACACATTTTTTTAAATAGATACCCTAATGATGCTTGTGGCCAAGTTTGGTCCAATTTGGCCCAGCAGTTTCAGAGGAGAAGATTTTTCTAAAAGTTAACAGACGACGACGGACGACGGACGCCAAGTGATGAGAAAAGCTCACTTGACCCTTTGGGTTAGGTGAGCTAATAACGGAATGTGAAGTAGGCTGCCAAGGGATCAGCAACCTCTATGATGATATAAACACTCGAATCCAAAAGAATACGCGAAACGTTATACATCAGGACATCAGAATAAAAAACTTAGAGGAAAGACCAATTGTTCAGCCTGTTATTCAACCCGTTACCAAAGCTGAAATAATCCATAACCTAAAGTCACAATTATCCGAACTGCAGGATAAGGTATTAGATCTTCAATGCCGTAGCATGAAAAACAATTTAGTTTTTACAGGTTTAGCTCATACACCTAATGAGAATACTGAAAATAAACTACGTGGTTTTCTGCGCCAGGAATTAGGAATCAGCCACTTCGTAGAATTTGGTAACGTCCATAGGTTTGGACGCCGATGGCCGAATGTGTTATGTGTATTTTGTGATACTATTTTGTGCTGTATTGTGTGTCTGTAATGTTGTATATATTGTAAATAGTATTTCTCTGTACCTAAATGCTTGGTTTATTAGAATAAATTATATATATAATATGAAAGCATTATTAATTATTCAAATGAAATAAACTGTTAGTAATTTATATGTGTATCTTCCTTTTAATCCAACTCAGGTGATTTTTTTATCTGTAAAAGTAATTTCTTAACCCTTAAATGTACCCCTTAATCAGGTTTAATGAAGGGGAAAAATGTTCTTTGATCTTTGAAAAGTTGACGTTCGGGGAATCAGCCAATGAAATTTTATTCGTTTAAATGGAACAGACTATAGTATTACATGGTCACTGGTTCCTTTGAAGTTTTTTTATGTAACAATTTGTTAATTGGGATAATTAAAAGTGGGAGAATCAGGATTAAACTATTACAGGTAATCTTGATTAGAAATGAATTATAAGTACTATCACAGCATTCCCTAATTAATATAAGGGATTAAAAGTGGGACTATCAGGATGACTAATTCACCTATGACAATAAGCTCTTTGAAGGACGGCAAACCAAATTTTCCTTCGGAATTGTTTGCTGCTGCCTGTTATCCTGACTGCCAGCTGTACCTCGACTAAATTAATAACTGGGTTATTTCTGTCTTAAAACTATTACATACTCATTTAATGGTGCTTTTCACAACTTGTAATAATTTGTAGGCAAAATAAAGTTTTTTTTTAATTTACATACCCCTTTTAATTAGAAATGCTGCTAGAGATATTTTACTACGGGCCATGGATGGAACATCTTTTAACTTCTCATTTAATACTTTAAATGACAGCTGCCCTATCCTGTCTTCCTCTATAATTTTAGGTGCTGTAGAGTTATTCTGTGAAATAAATAATATTAATGACGTAAATTTTTTCTTCTGTTTGTCATGATAAATTTTGTAACTTAACAGGAAAATTCTAATACCAGTTAACCAACAAAAAAAAAACAAATAGTAAATTATTTCTATTAATAAAATAAAAAAGCTTAGAAAAATTTTTACACTTAAGATATTGAAAAAGAACAACCACTTTCAGATATGAAATTCATTTACACAGTAGACCACAATTTGTCAAAGTTCAGAAAATATAACACACAATTCCTCAAAAATACCAAAAAACTAAACACAGATGCAAATTTTATCTTACTAATGTATCTATTTAAAATGTTCAATAATACTGACATAAATTTATTTTTTCATTTAATATGTTTCTGTATGTATTCTATGACAAACCTGATTTTGTTTCAGTAATGATAAAGCTTCACCTACAGCTTTGTTTTTCGCATCTTTTTTAGTTCTTGCTGTCTCTTTGGCTATTAGATCCTCATCAATATATACACTGGCCTCAAATCTAAAAATAAATAACCATTATTCAATTTATCAAGTGAAATCTGGCAGCTCCTTATCATAAAAGTAGATAATTCTTATATTTCCTTTTCAGTTTTTACTGAAATGATATAAGCAAAGAAGAACTCAGTCTCAGATCGTAGCAAGAGCTTTGACAAATGGCGGATCTTATGAATGAACATTTGACATCATTAAAGAAATATGTCACGAACACTGGAAACGTAATTCAAATTTATTTCTTCTGCTAAATCTCTCAAGGAATCTAATTTAAAAACAAGAAATAACCTGAAATGCTGGAGTCAGTGATTGAATGAGGTTTACCGAATGTTAATCGCTATGTGAAGTTTTTTGTTGAGCATGACATTCAAACATATCAATAAATTTGATTAATCTCGAAAAAATATCATTCCACAATGTGTCCTAGAATCTATCACAGCCACAGAATAAGGTGTGACAAGATTGATAGGATGAAATCTGTTGTAACATGAAACTAGAGGCTCTAAAGAGCCTGTATCGCTCACCTGCATTGAACTTTTCATCTTGAGCAGGACTAAAGATTTGGCTGGTTTTTCTATAGGGTTCTACGTTAAACTAAGTTCGGCTTTGGCAGCCAAGATGGTTGACAGTCTAGGTCAATGGACACATTTCTAAAAGAGAACCATCTAAGGGCCATTGCTACCAAGTCTAGTTCTAATTGGCTTACTGGTTTCAGACCAGAAGATTTTTGAG
The DNA here is from genome assembly GCA_028015205.1 of Mytilisepta virgata. Classification (NCBI taxonomy): domain Eukaryota; kingdom Metazoa; phylum Mollusca; class Bivalvia; order Mytilida; family Mytilidae; genus Mytilisepta; species Mytilisepta virgata. The sequence goes on from CM051520.1 coordinate 38,664,938, forward strand.
TTAATTTCCCATAGGGTCCTATGTTAAACTAAGTTCAGCTGTGTCGGCCATCTTAGTTCAACATGTTCAAATTCCACGAAATCAAACAATTCTGAAAGAGGACCTCTTAAGGATGATTGCTGCAAAGTCTGGTTCCAATTGGTCAAGTGGTTTCAGACAAGAAGATTTTTCAATGAATTTTCCCATAGGGCCTTATGTTAAACTAAGTTTGGTTGTGGCAGCCATCTCGGTTGACAGTCCAGGTCATGGGACACAATTCTGAAAGAGGACCATATAAGGACCATTGCTGCAAAGTCTGGTTCTAATTGGTAAAGTGGTTTCAGACAAGAAGATTTTTCAATGAATTTTCCCATAGGGGCTTTGTTTAACTAAGTTTGGCAGTGGCTGCCATCTTGTTTAACAGTCTGGGTCATCAGACATCATTCTGAAAGAGAACCTTCTAAGAACCATTACTGCCAAATTTGGTTTAAACTGGCCTTGTAGTTTCATAGAAGATGTTTTTTGAAATTCATCCCCCCACCCCTCTTTTTCTATTTTTGGAACAACAGCAATGTCAGTTGGAAGTTGGGGATGCCAGATGCTCAGTTGTTTCAGGGGAGTTGACGAAAAAGCAAAATTCCCATAGGCTCAATGTTTAACTAAGTCCAGCTATGGCGGCCATGTTGGATGGCGTTCGGGGAAACTGAACACAGATTTTAAAAGGAGCTACCCAAGGACCATTCCACCAAAGTTTGGTTCAAATTGGCCTAATGGTCTCAGAGAAGATAACGAAAATGTTAAAATTCCCATAGGGTCCAAGGTTAAACTATGTCCGACCATGGCAGCCATATTGGATGGCGCCCGGGAAAACCGAACAATTTTTAAAGGGGATCATCCAAGGACCATTCCACTTAAGTTTGGTTTAAATTGGTTTAGTGGTTTCAGAGGAGTTGACGAAAAAGTAAAATTCCCATAGGCTCAATGTTAAACTAAGTCCAGCCATGGCGGCCATGTTGGATGGCGTTCGGGGAAAGTGAACATACATTTTAAAAGGGGCCACCCAAGGACCATTCCACCAAAGTTTGGTTCAAATTGGCCTAATGGTCTCAGAGAAGATAACGAAAATGTTAAAATTCCCATAGGGTCCAAGGTTAAACTATGTCCGACAATGGCAGCCATATTGGATGGCGCCCGGGAAAACCGAACACAATTTTTAAAGGGGACCATCCAATGACCATTCCACTTAAGTTTGGTTTAAATTGGTTCAGTGGTTTTAGAGGAGTTGATAAAAATGTAAAAAGTTTACGACGACATACGACGATGACGACGGACGCAAAGTGATGAGAATAGCTCACATGGCCTTTTAGGCCAGGTGAGCTAAAAAGGGATAGAGAAAGAAAACCCCCAAATAAAGGATCAATGGTGCCATTAAAAAAATTCCAGTATTAAAAAATCACTTCCACTGCCCCTTTCCAAAAAACCCCCAAAAAAAACAAAATAAATAAAATGGTTGCCCCCCTAAAATATACAAGAATAAAGTCTTACAAGTTAACAAAATATAAATGTATATTGATATTGAATTTTTGTTCAAGTTTTAGAGAAAAAAAAAGTTGGTTTTTGAAGAAAGTAGTGACAGTCTTTCTTGGGTAAAGCAGGTTTGCATGCTTGCCTGATGTTGGCAATGTTTATTGAAATTATGTTGGTTCAGTCCTTCTTCAGATCTAAATTTTAATATCTTTAAAACATAAGCAGTGCTTTAAGCTACTTTAACTGTTCGATCATTTTCAAAAGCTTATTGAAAATTTTGAAGACAACATAATTGCAAAAAAATTTGTTATGAACGAAAACAAGAGGCTCACCAGAGCCTGTATCGCTCACCTGGAGTCTGGTTTTCATTGGACAATTAATCAACTATTTGACCAAGTTTGTTGCAATTGGTTCAATTGTTCAGGGAAAATTTGTTGAAGATTTATTTTTCATAAGGTTTAATGCTAAAATATGTTCCCTGATGGTGGTAGTCCTGGCAGGAATTGACCAGGAATAAGGGTGAACCTTAAATAAATGTAACAGAACCCGACCTCAAATTACACAAACCAATAACTCCTAAATAGAATTTGGAATTCCCTTCAAAATTTCAGGGTAGGTAGATCTCAACATGGCAAATATTTTTCAATTTACATTTCACTTCTATCTCAAATAGTTTTGGAGATAAATGCAAAAATGTTAAAATTTTAAAAATTTGACAAAAAAGGGCAATAACTCCTAAATGGGTTTTGGGATTTCCTTTAAAATTTCAGGGTATGTAGATCTCAACATGGCAAACATTTTTCAAATTTACATTTCACTTCTATCTCAAATAGTTTTGGAGATAAATGACGAAAAATGTTAAATTATGAAAATTTGACGAAAAAAGGACAATAACTCCTAAATGGGTTTTGGAATTTCCTTCAAAATTTCAGGGTAGGTAGATCTTGTCATGCTGATCAAATTTACCCCATGTCAGATTTTCGATATCTGTAACGGTTTTTGAGTTATTAGCAAAAAACAGCAATTTACCCCTATGTTCTATTTTTAGTAACAGCGGCCATGTTTTTCGACGAATCAAAAATCCCCACATCAGTTCTATGCAGGGTACCCTAAGCAACAATCTTACCAAGTTTCATATGATTTTGAATAGTAGTTTCAGAGAAGAAGATTTTTGAAATAATAACATAAAAAAAGCCAAAAATGTGAAAAAAGGGCAATAACTCGTAAATGGGTTTTGGAATTTCCTTCAAAATTTCAGGGAAGGTAGATCTTGTCATGCTGATCAATTTTACCCCATGTCAGATTTTCGATATCTGTAACGGTTTTTGAGTTATTAGCAAAAAAAAGCAATTTACCCCTATGTTCTATTTATAGTAACGACAGCCATGTTTTTCGACATTTCAAAAATTTTAAACGATAGAAATTTTCCAGATGCCCTAAAGAACAATTCTGCAAAGTTAGGTTGAAGTCGGTCCAGTAGTTTAGGACGAGTTAACGTTTGAAAAAGTTTACAGACGACGACGACGACGACGACAGACGACGACGACGGACGCCAAGTGATGGCAATAGCTCACATGGCCTATGGCCAGGTGAGCTAAAAAGCATTAACAAATGTTCTTAATTTTTCTGTCAGCTGGAGGCATTCACATCTTGTTTTCCCCACACTTCGAATGAAGTTCGGGAATATTTGTAATCCGTCCATCTGTCTGTGTATTGCATTTAATTTCTATACAGTATTGTCACAAACTGTATGTAGATGCGCAATAAGGTTTCAGAATTTTGATTTTAAAAAATAGGAGCCCACAGGGGTCGAATTTCAAAAATTGGAAGTTTAAACTTGTGACCTAAACTCCTCATTCATTTCTCATTTTATGCTTTTAATTTCTATACAGTATTATCACATACTGTATGTAGATGCCCAATAAGGTTTTCAAATTTTGATTTTTAAAAATTGGGGTCCACATTGGTCAAATTTCAAAAATTGGAAGTTTAAGCTTGTGACCTCAACTCCTCATACATTTTTTGTTTTATGCTTTAATTTCTATACAGTATTGTCAACTACTGTATGTAGATGCGCAAGAAGGTTTTGTAATTTTGATTTTTAATAATTGGGGCCCACAAGGGTCGAATTTCGAAAACTGGAAATTTAAACTAAACTGCTTATAAATTTTTCATTTTATGCTTTTAATTGCTATACAATATTGTAACATACTGTATGTAGATGCGCAATAAGGTCTTAGAATTTTGATTTTGACAACATGAGGCCCACACGGGTTGTACTTTGGAAATAGTGAATTTAAGCTTGTGCATTAAACACCTCTTTCATTTTTCATTTCTATTTAACAAATTTATTTGTATATATATAATATTGTTCTTTATTTTCTGAAGATATGCGAAAAGGTTTTTAATTTTGAAAATCTATTAAGGGATCAAATTTTGGGACCGAAAATGGTGAAATTGCTAATGTTGCTTTGTCTCTAAAAATACTCATTCATTTTTTGTTTCAGTGGTTTCATTTGTGTATAATATTGTTCTTCACTATGTGTAGATGTGCAATAAGGTTTTCAATTTTGAAATTTATTCAGGGTTCCAATTTTCTGACTGAAATTGTTATATTGCTAATTTTTCACTGTTAATTGATTTTTGACTTGTGCAGTGCGGGGATTCATTGTTTCTGATGGCACCAATTTCTAGTTACATTTGTATAGCATCAATTTTGGTGATGAGTAATGCAATGTCATTTCCTATCGAGGAAAACAGCTTTTATTTCAAATAATATGGAACAAAGGACTTGGCTGATTAATTCTTGACACAAAATCTTAACAGATATTTGACAAAAGTTCAAGTAAAGAAACAGCACTATGATTGTTGTTCTTCATCTTTACGTTAATTTTTGGTTATATTTTGATTTCATTTGGAAATATGAGAATTATGTTGTTTCCAATGTAATTATTAGCCTACCCAAATGGTCCTGGACTATCACTAACTTCTATATTAAATGGAACCCTCCGCTGAGAACAATATTCTTGGAGTTGCTGAACTGGCGTTTTCTGCATAGTGCCCTCAGCTGCTGCCTTTGTCTACAATATCATACATGTACTTATATTTTCAAAATATTTTTGGGTCTGATAAAACTGAATCAGACTAGGAATTTTTTTTTCTATTTACAGCTCAGTAAGAACAGTACAGTAAATTATATCACAGAATTTTATCTTTCTATTTGATAATTTCTATGTTATTTCATCTACATGTATCAATAACAACCTTAAAATGATTTTATTTTATACAAGTTCTGAACTTCATGTTTTAAAGTGTAGCAATGAACCAATTATGATGTATTCAATATTACTGCCTCAAGATTGAATAAAATCACTATTGGTTAAAGACTTAAGGGTCACAATTATAGTCAAAGGTCATGAAAATATTACCTGGGTACTGCCTCGATCCAGTAATATTACCAATATCTAAACTAGCTGATCAGAGATTGCACAATATAAAATATCACTATGGAAACTTAGATGGTGTAAAAAAATAATAATACTATTAAACTTTATTTTATCAAAGACTGTTTTCAATATCTGAAAAAAAAAGTCACGCATGTATGATATTTCCTGGTATGAGGCAGTTCATGTCTTAATCTTTAACCATAAAGTATTAAAAAAGTGAAAATAAACCAAACCAGTTTTACAAATATAACCAGTAAAATAATTTTAAACAATCTTTCTAATTTAATTTTAGGTATTCGGATAGATCCTCAATTCTATTTCTTTTTGAATTAACCCACAAGTTTAAAACAGGATTATGTACATATATCCTTCCCAAGATGGAAATCTTTTTGTTTGTTTTTTTTGTTTAGTTGGGGTTTTATGCCGCTTTCAGCACATTTGGCTATTTCGCGGCAGCCAGTTTTTATTGGTGGAGGAAGCTGGAGTACCCGGAGAGAACCACAACCTTCGACAGGAAAATTGGCAATCCACAGGTGTGATTCGAACTCACAACCTTAGTGTTCATTAGTAGTCATGACGAACTACCTAGACCACTCAGCCACCGAGGGCCCCATAAATCATTTTGTAGTTTGTTTAGGGCATGTATAAAAATAAGTTACTTAGTGCACAGCATTTCCGAGTTTAATGATAAATTATAGTCTGGATACCTTAACTTAGATCATGAATATTTGAGTTGAGACTTTAGAGACATACATGTATGTCATACATTTGTACCTGATAGTCCGACAAATCATATTGCTTGTTGCATTTCAAATCAGATTACATTGCTATGTCTTATAATATGGTTATTGAACGAATATTTGTGAATATTGTCCTGAGCAAAATGCAAATTGCATTACCTTGGGATATGAAAACATGATTAAATAAAATACCTCTGCTTGGGTAGTAAATGGTGCTGTTACACATTTTGCCCTTTCGTTTCCTCCCCCTAACATTATCTTCCTTCCCATGGAGTCAAACATAACAGATCCACCTGCTAATATCACAAAAAAATGATGATAGATTTACCACCTCTTCTTCTTTGAACAAATTTAAAACCTATAAACTTATAGTTTTATTTGTTTTGACAGACAGCAGATTGACTGCTGATGATGCTGAGTCAATGATCAAATGTTGTACTCAAAGAGTTTAGTAAATGCAGCCAGGCAAAGCATTATATTCTCATTATATATAAAAAATCTTTTCATCAGAAAATCATAAATTTGCTATTTCATATTTAAGTACGTTGTTTTTGAATTATCAAAAAATACAAACCATCATCTTCATGATCATGGTGACTCTTCAGTCCTAACAATATACTCAAAGCAATATGGGCTGCATTAGTCTTTGCTTCCTTTTTGGTTTTTCCAACTCCTTGGGGAAACTGTTTCCCGTCCACAGAGCACTGACTAGCAAATGACACACCAAGCGTATGTACTTCTACTGCAACTTCTCGGATATCTAACGTCCTTCTTTTTAATGCACAGAATTCATTCAATGCACTGACTGCATTTTTGGCTCCATTTTTAAAATCTCTTACTAACTCAGGTGGAATCTTAAACAATTATTAGAATGAATTGGTGTACATCATTCATGTTATAAATAAGCGGTCAATTCGAAACTTTTCATTTGCATTTATTATTGCAACCCTTTTTTTTTAACAGAAAATATTACACGATTAAGATGCAATTATAATTGGTACTTTCTGTTATAAGACAACTTGCAAAAATCCAAATTTGAGTTTCAATTATTGCAATCTTTATCGATATCATTTTAATTTTTACTTTTTTCCAACAACAGAAACATTGCATTTATTTCTGATTTCATTAAACTTTGTAACAGAGGTGATTTTTTAAATCTAGATAAAGTCTATGAAACTACGCATAACAGCTCTATTTAAAATTGGTATATACAGTATGACCAATACCATCACCAAAGGTATCATAGTATGAAATAATAATATCAAAGATTTAAGGTCACTTATTTGTAATTCCATGACCCGCATTCCAAAATCAAATGGCTGCTTCCCAATCAAAATTAGTGACTGCTTTGAGTATCTGATACTGACATGTTTGCACTTTGTACATCAATACTTACATCTTTAGGTATCTGATTTTTTGGTATGACTGGCTCCTGGGGAACATGTTCTGGCCTAGAATTCAGTCCTGGGATATACTTCTGTGCATTTTGAGATGCCTTAAACATCTCTCTAAAATTATTTTTATGAATAATGCATTCAATGAGTTTATTTCTCATATTTACAGAGCCAAAAATCTTTCGTTCTATTTAATGAGAGTACATGTAGTTATAATCTAGAATCTATGTTCACTTTTAATGCCTGGTAAATTCTAATTAGACCAATGATAGGTAGAAATTTTTATTATAAAAAGAGCTCAAATAATGGAATTAAAAATTCTTATCTAGATTACCTACCCACCCCCAACGAAAATTAAGCTTAGAAAAAACAAATTGCATTTTTTTTAATTGAAGGATGGTGGTAGAAATAGAAGTGTGCATATTTTAAACAGCTGCTCCATATTATGAAATATTTGCTGGAATGCCTACTATGCTGGATGGTTGCCCTATCTCGCCAGGTACCCAATGTCACATGAATGTTGTTTTTTTTTCAGTCAAACTAAAAAAAACTTTTTTCGCTGCTTATAATGAACACATACATGTATATAAGGGACCAGAACTTTCATTAAAACTTTATTTAGAAATGGTACATGGTGAGATTAGGTACCTGGTGAGATAAGATATTCATCTAATATAACTATAAACTATCCTTTCCATATTCAAAGGATATTATCAGTATACATAAAATAATTATATTGCAAAACAGCTCATACAAAAATATAACTAGAGGCTCCAAGGAGCCTGTATCACTCACCTGGATTCAATTTGCCAATCAATAGCCATAAAAACAACTAAAAAATAACAGTCTGGATTATTGGACATAATTCTGAGAGAGGACCATTGCTGCCAAATCTTGTTCCAACTGGCCAAGTGCTTTCAATTAAGAAAATTTTAATTGAATTTTCCCATAGGGTCCTACATTTGTCCTACGTTCAACTACATTGTAAGTTTCACTGTGACAGCCATGTCATTACAATTCTGAAAGAGGACATCCTAAGGACCCTTTCTGCAAAGTTTACATTGTTACAGATATGAGCAAAAATCTTTGTACTTTTTGACACAACTTATTTATTATTATCATTATTTAATTTTTTATTTTTTATATCTATTTATCTATACTGAACCGCAAAAGAAACGTCGCACAAAATGACATGTTCACATACATTTATTTCAAAGTGACATTTATATATTTTAAATTAATTTTTACAAAATTTAATGAATGATTTACAGTCTTTTGGTTACAATGTTCACAAAAACGTCACAATTGTCGCAACGTCACATGTTTTCAATGCTGTGCTCCCACGTCCGTTAATAACGTGTATGTCCTCCACCCGCACCAATTACTGCGGCACATCTTTGGTACATGGAGTTGATGAGCCGATTAATAAACGCCATCGGAATACGTGCCCATACTCTCTGAAACGCTTACAAAAGTTCAGCTGCAGTTGTCGGACTTGGCTGCTCATTATTCAACCGTCTTTGAACTTCGTCCCATAAATGTTCAATAGGGTTTAAATCTGGACTCAAAGCCGGCCAATCCATAACATTAATGTTATTCTGCTGTAGGAAGTCTCTTGTGGCTCTTGCGGTATGCGCACGTGCATTGTCCTGTTGGAAAGTCTTGTTTTGATGACGTGCGAAATGGGGCTGAACATGGGGTGTCAAGACTTGGTCGATGTAACAGGCAGCTGTTACGCCATTTCCTCTGCCTGGGCCAAGGTTCTGAAAGATGACTGGACCAAGTTTAATGTTAAGGCCGATTCCACCCCATACCATGATGCTAGGTCCTCCCCACGCGTCTGTTTCCAGAATGCAGCTGTCTTCGTAACGTTCCCCGCGTCTTCTCCACACTCTGGTTCTGCCATCGGCTGTTGAAATGCAGTAACGGCTTTCGTCAGAGAAGATGATGTTACGCCATTGTCGATTTCGCCAATTCTGTCGCTGAGTGGCCCACTGAAGACGAGCTTGACGGTGTCGAGGAGTAAGAATAGGTCCTCTTGCAGGACGGCGACATCTCATGTTTCTAGCAGCTAATCGCCGACGAACCGTATCATCACTTATGGGTCGTCCATGTGTTCCAACAGTGTTTCTGGCAGTTTCGGCAGCTGGGGTGAACCGATTCATCAAATGGTGACGAACAATGCCTCTATTCTGTCTAGGGGTAGTGACTTAGGGTCTACCACTCCGTGGACGGTCATTTGTGCTGTTTGTTGCATTGTACCGTGTCCGTAGACGTTCAATTGTTCGAACAGCACAGTTGAAGTCGTTGGCAATAACTCTGGCAGATTGCCCAGCATCCAATCGACCAATGGCCTGTTCTCTCTGTTGTGGAGTCAGACGTGGCATAGCTTCTGTGTCAACACTGATACTAACACTCTTTAATTTTCTCCGGCCTTTTATACCCATAAAGGAGCATGAATTTCACGAACATTTAAGATTTAAGAAAAATTACCGCCAAGTGTGTCCCACGAGCGGTTTTAGGTACGGTCGCTCTACGATATCAACTGAAAATTATTCAACCGAAAATTTAATTCACAGGTAATTTAATCTTACCTGGTGATGTAATCGTAATACTGATTATATAAAAATCATTAATTAATATTTATTTTGAATTTTGCTAACATTTTGAAAAAGCGACGTTTCTTTTGCGGTTCAGTATATAATCTTTATTATTATTTTTTCTCAAACATATATTATTTTCTTTCCATTGACCTTGTTTTAACATCTTAATCATCAATATTGACAAAATTTCTATTTGCACATAGATAAGTCAAAGTCTGCTAAATTTATTTTTTACATATTGTTACCAGTCGGTAAAAAACACTGTGGCTAATGAAAAATAGCTTGCGCTTTGTTGGTTCCTTCCCTATCCCCATTGAATTCCATGAACACAAAAATGGTGACAAGAAAATTTGATGAAAATTACGGTCTTCAGATGCAGCCAATTTAATCTACACGCATCCCAGGGACGCATGAGTTTAAAGGATGACATGTCCAAGACGCATGTATGGCCTTAGCAAGAACCCTGTTAGTCGCCATGTTGGCAATATGTGCTATAATTAAAATTTTCAGGTGTCTTTCGGTCACTCCCCCCCCCCCCCCCCAAGACCAAATGATGAATGAACCCTACAGCATACAGCTCATATTGCATATTGGTTTGGAGTTTTTAAATTTCTGGCCTCTGTTGTAACATTCAAAGACATTACCGATATGTGTTGCTTTCTATTAAAATTGCTAAATCTTGGATGCTTTAAATGTTCACAAATAAAGTTATTGTTTAAAGACTGCATACTGAATTTAGTACTCCATGAGGACGGACTGCATCTGTAACATACAATAAAGCTTTGATGTTTCACAAATAAATGTTAATTGAATTTAAATATTTTAAAGACATTGGACCCCATACCCTATTCTAAGGTTACTGGATAAATCGGACCATAACAGACTTGGACTATTACAAACTCGGACTACAACAAATTTGGACCATACCGGAATTGGACCACAATTTTTTAAGAATAGTAATAAAGTTGACAAATTCAACCCACCCATCCTTTAACTGGATTTCTGTATTCATTCATATTGTTACGTTGGGTTTGTGTGTACGTATGAACTAACAAAACTTCAACTTTTCGATAAGATCCTCATTTAAGGAAATTTTTAATTTGAAATAATATTTAAATTTATGTATATTTTTTAAAGAGTTTTAAATCGAAGTGAAAAGCATATATCAATTAACTAAACAGTTAGCTGGAGTAATTTATTTTATCTTAATTAACAAACATTTACTTCGATTGATTATTTTTTATCGATTTTAATACTTTTGCGATTTTTTATATATAAATTTATAAAATATATAAGGATAAGAATAAGTAGAAAATTTGTTCCACATTGAACACGTGTAATTTTAAAGTTGTAGTACTTATTAATCCCTTAGTAAATTGTCCTCTTAAAACATGTCAAACAAACATTTTTTTCTCTTCTTTGAAAAAACGTTTTTTAATAGTTAAATATAAGGAAATATGGAACTATATAAGAAACCATGAGTTTAAATGATTGGAACATGCTATATGTCTTCAAATTTGCAGTTCATTGTAGTATTGATAAATGATTCACTTCTGACCGATTTCATATGCCTTAAGCGCTGTTGATTGGCAAGTAAGGTAAGCGTGTCATACATCATTGTGTTGATAAATTAATATTATTTTATTCATCCAAAAATTTTGAGCGAGATCGAAAGGTGAAAGCGACAATTCTTTGGAAATCGAAGCAGGCCCGTAAAATTGTGTTGTCCGAGTTGGGGACCTTTTCTTTTCTCTTGGCATATATAGTAATTTTTTTCTGAGACAAGCCCCTGTGATCAATTCCCAGTTTACGACTTCCGACGGCAAAGTGCTGGCAATAGCTCACATGTTTGTCTTTGATCTTTCCTGTTGTAATTTCTTGCTGAATGCAGATGTAGTTGGAAAGCTTTCTGATGTAAAAATTAAAAAATCTATAATAAATTCTATATCATACAAACATTTTTTAAAAACTTCCTCCTCAATGTACCCGGCACTGTACTGACTTCCTATCTCAACAAAGGCGCCACCTGGCGGGTATCAGAACAACTCGGACCACATCTACTTCGGCCACAAAGAGATTATAACTCTCTTTGGTGATATCTTACATAAGTCGGGACACTCCTGTGGGCTGTGTTATCTTTTTGGGAAGATTGTGTTTTAACTTGAACCGTATTTAGACCTCTGTGGACACTTTTTCAAATGGTAACAGGACAATTCGGACGTAGATGGACTCGTATAATTTGATTCGTTACAGAAATACAGTACTACAAGAGAGTTTTAATGACAAATCGCGCAATTCCGCAAATAATCTCGGCAGATCTCGGGGGTTTTATCGATTTTTTTTTAAAGTTTTGCCGGAGTTTTCTCCGAGATTTTCCGCACTAAACTCCGAGAAAAAAATCTTTAAAAAACGCGGAAAACTCCGAGAAAAAAACTCTTTAAACTCGGAAAACTCCGAGAAAACACTCTTTAGAAATCGAAAAACTCAGAGAAAAAACTCTTTGAAAATAGGAAAACTCCGAGAAATTAGCTTTTAATAATAACAGGAAAACTACGGCCAAATCCGGAAAGAAATCGGAGAAGACATCATTCACAAATTTTTGAATGATCCGAAAGATCGGAAAAATAATCATACAAGTATCGTCGTTTTATTATTGGTACGTGTTTAATTTTGATTAGTAAATAATAAAAGTGCATATCTTCAATTACCGGAAACATTTGAGCAATAGATTTAAGAATACTCCATAAAGAAAAAGGTGCAGTAATTTTTTTCTGATGTTAGAACTTCCTATTTAGATCAACTTAAATGGTCTTATCGATAGACAAAAAGCAGCAGAAGAAACGGAGAAGCAGGCACGAATTATAATGCATATGGTGTTCTATTAAATAATGTTAAAATCACATTATGTAAATTTGCAGGTATAGTAGGTGTTTGTATGGTAAACTCTTGCATGAAAGTCGTTGACCACGTTTCAGTAATGTTTGTTATTTATTATCCAGCAGGCAATAACAATTATTTTAGATTATATTTCATAAAACTGTGATGGTGGAGTTTGCCAATGGAATCACCAAACACTGCAGCATAGCTTTATGCAATCAAAATAAAATGCAGCACGTATGATGTAATTTATAGAAGTAATACATGTACGTTCTTACATTGTTCGTCTGTCGTTCAGGCTTAAATTGAAAACTAACTGATAGAAGATAACCCTGATTTCGCTGATTATCAATTTACCAGTTTTGCTCCAAGACCCTAATAAAACAGAAAAGGTCAACAATGACATCAATCAATCATCCACGCATAACAAAAAGGCACAAAACAGGACAAAACCCAACAAGGAGTCTGGACAGGATGACCTGTTACAGACACATAGTAGTGGTGGGGTTGAATGTATGTTGAAAACCGAAACAATAAACAAAAAATTGAAAAGCCGATTAACAGCCTGCATATTTGAAATGCTAAATCCAAAACAGTATATAGGCACGATGAAGATATTACTTAACGTTTCCAAAATAATGTTATGCCGGAAAATGTTCAAGTATCAATTTCACCCTGGTGATATCCTCTGAGCAATAAACTAACAATCCAAAGATACTAGTATTAGATATAGTAAATTTATACTATGCTGTGTACGACCAGGAACTGTATATGAAGTTAGTATTATATGATCCCTGATACGACGCATTTCAAGGAGTTACCTCTCATCAGCAGCATTAAAACCGAAACATTTGGAAGACCAAAAACCAAACTTATTTTAAACAAGAAGTACTCATAACAAAAAATACAGAAATAGTAAGCCAAATATCAGCTAAGGAGATCTACCATGTGAACCCTTAGTAATGTAGTATTATCGTGTTTCCCCATGCCTATATCGACCTGCTGAGGCCTTCACAATTTCCCGTATTTCGGAACTGTGACTTCGTAAAGAGTTGACCCGACCCTAATATGAGCTGACCCGAATATATCAGCGACGTCATAATGTTTGACCCAACGTTGACCCGAATATATCAGGAAAACATCCCGTTATAGGCAGATGGCCATTGAAAAGTAAGAAATTCCATTAAGATTGGTAGTTAACAATACGATAAATTTATCATCAAGTTTTCTTAAAACAAATATTGTAAAATATGAGCCGCTCGACACAATTTGAAGCTTTTTAGCTCGTTCGCTACGCTCACTCGCCGAAAAAGCTTCACATTGTGTCTCGCGGCTGATATTTTACGATATACGTTTGCAGAAAACCTGATAATATGTACTTACGACGTCACAGTGCCGAAATACTGGAAATTGTGAAGGCCTCAGCAGGTCGATATAGGCATGGGGAAATACGATAAATATAAGATGACAATCATTGGTACACTTGAGGTTAAATTACAGCTTACGATTGATCACCTATTAGGTGCAATGGACATGTTAAAATACATAGATACATATTTATAATAACCTTCGCGCGAGAAGTTGCAAGAAGAGTTATTTAAACTTTAAAGATACTACCGAAAAAGCGCCAACAGCACATCAAATCTAGAACCGCTTGAAGATTTACATGTTATAAAACAGTTTCGAATAAAACCTTAAGCGAGTTCATGTGCCTAAAAAAATAAAAGAAACTAAATTTCGGATGCATTAAACATGAAGGTGAAATGACAACGTGGTGTAAAATCATCTGTTGGAGCTTATGTTCTCCGATTTAATAAAAAAATCTCCGACTTTTTCAAGAAATCTCCGACTTGATCTCCGAGTTTTTAAAAAAAAATCTCCGCGTTTTTTACTGCAAAACCGCGCTCCTCGGCTTTCCGAATTTTCTCTCCGGCATTTTACCGAGTTGAATTCCGAGTTTTCTCTAAAATGTCGGAGTTTCTCGCAACTCCGACCGTCGAGATTTGTCACTAAAACTCTCTTGCAGTACTGTACCAAGGAAAACATACAAATATTATAATAACAATGCCAACTTGGACAAACATCAGATCATAACTAGTCAAAATCTACTCAGAAATTCAAAATACCTACTCAACATTACATGTCAATACTTTTTATTATACTTATGTAAATTTCTCTACTTTTATAATGCGGCAATTTTTACAAGAATGTGGTATTTTACTCGATCGCCGCTAGAAAAGAAACAGCAGGTGACAATTTTTATACTGTCACCCGCTCGTAATCTACATATAAAATTCGAGACATTAAGTATAACATGTATAATAAGATAAATGATAAATTCCTAAGAGGGTGACCTCGTTTAATTAACAATGTTTTCTCGGGGTTACAATATACTAGTGTGTTATTTATACAATGAAATGTATTTAATACAAGAACCATGCAGTGATTCAACTGAAGAAAATATGCCATCTAAAATACAAACATACAAACATACGGACTACCTTGGATTAATAATTCACTGATAAAACCAATAAACAAAAAGAACAAGCTCTACAAAAAGCGCAATAATAGCAAATATTCTGACAAATATTAAAATATCAAAAAAGAAGTACAAAAGGCTTAAATTAATGGCAATATTTTGAATCCATCATTTGCGATCTACCAATAAATGAACCAGACCAACCTACTTCAGGTAACAAACAAACAAAACAAAAAAGCTATTTCAATCCATAAAGTCAAAGAGAACAGACATATCTAGCATAGCAGCCCTTAAAAAGATGGCAATCAACAGATACAACGAAAAAAAACAAATTTTAAATGAGCAATTTCAATCTGCCTTTACATTCGAAACAGATAACACATTACCTGACAAAGGGAAAAGAAATCACCCTAGCTACTATACCACCACTAACAATATCCACAAATGGCATCAAAAATTACTAAACAACTCCAACCCTCACAAAGCCACCAACCCAGAAAACATCAGTGGCAGAATCCTTAAAGAACGTAAAGACCAAATAACACCCATACTAGAACAGATTTTCAGTAAATAGTACCAAACTGGTGAAACCCCATGGTACTTGTTTGGAAACACGCAAACGTCACACCAGCCTTTAAAAAGGGAGATAAACATAAAGCAATCAACCACAGGCCCATCTCCTTAACTTATTTTTGCATCTGCTGTAAGTTAATGGAGTATATTATTATAAAACACTTAATGAACCATCTTGAAAACAACAACATTCTCTACGACCTCCAACATGGCTTAAGACATTCGCATTCATGCAAAACACAACTACTATCTTTTATACAGGAACTATAAGAATCAGACAATAAAAACATCCAAATCCTGGATTCAAACCGACCTTATATCATTATGGACTCCGCAAAAGCATTCAATAAAGTCCCAGATAGAATACTCCTCTACAATTAAAATATTATGGCGAAACTATATTTCTTCATTTATGTCGAACCGGGCACAAACAGTAGTCCTTTAGGGTAAGTCATCATCCAAAGTCCCCGTCACATCTGGTGTACCGCAAGGCACAGTTTTGGAACCTGTCTTGTTCCTGATCTACACCAACGACCTGCAAGATTACTCGGCGCACAATAAACTTATCTACTGTTTACCGATGATAGCATCATATACAGAACTATAAAATCTGATAGTGACTTGACCAAACTACAGATCTAGATGTGGCTACCAGATGGGAAAGGGATTGGTTGCAATTGATGGCTTTTCAACCAGACAAATGTGCTTTAAATAATTATATTAGAATCGGTCCGCTCAGAAAAATATCTTGTTATAACTATACAGTCAAACCCCAGTCAAACTTAAAATGGAACAAAAAACAAATTCAAAGCAATTTCTATTTCACAGTTTTTTTTCTTTCATATACTGTTGCTAGGTATACTTTTCACAAAAACGAATTCACTGAGAGTCTTCCAGGATATTCACTAAAGACAAAATTGCAATGTTTGAAATTCAACTGATTCAAGCAACTGATATTTCACAGCTGATTAAGTTACAATATTGTTTCTAGAAACATTTCCCCCCAAAAAATAAAAGTTCGATAGTTTTCCAGGATATTCACTAAAAGATGGAATTACAACACGAGCCCTTTTCACAAAATATCTTAAGAGTATAATTACTTGTATATGGTACCATAAGTTATACTAGAATATGTATGACTTCAGAGTAATTTTGCTCTTAAGATTTTTTTGTGAACAGTACTACCGAGTCCCAGATAAGCTGCGTATCATTTGAATTTACGCTTTAAAACATGAAACTTAAGACACCCTTGTAAAAGATTTTCTAGCCGTCAAAGCTAGTAATACTCTCTTTTCGCAAAAAATACGTGCACAGAAGCGTCATTTTTCACATAATTATTTCACATTTTTCTTCTTCCATATACTGCCCACATTCAACTTTCTGAATAGTCTGACAAAATTCAAAACATTATTGAAGATTAAATTTTAGGGGAAATAGTACTTTTGGTTTATAACAACTGGAGATTTTGATTTTTATTATTTTCAAAGAGGTTGAACTACTGAACCCACTTAAAAACCCGGGGGTAGTAACCCTCTGATTCCAAAATATTATCCGACTGGGCTCTGTTACAATGCTTAAAATTCAGTTTTTGCAGACTATTTAACATCTGAATACTTTTAAATATAATTGGTATGTATTTTTCCCTAAAATCAAGGACGGTCTATATATAGTTAGTTTGGCAGAATGTAATTTACCATGCAACAATGTTTGTTTATTTGTTTGTTAAGTTGGTGTTTTACGCCGTTTTGGATATTTCGCGACGGTCAGTTTTTATCAGTAAGAAACCAGAGTGAGTTATATTTTCCTAACCAATGTAGGTAAGGGAGATAATAAATTTGTCTCCCTTTTAACCTCAGGACAAAAGGGAGACAATTTAATTATCTCCCTTACTTACATTGGTTAGGAAAAGATAACTCACTCTGGTTCCTCATTGGTGGAGGAAGCCGGAGTACCCGAAGAGAACCACGACCTTCGGTAGGAAAATGAGCCATCCTTGTCAATTTATGCAACAATGTAATTGTAGTGTTTGAAATTCTATTGTTTCAAGAAATTGATATTGAACCATTATTTTTTTAATATATAGTTTGCTTGGAACACCTCCCCCAAAAGGATCAAAGTTCAAAGAATCTTCAGAGATATTTACCAACAATTGGGGCGAATCCACCTAGGACGAACGAGAAAAGGGGGCGAGTTCTTTTGCTAATGAAGGGAAGCAACTCGACTTGTCAAGTCCTTAACTTTAGTGCCACTGATCAGCTGCAGATCGGGAATGACATCCACAGAAGCAAAGCGCCTACGCGAAGACAAATTAAGAGCAAAGAATTGGAAAAGATGGGGCCCATATTTAGCTGAGCGACAGTGGGGTACTGTGAGGGAAGATTACTCTCAAGACGGAGACTGGTAAAGAAAGTATAAATAGGATGAATGTTTAAAAGAGCCAACTTGAAGACTGCACTGTCAAGAGGCGGAGAGGTTGAAAAGATGTCAACTTGTATTTGTTGCTCCAATCTAAACTGATAATAAACATTTCTATTATAATGGTTCCTACTGGAACAAATGTCAGTGGAAGTTCTATTTGTCGGTTGAGGCCTGAGCCTGAGGGATACATGACCCTGGTCTCACCCCTACCCACTCGTCCGTCCAGTTGAGATGACCAAAAACAGGGTTTGAA
Source organism: Mytilisepta virgata (assembly GCA_028015205.1). Classification (NCBI taxonomy): domain Eukaryota; kingdom Metazoa; phylum Mollusca; class Bivalvia; order Mytilida; family Mytilidae; genus Mytilisepta; species Mytilisepta virgata. The sequence continues at coordinate 38,683,227 of CM051520.1, forward strand.
ACTTATTGAAAAAAGCTACCAGACCACAAGGCTGATCGTTTATAAAACTTGCCAGCCATGCACAAGTTCAGCTGGTCCTGAAATTTTTTTTTAACCATTAGTTGTGCTATACAATACTAATAGATTTTTTTGTTCTGCTTCCTAAAAATAAATATATAGATGTACCATGATGTAATTTCCACCTGATTTTCTTACCTAGCAAGTATTACCGTAAAGAAATAGTATGAAGCAAAAAATAGAGTCCATGTTAAAGTTACAAAACCGTGTATTGTTCAAGGTTTGCATCTTTTAAAATCATGAATCATGGGATTCAGTAAGAGCATTCAGGAAAAAATAAGTATATATGAACCTTAACCTGGATTATACATTGAAATTCCATAAAAGAAATTCAGTGTTGATGACCCAAGACTTCAAGGTCACATCATCCTTTTTGCATCAAAATGCAGCTGTTCATATCACAAGCTATCCATGTACAAGTTTCAGGATGATAGCATAACTCCTTCATGAAAAACTACCTCAAACCTGAACCTTAAAGGGAAGAAGACAAATTCTGCTCCAGAATTAACATACCTATTACAAATATAAGTTTGTACAAAACGTCATTCCGATATCTACAGTACTAAATGTGTATTTTAACAAATTGTTTTATGAAATGAAGCATTCGATAATTGGCCATCTCGCCGACATCTCGTGACATCACGACCTACAAAATCTATCTTAAAATTGATGAGGAATTTTCCACAGCAGGCTACAATGCTACGGGCATTATATGAGGAAGTGGTCGATAATTTCAAAATAATAACGATCATATCACATGTTAATCTGTGTCTGTTATTTATTCAAATTCAGTAAAAATATATTTACCAAATATTATTCATTTAATTATAATTATGTAAAGAAATTAATTCCATAAAATAAAGAATTAATATATAAAACAATTGTAATGCAATTCTGAGCTTCACCACATCTGGAAAAAAAAAAAATAACATTTTGTAACCTCTCACAGGTAACGCTGAATATTTACATTTGAATTAGATTATAGGAACAACATATCCTTAAGGTGATAATTACAGGTGAATGACCCCCTCCCCCGATGAAATGATTAAACTTGTTTATTGACGCTAATTAACACCATGAATGAGAAATTTAAGTAGATTTGAAACGATACGCCATTTTCAGTGGAAATGTAATAAGAAGAAAATAATGACGTTATAAACCCATCTCAGTATTTGATTTTTGGGATTGTTCATAGTATTGAAATAATTTTTTTAAGTGTGATAAACATGAAAAGTTTGAATTACTTACTAGCAACTTTTAATTTATCACCTTTCATAAAGCAACAATCGAATACCTGTAATACGAACTTAATAAGCAGCAATTAACCGAAGAATCAATTATTATGCTGACAATTAGCAATTTCATTTTCTCAAATAAATACACCATCTTTCAAACCACTTTGGTTTTAACATATATAAAAAACACCATTCTAAAAGATTCCAAATTTTATAACTGAGTGATTCCAACAAAAAAAAAAAAAAAAAAAATCGGACGAACATCAACCATTGTCAACTGAATACACAATATGGGACCATAGTTCCAAATTAACACGTCATTATATAAATATTTACAGCAGTTTAGGTCTAGTGTTTTTAAAAATAATTGAACAGTTACTCCTTTTGCCAGGTGTTCACAAATTTTTATTTGGATATCATGTTGATTATTCTGTTTATTTTACTATAAATGTATAATTAATATGCAGGGAGTTTTGTGCCAACTTAAATGTGGTGATTTAACATGATTTATGATTACCAATGATGTACCTGTCACTCACCTCAATGAAGCCATAAACTAATTAAAACTGATAAAAACTATAATACATATTGGCACCAGTCTTGGAGAACAAACTGAAACTTTGAGGTTAGATAGATATACCGAGTATCTGCATTTTTTTCAAAATTACTTCCACAGAGTATGCAGAGTTAACATACTATTGAGAAAAATGGAATAAAATGTAACAAAATCGACTTCCTTCTAGATAAACTCGTAATGAAAACTATCCTTTTTTCAATTTATTACTATATTATTATTCTTGTGCACATACTCAGCAACCAGAATCCATATACTGAGAACCTATTTCTCACATAACTCTGGTTTCTTTTCTGGGTTTGGAATGCTAAAAATACTTTTTCCTTTCCTGAATCACTTCAAGTCATTTTGAAAATGTATGCCCATGACATGCCACTTTAGATTTACGACTTTGTGGTTTTAGGACTCCACCCACATCGATTGTGGCTCCACCTATACAAACATGGGTGGCCTCCACAGATCACTCATATCTAATTAGGTCTTTCCACTTTCCGTGGAAAGACCTATTGGTTTTCTTTTGATTAGTACCGGTATTATTATTTTTTTCTTCCGCCTAATTTTTTTTCCTTCGCTGTTTTTTTGTTTCGCAAGATGTCGCTGTCGATTAGGTATATGATATCGAACAGTTAATACGCTTTTGAAACTGACACCACGTAACCAAAAACTTTTCCATGTAAGAGTTACCTCCCCGAACACTGTTTTTCTTGTTATTACTTATACGTCACAACCGCATAAGAAACCGACTAATTTATTTTACCAAATTGCTCGTTATATCCTCAGGATGATTTGATAAATTTTGACCGAAGCTATCCGGAGACTCCATATGAGAGTTATTTCCCTTCAAAAGACTTTCACTTTTGGTGTATCATACAAATTGTTATTTAGAGTTGAGATATCAACATGAAACTTTGTATTTAGGGTCCATGACCCCTAACAAGTAAAATGAGGGAAAGGTCAAAGGTCAAGGTCAAGTTCTAAATTTTGACTTTTGCTTGTTATCGCTTCTCCTCTGAAACGGTAAAAGATAGCTGATAAAATATAATGGGGAAAATGTTCAGGACATTGAGACCTAGCTTTGTTACATTTGCATAAAAGTTGTTTGACGTCATTTTATAGGCGGAATTGCCGTTAGAACGTTTAAATTTTCGGTTTTTCGTTTATTTCTCAACAATGGTACATGATAAAGGCATGGGGTCTTTTGTTCTGACATCAAGGATTGATAACCTTCAAATTGGCAACAAGGTCATAGGTCAAGGTCAAGTTCTTAATTTTGACTTTTGCTTGTTATCGCTTCTCCTCTGAAACGGTAAAAGATGACTGATAAAATGTAATGGAGAAAATGTTTAAGACGTTGAGACCTAGCTTTGTTACATTTGCATTAAAGTTGTATCACGTCATTTTATAGGCGTAATTGCCCCCAGAACGTTTAAATTTTCGGTTTTTTGTTTATTTCTCAACAATGATACATGATAAAGGCATGGGGTCTTTTGCTTTAACATCAGGGATTGATAACCTTCAAATTGGCATCAAGGTCAAAGGTAAAGGTCAAGTTCTATTATTTGACTTTTGCTTGTTATCGCTTCTCCTCTGAAACGGTAAAAGATAGCTGATAAAATGTAAAGGAGAAAATGTTAAGGACGTTGAGACCTAGCTTTGTTACATTTGAGAAAAAGTTGTATGACGTCATTTTATAGGCGTAATTGCCTCTAGAACGTTTAAATTTTCGTTTATTTCTCAACAATGGTACATGATAAAGGCATGGGGTCTTTTGTTTTAACATCAGGGATTGATAACCTTCAAATTGGCATCAAGGTCAAAGGTCAAGGTCAAGTTCTATTATTTGACATTTGCTTGTTATCACTACTCCCCTGAAATGATTTTAGATAGCCAAGGAAATGTAATGGTGGAAATGTTTAGGACATTGATGCGCAACTTTGTTACATTTGAGTTCAAGTTGTATGACGTCATCTTTTGGGAGTAATTGCGCCTAGAACGTTCAAACTTAAGGTTGTTCGTTTATAACTTGACGATGGTACATAATAATGGCATGGAGTCTTCTGCAATGACCTCAGCGACCAATGACCTTGAAAAAGATCACAAGGTCACAGGTCAATGTCATGACCTGGATTACGTATTTTGCATTTTTTCACGCTTTATAAGGTATTTGTTCAGATTTTAAAGCAAATAAAGTGATTAAAAGCGTGATCTGCGCATGCGTTACCGGAACCGGAAGTACCCGGAAATGATTTGCGCGCATGCGTTACCGGAACCGGAAGTACCCGGAAGTGATTTGCGCGCATGCACAACCGAAATAGTGGGTTTTCCCGCCATTTGTTTACGGAATCACTACTTTTGATGACGTCATTTCTGGCAACGTTATTTCTGTAGACGTTTTTAGACATTATGAATATATTGGAATGTTTAGTAACGTGACAATGTTACAGCCCATGAAAACGTCTAGAATTGTACATTTATAAGGTCACATTAATGACGTTTTTGATGTTTATAGTGCAAAACAGTATAATTCATCACAAACACTTAGTTAACCAGAAATAAACATTTTTCTTAGTTATTCAAACTAGTAGTCCATATATTTTTTTAACAATTGTGAAATTACCTATCATATCAAACCAGAAGTGATATTTGTAATACGGGAAGTATCATAATACCTCCCGTATTTCAGTACATAGAACCATATATCTTTGAAATCACTGAAAGTTTAGCTATGTTCTAAAACCAACAATTACATTTTAAACCTCATTTTTTTATCAACAAATCTGCATTTGAGGTGGAAAGACCTTCAATTGTTCTCTGAACAATTGGTTTTTAATTATTTTTTGATTTCTTATTAATACCTTTTTGAATTGATCAATAAAACACACCAAAACTTTCTTATCTAGAGTAAATGTTTACAATATGTTTGAAAATTTTCCCTGAAACTTGGGCTTTAACCTCGTACGGATGGGCTGACGGACGGACAGGCACACAGACGGAACAACTATATCCCCGTCCTGTCTTACAGGCGGGGCATAAAAATCAGACATGATTCATCAAAAACTTGCAGTTGATGCACCAAAATTTTACATTAAAGAAATGGAAACAAATCATAATCCATGATATCTTGGTGAAATGGTCAAGGACTGTTTAAATTATACAGTATGAATTTGCTTACTTTTGAATTTTTTTATGCCCCGTCCACAAATTGATGAATGATATTACATCACTTCATTCATCTTATAATATATAGTACAACAAAAATCAGCTACATTTGAGTCACCATGACCAACATTTTATGCTTGAATGAATTTGGTTAAATTTTTGCATTAAGGTGTATGTATTAGTGAAGAACTTTTGGTGAAATGTTATAGATATTTGGCAACTACAGTCATCTTATAAAGTAAAAACACACTAAGCAAGTCCAAGTCACCATGATCTTTATTTTATGCTGTCTCGGGCGCTAGGTTAGGCTATTATTTCAAACTTTGCTAAAAGGTTTATTATAAATAAAGTTACTATATATACAGATTGACTGTTCATTTTATCATACATAAATTGAGAAAATAATTGTATCAAGATAATTTCCTTTTGATATGGAGTATTAACATATGTTTTTACATTGGTGACAAAAGACAAGAAGAGTAAATTGAACAACTCTGATCACAACCTTATTAGCGACCATTTAGGTAGATTTTATATATGGCAACTAAGTGATCTTTGATCTTTCAATTTATATTTGCAGCATTCATTCGGGTTATTGGACTTTTTAAAGTTAACACTTTTCAACAAAATTGAAACCTCAATCTTGTAAACCCAACTCCTTTGTAGTTTTTGTCGAGCCTGCGACTTTAGTCGCAGAAAGCTCGACATAGGGATGGTGATCCGGCGGCGGCGGCGGCGGCGGCGGCGGCGGCGGCGGCGGCGGCGTTAACTCACTTCTTAAAAGCTTTATATTTTAGAAGGTAGAAGACCTGGATGCTTTATACTTTGTATATAGATGCCTTATGTTACGAACTTTCCGTCTGTCATATGTACATTGTCCTTGACCTCATTTTCATGGTTCAGTGACTAATTGAAAAAAAAGTTAAGATTTTTTGTAATGTTAATTTCTCTCTTATTATGAGTAATAGGTTAACTATATTTGGTATGTGCGTACCTTACAAGGTTCTCATCCCCGTCAGACAGTTTTCAATTGACCTCGACCCAATTTCAAGGATCAGTGAACAAGGTTAAGTTTTGGTGGTCAAGTCCATATCTCAGATACTATAAGCAATAGGTTTAGTATATTTGGTGTATGGAAGGATTGTAAGGTGTACATGTCCAACTGGCAAGTGTCATCTGACCTTGACCTCATTTTCATGGTTCAGTGGTTATAGTTAAGTTTTTGTGTTTTGGCCTGTTTTTCGAATACGGTATGCAATAGGTCTACTATATTTGGTGTATGGAAGGATTGTAAGGTGTACATGTCCAACTGGCAAGTGTCATCTGACCTTGACCTCATTTTCATGGTTCAGTGGTTATAGTTAAGTTTTTGTGTTTTGGCCTGTTTTTCGAATACTATATGCAATAGGTCTACTATATTTGGTGTATGGAAGGATTGTAAGGTGTACATGTCCAACTGGCAGGTGTCATCTGACCTTGACCTCATTTTCCTTGTTCAGTGGTGTGTTTTGGCCTGTTTTTCGAATACTGTATGCAATAGGTCTACTATATTTGGTGTATGGAAGGATTGTAAGGTGTACATGTCCAACTGGCAGGTGTCATCTGACCTTGACCTCATTTTCATGGTTCAGTGGTTATAGTTAAGTTTTTGTGTTTTGGCCTGTTTTTCGAATACTATATGCAATAGGTCTACTATATGTGGTGTATGGAAGGATTGTAAGGTGTACATGTCCGACTGGCCGGTGTCATCTGACCTTGACCTCATTTTCATGGTTCAGTGGTGTGTTTTGGCCTGTTTTTCGAACACTGTATGCAATAGGTCTACTATATTTGGTGTATGGAAGGATTGTAAGGTGTACATGTCCAACTGGCAGGTGTCATTTGACCTTGACCTCATTTTCATGGTTCAGTGGTTATAGTTGAGTTTTTGTGTTTTGGCCTGTTTTTCGAATACTGTATGCAATAGGTCTACTATATTTGGTGTATGGAAGGATTGTAAGGTGTACATGTCCAACTGGCAGGTGTCATCTGACCTTGACCTCATTTTCATGGTTCAGTGGTTATAGTTAAGTTTTTGTGTTTTGTCCTGTTTTTCGAATACTGTATGCAATATGTCTGATAGCATTTACTTTCATTAGAAATGCACGACAGGCGAGACATTTTTGTGTGTCAACTCTTGTGTTAAACAGTCTTCATTCTTTTAAAGGACAGTATAAAAGAGAGAAATTACAAAGGTTGAATAAATTTGTATTTATAAATTAAAAAAGATTGAATAGATGAAGCCATATAATAATAAGAGGTTATCATATGGCATTTTCCATATTACACCTCATATCAACCCAAGGGCCTCTGGCCTGCGGGGTGATATGGGAGTCTCGGGCTGATTTGAGGTGTGATATGGAAAATGCCATATGATAACCTCTTAGTATGACAAACAAAATTTTATGAACAAGATCAATGAAATATGGTCATAATTACTATAATATCACAAGTTGTAGTAATTTACTTAGAGGAAATATTATAATAAAACAGAATTATCTTTCATCTTGTGAAGCCAAATTAGAACATCTGTTTACACTGATTTTCTTACTTGTGCATGGTTTTATAAATTTTAAAGACAGATTAGCTATATGAGAAATATATCACACTGATTTCATAGGCCTTTTAATATTTCAGTTGGAATTACATCTCACATGATCATGCCAGGTCCAGGGCTTACCGCTGGGGAGAAGATGGTTTGATGGGTATCTGTGACAGAGAGGGACGTTTATGTTTATCCCTAGCACTGTGGAACACAAAAGACCTGATACTAAAAGAAAGGTTGTTTGGTTTGACTAGCCAGCAGGTAAAAAATGTTTATAAAAGACAAAAGTAAATTTGAAAACCTTAGTCATTTCAGAAAAGTAATCTTTTCCATATAAGAATATGATATCTGTATGTATTTAAAAAATAATTAAATTGTCTTTCATTTATTGCAGTAGATCTTATATAAAAAGTGATCTAGTGTCTTAAAAAACATGAACATGACAAAATGGCTAAAAACCAAATTTTACCCTGAAAAAAAGAACTATTTAAATTTTTAAAACAAGTGAAGTCATTGATAAACACAACATTTTGCTAATTGTTTACACTTTTACAGTCTTAAATTCTACATATTATTTATGTTATCTTTGACTGCACTGATTACCTTCTCTTCCAACCGCCTCGGTGGTCTTTTGGTAGGGTGCTTGCCTCGAGTGCGGAAGGATGCGAGTTCTATCCTGGGCCGGGTCAAACCAAAGACATTAAAATTGGTATTTGCTGCTTCTCCGCCAAGCACGTGGCATATAGGAGTAAGAGCAAAGGACTGGTCGGCTCGGAGTCAGTATAATGTGTCCGAGTGGGGTGATATGTCTTACTGCTGATATTTACCTTTAAAATGCAAAATATTTATTGAAAAGGATGCTGTAATTTTCAGATAAATAATATCTCTTTTATGCAACCAAAGTATTAGTGTTTACATTATAGAAAAATAATAACACACTTTTTTTTGTTAAATAAATTGTTTACTGGTATTTTTATAGTCTTGAGTTATACAATTATTTTTATTTTTTATTTGTTAATGCAATTATCACCATCTTTGCCAAAAAACTCTGTTTCAGATTTTATCTAGGTTCCAGTTCACTGCCTTTTTTTCCATTTAATTGTTTGATTATACTCGGGGAGTCTCAAAACTTTCTGTAAACAGCCAAATATTTTTTACAGAAGCATTAACCATTGCTTCTACTTTAAAAAAAAATTGAATTTTAGGTGAAAAATTGATGTTATGTTTCATCAAGAAAGTCTACCAAATAATCATGTTTTAAAAATATAAAAAAGCAGTTTACTTTGTTATTTAATGTTTTGAGTCCAAATAAAACTAGTGGACTAAGTTTAACCAGAATGACTGCCTTTCTAAAATAAGAAAATTCAGCAAAATATATTTTAAGTGCCTTGTGCCAATTCATTATAGTTTTGGAATAAATGGTCCTTTGGTGAACCCCTTTAAAAACTTTGTCCAAGAAGTCAGGATCCTTAAACATCAGGACTGCAGTTTAAAAAAAATTAAAACTTCAGAAAAAAAAATATACTGAACCGCAAAAGAAACGTCGCTTTTTCAAAATGTTAGCAAAATTCAAAATAAATATTAATTAATGATTTTTATATAATCAGTATTACGATTACATCACCAGGTAAGATTAAATTACCTGTGAATTAAATTTTCGGTTGAATAATTTTCAGTTGATATCGTAGAGCAACCGTACCTAAAACCGCTCGTGGGACACACTTGGCGGTAATTTTTCTTAAATCTTAAATGTTCGTGAAATTCATGCTCCTTTATGGGTATAAAAGGCCGGAGAAAATTAAAGAGTGTTAGTATCAGTGTTGACACAGAAGCTATGCCACGTCTGACTCCACAACAGAGAGAACAGGCCATTGGTCGATTGGATGCTGGGCAATCTGCCAGAGTTATTGCCAACGACTTCAACTGTGCTGTTCGAACAATTGAACGTCTACGGTCACGGTACAATGCAACAAACAGCACAAATGACCGTCCACGGAGTGGTAGACCCCAAGTCACTACCCATAGACAGAATAGAGGCATTGTTCGTCACCATTTGATGAATCGGTTCACCCCAGCTGCCGAAACTGCCAGAAACACTGTTGGAACACATGGACGACCCATAAGTGATGATACGGTTCGTCGGCGATTAGCTGCTAGAAACATGAGATGTCGCCGTCCAGCAAGAGGACCTATTCTTACTCCTCGACACCGTCAAGCTCGTCTTCAGTGGGCCACTCAGCGACAGAATTGGTGAAATCGACAATGGCGTAACATCATCTTCTCTGACGAAAGCTGTTACTGCATTTCAACAGCCGATGGCAGAACCAGAGTGTGGAGAAGACGCGGGGAACGTTACGAAGACAGCTGCATTCTGGAAACAGACGCGTGGGGAGGACCTAGCATCATGGTATGGGTTGGAATCGGCCTTAATGTTAAACTTGGTCCAGTCATCTTTCAGAACCTTGGCCCAGGCAGAGGAAATGGCGTAACAGCTGCCCGTTACATCGACCAAGTCTTGACACCCCATGTTCAGCCCCATTTCGCACGTCATCAAAACAAGACTTTCCAACAGGACAATGCACGTGCGCATACCGCAAGAGCCACAAGAGACTTCCTACAGCAGAATAACATTAATGTTATGGATTGGCCGGCTTTGAGTCCAGATTTAAACCCTATTGAACATTTATGGGACGAAGTTCAAAGACGGTTGAATAATGAGCAGCCAAGTCCGACAACTGCAGCTGAACTTTCACAAGCGTTTCAGAGAGTATGGGCACTTATTCCGATGGCGTTTATTAATCGGCTCATCAACTCCATGTACCGAAGATGTGCCGCAGTAATTGGTGCCGGTGGCGGACATACACGTTATTAACGGACGTGGGAGCACAGCATTGAAAACATGTGATGTTGCGACAATTGTGACGTTTTTGTGAACATTGTAACCAAAAGACTGTAAATCATTCATTAAATTTTGTAAAAATTAATTTAAAATATATAAATGTCACTTTGAAATAAATGTATGTGAACATGTCATTTTGTGCGACGTTTCTTTTGCGGTTCAGTATATATGTCAAAAAATTATCTCCCTTGGATTAAAGAAATAATTAAGTTGTGCTTTGACTAAGTCCTTGGCTGGTCCTAGATATCCCAAATGAAAAAGAAAAGAATGGATATGGGTTAAAAGTCAAGATGACAACTTTCAATTTCAGAAGTGAATCAACAAAAATATATATCAAAGGTCTTCACTACATTGGTAAACCACACAGCATGTGTTTTAGGCCAAATGGCCCTGACAAAACCAAGTAGAGATGTCTGCAGAAAAAAACATTACATTGTGTATTCAGTATATGTTACTTAGATTATGATATATAATATGAAATGAATACATGTATTTGTTAACAGTTATTTCAATCTAATTAAAAACCAATCTCTCATCGCTCCCGTTTTCTGATATGTCGCGTGGGAGATCTAACGAAACCCGCTTTGAGGTCACATGTGAGTGACCTCATAGGTGTGTCCTGTTCGACCAATGAAATTGCAGCTTAGGCGATCTTGTAAGTTGATCATTTTTATTAACGAAGAAATCGTCAGTCCCCAGAATTCATAAACTTTTTTGATTGGCTTACTGATAGGAAGTCAACTCATTTGCATGTCATTATAAATTCATAAGTTCCAGTTCACTCACATGTGACCTCAAAGCGGATTTCGTTAGATCTCCCACACGACATATCAGAAAATGGGAGCGATGAGAGATCGGTTTTTAATTAGATTGCAGTTATTTGTACTTTATACAGGGTAACCATGGTGAAGATGTCAAGGAGCTGTACTATTACTTGGATAATACACCTACACATTCCTATATGAAGGCTTTGTATAAATATCCTAAACAGGCATTTCCTTACAAACAGTTAGAGGATGAAAATGCCAGGCGAGGTGTACATCAACCGGAGTATGAAATTCTTGATACAGGTACTTATAGGTAATGCCGTTTGTAATCTTTATTGCTGTTGTATATCTGTTGTTTTGGAGATTTATTTCAAGTGGAGACTAAAGCACAGTAGCATTGTTTTTTCCAGGATTTAAAAAAGTCTGGGTGCAGATAGAAAAAGGGACTTTATCATGTAATTGGGTTCTCAGAAAGGGCATATTAATCAGTTTTGTAGAAGTGGCATTTTAACAGGATGTCAAAATGACCATTTTAACTACTTTTTAAAATCGGTTTTTAAAGATGTTTACTTTTATTTGTTAATTATGCAGGGACATTTCTGTAACCATGTTTAACTAAAGAAATATTATTTTTTTTTAACATACTTGCTATCTTTAGCAAAATGTGAAAATTATACTGAACAACTTAGCATAAAAAATTTAAATCCAATTAAAATGAATTTTCCCTGTTTAGTATTTAAAACTGCAATCTGCTAACAAATAAATAGATATTTTTCCTGGATTTTATTCGTCCCTTATCAGTCCAAGGCCAAAACCCAATTGCATGGCAATTACATCAAAAACCGGACAGTTCTGCTGCATGTATAATCTGATAGCATTAAACTGCCTGCCGAGGCCAAAATGAAATATATGTGTGTTTCCTATTTCATCAAAATTTAAAATACTGTAGGTACATGTACATTGTATGTAAGCAAAACATTATATATTTTTTGAAACATTTCAATGCTGCATGGCTGGCAACTTTTTTATATTCTCAATCACTGGAGCAATCGTAGAATAAGTGACATCAAGTGCTTCAAAGATTATATGCATTCTAAAGGTACAATCATACCAGATGAGACAAAGATTCAAGGAATTTAAATTTTTTGTTTTTTTGTCAATAAAAATAAATAGATCAGAGCCTGGAATTTAGGTGGGTTGTGAAACTGGAAACACAGATATATTTTATTTTGGCCTAATGACATTATACTATTGAGCATGGAGTAGAATATTACTGACCTTTAAAAATCATATAGAAAATTTTGCATAACATACATGTATTGTAGATATTTTTACCCATCCTCCAATATATGTACACATTTTAGTTTCATCACACTTTTGTTAATTGCAAATCACAGCTTTGATATATATTTGACCAGTTCCTCTAATTTAAATCACATATATTCGATATCAGGCTTAACATGTTTACCTAATTTCTATTTGCTAAACAAATGTTCTTTTCAGAATATTGTACACATATAAAATATATTTCCACACTTTTCCCGAAAACTACAAGTTGCAGTATTTATTAGTGAATAATAGTTCAGATTTAATATAGTTAATAAAATTTTGTAAAAAATAGGGTTTTATAATTTATATAGAATTAAGTACCAAAAGGTTCGAAGATTTATTGTTTTTTTTTATTGAGCCTCAGGCTGAACTACATGTATTTCAGCATACCAAGTATCATCAACAGCAAGGTGATATAATGATGCAAGTTATATATAAATACTGAAATTGAATTGTAATGTGTATCTTGATGGTTAAGTTACAAGGGCAATATATTTCATTAGTTGAGAATGCAATAGTTGTGCAATAGCTGTTTTATCAGTGGCATTTTATTTAAGAAGATGTTATCAAAATTGATTTTCTATTCTTATTTTAGGGATTTTCGATAAAAATGAATATTTTGATGTGGTAGCAGAATACTGTAAAGCCAGTCCAAATGATATCTTAGGGAAATATACAGTAATCAACAGGGGACAAGATCCAGCCATTATACATGTTGTCCCTACCCTGTGGTTTAGAAATGTCTGGTCCTGGGGTAAGGACTGTTATGTAAGTATTTAAACTTGTGGTCTGAACAATCGTTTGGTCCGATACAGTCAGACCTGTGTATAATGGGCAAGTAAGGGACAAGTAAGTGCCTTTTATGAACACATGCCCTCAATACAAAAGTTTATTTTAAAAGCACTTTGTTTATTAATTGGACATTTTCTCCATGTCCTTTATAGGCAGTTATTTATAATACATTTTCGAGGTGCCCTTTAGACTGTGGTTAGATGGTGTGACTTGATATATGTTTCTTTGAATTATTAGCTGAAATGAAAATTTATTTCCCTTATTAGGCCGTTTCATTTGAATAAGCCAAAGTGTAAATTTCACCCATTCTTTGAAGTTGCCATGAAATCTTTTATTCCTATTATCCCAAGCCAAGTTCATTAGAAAATGGCCCATCACAAATATTAATGAAGAATTCCAACTCACGGATGTAAAAATATTTTGACCCAAGATTATCAAGATTTGACCTGAAGTTATCAGGATTTGATAAACTTAGAAATCTTTAGTTTTTCAGCAGAAAACTCCGTTTAATAATAGATAAATATGCTGTCAAGTTTTCTGCAGATACATGTAGATATTGTAAAATGTGATATTTAAAAAAAAAACAGGAAAAATTATAGAAATGGAAAAACGGAATATTATTTATGAATAGGGGAGTAATAATAAATTTTATAGCAGTTTATGATAAAGTTTCTTATACATGTGGAGGTTTTAACAAAAGTTCGTTTTTTAATGGTCTGATAAGTACATATCAGGTTTTCTGCAAACGTATATTGTAAAATATCAGCCGCGAGACACAATATGAAGCTTTTTCGGCGAGTGAGCGTAGTGAACAAGCTAAAAAGCTTCATATTGTGTCGAGCGGCGTATATTTTACAATATTTGTTTGAAGAAAACTTGATAAATTTATCGTATTGTTAACTAGCAGTCTTAATGGAATTTCTTACTTTTCAATGGCCATCTGCCTATAACCGGATGTTTTCCTGATATATTCGGGTCAACGTTGGGTCAAACATTATGACGTCGCTGATATATTCGCGTCAGCTCATATTAGGGTCGGGTCAACTCTTTACGACGTCACAGTGCCGAAATACAGGAAATTGTGAAGGCCTCAGCAGGTCGATATAGGCATGGGGAAGTACAATAAATAGACAAGTCAAGGTTTCAACTACATTGAATATCTTCACACAGGAAATGAATTCATTTTGTGAGTTGAATCAAGACAGAATTTAAGCCAGCCAATGAAAATTTACACCCTTGATTGAACCAATACATGTATAACTAGTAATGTTTCCTTTTTATGATACTTCAAAAAATATTAATAAAATATCAGCATAAAAATATTAAGGAATCTCCTTAAAAACTACACATCCCATTGGGACCAAACATTAATAGAATAGTCCTGTGGTGGTCTCCCCTCTAGATTGTGCGTTGGGGTCTTTTGTTAAGTGTGGAAATATTAGGATATGGAGTTTTACTCAGAAAGACAAAATTCATTCTTTACTTTTGTAAACTAATAAGTAATATATATTGTATTGTAGTGTGCAGAAGAAACTGAACCATATCTAAAGCAGGTGGCTCATAATAAAGTCATGTGTTTCCATCCAACTTTAGGTAAATATTGGATTTTAACTAACAAATTTAAATGGTTATAAAAAGGAGTCCCAGTAGGAATTCAAAATAGTAATTGAAAAATAAGGGCAGAATGAATTCGATAAAATATGTAACAAAGTTGTAAAAATTTGAAAACTACCAGAATGTTACCGTCATACAAAGCTACTGTCCCTGGACAAATTTTGGTGTCAACTATTTTTCTGTCAGATGTAATCAGGAACATTCAGGTTATTTTTTTTGAATTTCAAATATTATGGTCTTGAGCACCACTGGTGACAGACAGTTTGCCAAAATATGCATATATGACACATTGAAATGTATATTGTTGAATTTTTTTTGTCATTGCATTTTTTTTCACAATCTATAGATTTGTGACTGCATTTTCTTGAATTATGTGTTGTTTAATCAATAGCAAATAAAAGACAGAAATTAAAATAGGGTTGATTTTGTTATTTAAAGGTATTATAAAAAATAATTGGAGTCAGTTTAGTGCAAAAAATGACTATAGATTTATTATATTTCACTGTACAGCAGTTTTCTTCGTTTTTGTGGTAGTGTTGAACCCCTTATGTAAGAATCGGACAAAATAAAAAATTTTCAAATAATTTTTTATTACAAATTTTGTAACTGCAAAAAGTGTTGTATAGTGGTTTTGGTGTGATATGAGTATGTGTGAATGAGAAATGAAAAAAAGTCATTTATGATGTTGAATTTTATCAATTAGATCAAAACACAGTGAATAAATGTCATCCGAAAAGGAATTTCTTGAAATAAAAACTGCAAAATCCTTACTTGAAAATAATCCTGTACTTCTCAGCCAAAACAATGAATTTTTACCATATTCTAACTTTGATTCCATATCATCATAGAACCAACAAGTTACTTTGGGTTACAATGTACTAGGATTTTTTTTTGGTATACATGTAAAAAGTTATAAATTGTTTTTATATATCACTAATACATACATGTAAGTATTAAAACATTTTAATAGGTATCTGTCAGGCTCGTCAGAGAGTTCTAAGTTCAGGAGGCTATGTAGAAGAGGAACATACAGATCACACACCATGTGAGTTTTTAACTTTTCTGAACATGGCAGCCTTGTCAGAGTACTGGGCCTGTACAGATTTCCAAGGGCAGCAAAAATCTGATGAACATCAATATTTCAATGTCATTAAGTATATTTAGACAACTTTTTATCAGTATGTAATATACTGTACTACTATTAAGTTTAACAAAGAGAGTAAGGGGCCTCGGTGGCCGAGTGGTCTAGGTTGTTCGTCATGACTACTAAAGATCACTAGCCTGTCAACGCCGAGGTTGTGAGTTCGAATCTCACCTGTGGCGGGGTGTGTTCGACTCCGATCTTAATTGACAAGGATTGCCAATTTTCCTACCGAAGGTCGTGGTTCTCTCCGGGTACTCCGGCTTCCTCCACCAATAAAAACTGGCCGCCGCGAAATAGCCAAATGTGCTGAAAACGGCGTAAAACCCCAACTAAACAATAAACTAAACAAACAAAGAGAGTATAAATGATTTGCCTTAGAACTTTGTGCCCACTGTTTTTTATAAATAGAAAATTCATAAAATGAAAACTGAAATATTTTGGACCTCTGCACCATTTTACTGATTTGATTTTTAGCTGACCTGACCCAAAGGGTCAAGTGAGCTATTCTCATCACTTGGCGTCCGTCGTTGTCGTCCATTAACTTTTACAAAAATCTTCTCCTCTGAAACTACTGGGTCTTATATCTCAAAAATTAAAGCATTTAGAGCAAAACTGACAATGGTAAAAATGTTCATCAGTTCAAGATCTGCCTGCTATGAAATTTTCAGATGAATCGGTTATTGCCCCTGAATTGTTAATTTTAAGGAAATTTTACAGTTTTAGGTTATTATCTTGAATATTATTATAGATAAAGACAAACTGTAAACAGCAAAAATGTTCAACAAAGTAAGATCTACAAATAAGTCAACATGACCAAAATCATTTATTGACTCCTTATAGGAGTTTTTGCCCTTTAAAGACGGCATCCAGCTTAAACTTTCCTTTAAAGTACTTCTTCTCTGAAACCACTGGGCCAATTGAGACTGGTCCTTGGGTGGCTCCCTTCTAAAATATATCCAGCATCACTGACTTCCAACCGACATGGCTGCTGTTACTAAAAATAGAAAAAAGGGGGGATGAATTTAAATAATCTTCTATGAAACTACAAGGCCAATTGGAACCAAAGTTGGCAGTAATGGTCCTTAGGAGGTCCTCTTTCAGAAATATGTCGGATCACCCAGATTGTCAACGAAGATGGCCGCCATGGTCGAACTTAGTTAAATATAGGACCCTATAGGAAAATTTGTTTAAAGATCTTCTTGTCTGAAACAACTTAGCCAGTTGGAACAAGAAATGGTCCTTAGATGGTTCGCTTTTAGAAATGTGTCCATTGACCTGTACTGTCAACCAAGATGACTACCACAGCTGAATTTAGTTTAACATAGAACCCTATAGAAAAACCAGCCAAAGGACTGCAACACTTAAATTTTTAGTCCTGCTCAAGGTGAAAAGTTAAATCCAGGTGAGCGATACAGGCTCTTGAGAGCCTCTAGTTTTTTTTAAAGATTTTGTCCAAAATTTAGAGCTTGGACCAGATTAAAGAACAAATGAAAAAGAAAAATTTTTAAAAAAAATAAAAATTATTGCCTGAAACTACTGCTGAGCCATATGTTGGGTCCTTTGGTAATTCCTGTTACGAATCAACTGTGTATGACATGGACTGAATTGATCACCATGACATAGTATACTAAAGTTGACAGATAAATTCTGAGCTACATTATTTAGTTTGGTCCAAAGTTTGTTGATAAGAACTACTACTGTTACCCACATTTCAAGACTGTTTCTTACAATGCATACTTTTGAATAATATGCCACTCTTAGTGAAAAAAGAATATCTCATGAATATCATTCCTTAGATTAACATTACAAACATCCTTAAATATAGAAAAAATTATAAAACATAATGTTGTTTGGGTGTGACAAGACATGTTAGATTGGCATGGAGATGGTAAGTGAGCAACAAAGGCTCCCATGAATATCTAAATTAATTTAAGATGTGATTTGTATATGTTTTCTTTACAGATCCTTTTTACTTTGAAGTTGACATAGGACCAGAGAACCATCCTCCACAGTTGTTATTTACCAACAATGATACTAATTATAAACGACTGTATGGAGCAGACAACAAGTGTCCATATGTTAAAGATGCTTTTCATGAGTTCATTGTCAACGGTAATAGTCACATCTAGTTTTGTATTTTTATTGTTAATATTCTAATTGCTGATTGCAGCTTAGTCTGTTTAGCTGATCTGGCTTGTTTTGTTCCTAATTGATATTAGTGTTTTTTTTTTCACAGAAATTCATGGAAAAATTATTTTAAATGTGGTATTCAGTGTCTGCAGAGGGACATTTATGCATGAATATTTCATTCAGTCTTTCAATCAATCACAGGTATTTCTTATTTCCGATTGGTCATATCTTCTTTCGCCCTCTTAACCAAATAATTGTAAACTTGATGTGAATCAGAAAGTGTAAGTAAGTTTTGAATTTTCATCAGGTTTTGTTGAATAGCATTGCCATAGTTAGTTGTACCTAATTTCATTTTCGGAAAATTTTCTCCAAAGCAGCATGACGAAATGAACAGAAAGTTGATATCATGCATTGTTATTAAGGTCTATATAAACTAATTGATAACTCAGCTAAATTTGCTGGTGATCATTAGCGGCTCTAAACATTAACTAGAGGCTCTCAAGAGCCTGTGTCGCTCACCTGTATCTAATGTGATTTTGGAAATTATGTAAAATTATATAATGATTGAGACCAAGATTTGTTTAATTTGACACAGTATTTAAAATTAAAAACAGGTCATCTTAGTGTAGTCTTACAATAGCTACTGAAGACATCTTATCATTATTATTTTTGAATATGTGGTCAAGTTGTGACCATTCAGAATTTTTTTTACAATTTTCTGATAGACTTCTAAACATCTTGGATGATGGATCGGCAACAAAGTAACAACACTTGGTCAGCACCTCATAAGGAACATTCATGCTATGTTTTGTTACATTCCATTCAGTGGTTCTCTAAAAGAAGTCATTTGTATGCATTTCCCATAGGGTCCAATGTTAAACTTAGTCCCCCGCTGGCGGCCATCTTGGATGAGGGATCGGCTACAAAGTAACAACGCTTGGTCAGCACCTCATAAGGGTTCATTCATGCCAGATTTAGTTTCTTCCATTCAGTGGTTCTCTAAAAGAAGTCATTTGTATGCATTTCCCATAGGGTCCTATGTTAAACTAAGTTCCCCGCTGGCGGCCATCTTGGAAGATGGATCGGCTACAAAGTAACAACACTTGGTCAGCACCTCATAAGGAACATTCATGCTATGTTTGGTTTCATTCCATTCAGTGGTTCTCTAGAAGAAGTTCAAAATGTAAAATGTTAACGACGACGACGGACGACGCCGGACGACGGACGTCAAGTGATGAGAAAAGCTCACTTGGCCCTTTGGGCCAGGTGAGCTAAAAACAGGTCATCTTAGTGTAGTCTTACAATAGCTACTGAAGACATCTTATCATTATTATTTTTGAATATGTGGTCAAGTTGTGACCATTCAGAACTTTTTTTACAATTTTCTGATAGACTTCTAAAAATCTTGGATGATGGATCGGCAACAAAGTAACAACTCTTGGTCAGCACCTCATAAGGAACATTCATGCTATGTTTTGTTACATTCCATTCAGTGGTTCTCTAAAAGAAGTCATTTGTATGCATTTCCCATAGGGTCCAATGTTAAACTTAGTCCCCCGCTGGCGGCCATCTTGGATGATGGATCGGCTACAAAGTAACAACGCTTGGTCAGCACCTCATAAGGAACATTCATGCCAGATTTAATTTCATTCCATTCAGTGGTTCTATGTTAAACTAAGTCCCCCGCTGGCGGCCATCTTGGATTATGGATCGGCTACAAAGTAACAACACTTGGTCAGCACCTTATAAGGGTTCATTCATGCCAGATTTAGTTTCTTCCATTCAGTGGGTCACTAAAAGAAGTCATTTGTATGCATTTCTCATAGGGTTCTATGTTAAACTAAGTCCCCCGCTGGTGGCCATCTTGGATTATGGATCGGCTACAAAGTAACAACACTTGGTCAGCACCTCATAAGGAACATTCATGCCATGTTTGGTTTCATTCCATTCAACGGTTCTCTAAAAGAAGTCATTTGTATGCATTTCCCATAGGGTCCTATGTTAAACTAAGTCCGCCTCTGGCGGCCATCTTGGAAGATGGATCGGCTACAAAGTAACAACACTTGGTCAGCACCTTATAAGGGTTCATTCATGCCAAATTTAATTTCATTCCATTCAGTGGTTCTCTAAAAGAAGTCATTTGTATGCATTTCCCATAAGGTCCTATGTTAAACTAAGTTCCCCGCTGGCGGCCCTCTTGGATGATGGATCGGCTACAAAGTAACAACTCTTGGTCAGCACTTCATAAGGAATATTCATGCCATATTTGGTTTCATTCCATTAAGTGGGTCACTAAAAGAAGTCATTTGTATGCATTTCCCATAGGGTTCTATGTTAAACTAAGTCCCCCGCTGGCGGCCATCTTGGATTATGGATCGGCTACAAAGTAACAACACTTGGTCAGCACCTCATAAGGAACATTCATGCCATGTTTGGTTTCATTCCATTCAACGGTTCTCTAAAAGAAGTCATTTGTATGCATTTCCCATAGGGTCCTATGTTAAACTAAGTTCCCCACTGGCGGCAATCTTGGAAGATGGATCAGCTACAAAGTAACAACACTTGGTCAGCACCTCATAAGGAACATTCATGCCATGTTTGGTTTCATTCCATTCAGTGGTTCTCTAGAAGAAGTTCAAAATGTAAAATGTTAACGACGACGCCGGACGACGACGGACGATGACGGACGACGGACGCCAAGTGATGAGAAAAGCTCACTTGGCCCTTTGGGCCAGGTGAGCTAAAAAAGGAAAATTTAGTTTGCTGTCAGTTTGATGGCATTTCATTTTTTTTAGCTCACCTGGCTAAAAGCCAGTGTGAGCTTTTGCCATCACTTTGCGTCCGTCGTCCGTCCGTTAACTTTTCACATTTCAATCTTCTTCTAAAAAACCACTGAACCAAATGGAACCAAACTTGGCAGCAATGTTCCTGTGAAGGTCCTTTACAGAATTTGTAATTTTGGTGCTGATCGAATATTCAACATGGCTGCCAGGCCCAATAATGTGTTCTGATTGGCTGAAATTTCAAAAATCTTCTTGTTTTTTCAAATTTTCAAAATTTTTTTATCAAAAATCTTCTCCTCTGAAACCGCTAGGCCGATTGGTTTGAAACTTAATAGGAATGGTCTATAACATGTCCTCTACAAACGATCCTCAATTTATTTTGATCTGACATAAAACATGGCGGCTGTCGTAGCTAAAAATAGAATATAGGGGTGCATGTGTTGTTTTTGGCTTGTAACTTAAAAACCGTTACAGATATCAAAAATCTGACATGGGGTAAAATTGATCAGCATGACAAGATCTACCTAACCTGAAATTTCGAAGGAAATCCTAAAACCCATTTAGGAGTTATTGCCCTTTTTTCGTCAAATTATCATAATTTAACATTTTTTGTCATTTATCTCCAAAACTATTTGAGATAGAAGTGAAATCTAAATTTGTTAAATGTTTGCCATGTTGAGATCTACATACCCTGAAATTTTGAAGGAAATCCCAAAACCCATTTAGGAGTTATTGCCCTTTTTTCATCAAATTTTCAAAATTTAACATTTTTCGTCATTTTTCGTCATTTATCTCCAAAACTATTTGAGATAGAAGTGAAATGTAAATTTGAAAAATGTTTGCCATGTTGAAATCTACATACCCTGAAATTTTAAAGGAAATCCCAAAACCCATTTAGGAGTTATTGCCCTTTTTTTGTCAAATTTTCAAAATTTTAACATTTTTGCATTTATCTCCAAAACTATTTGAGATAGAAGTGAAATATAAATTGAAAAATGTTTGCCATGTTGAGATCTGCCTACCCTGAAATTTTGAAGGGAATCCCAAATTCTATTTAGGAGTTATTGGTTTGTGTAATTTGAGGTCGGGTTCTGTTACATTTATTTAAGGTTCACCCTTATTCCTGGTCAATTTTGTCAACTTCCTGCCAGGACTACCACCATCAGGGAACATATTTTAACATTAAACCTTATGAACAATAAATCTTCAACAAATTTTCCCTGAACAATTCAACCAATTGCAACAAACTTGGTCAAATAGTTGATTAATTGTCCAATGAAAACCAGACTCCAGGTGAGCGATACAGGCTCTGGTGAGCCTCTTGTTTATTTACAATACCATATTTGCATCAGTTAAACATGTAGTCCATAAGTTTATGCATGGACACGTAATTAGGTAATAGGAATTTTAATACAAATCAGACGTACAAGGCATCCAATCCATTTTTATAGCGTCAATAATATTAAAAACAAAGCATAATTTTATTTTATGGCACAAGTAGTCTGTAATTTTATTGTTAGTGTATTTAAATTTGGAATAAAATTAAACTTTTTTTTAAAATATCAAAATCTTGATAATTTAATTTGATTTGAATACTGCGTTTTCATTGGCTGAACAGTATAGAGCAACATTAGTTATACCGTATAACCTGGTTTGGTCTTGTGATATCACCAACAGATTAATCGGCCACTTGTAAATTCAAATAGTCCCGTGTCATTATTGTTGCTTGAATCGAGGAATCATTGTACTTCTGTTTGGATATTAAATTATAAGGAATGTTTCCAATTTTAGAACAGGTTATGATTAAATTATCTGGTTTGGGTCAGTTTAAGGCATTTATAAACTGCTTCACGGTTTATTATATATTGTATAACCTGTTTAAAAATTGGAAACATTCCTTAAATGGATAACAGTTAGAGAAAGTTTTTCTTAAAGAGATGAGTATACCAGTATATAATTCCAGTTCAGAGTTGTTGATATATATGCTCTTGCCAACTTGATGTGTAAATATGTCTACAGTATTCCATTTCCATTTGATGTGTATTGTATAAGCATGAGTATGATGTATGCATAGCAAAAAGCATTGCTATGTGCAGCTGACATGGGGTCTTAGTAGTAAAAGATAGTTAATGATGTATTCAAATTTTGCAGTGGATATGTACAGTGGGGTTAGTGGTAGAATACACTCTGAACTTTGCAGTCAGTATATAAACCTCATTTTGATACAACAGTAGATCGATGTTACATTGCTTTTCACTGGAAGAGGTTGAAAATCTGATGGTTTCTATTTTGCAATTGACATGGTTATAGTGGAGAGCATGTACAAAACAAAACTTTCGGATTAAAAAAACTGTTGATACCAGAAAATATGAAAATATAATACAGTTACCCGGTATCTCCTAATTTTAATATGATAAAAATTTTTAAATTGCTTCAGGAAATGTAAAAGCAGTCAATCCACACCATGTTGGAACCAAATGTGCAGCTCACTACAGTATATTTCTTAACCCTGGACAGAAGGCAACTGTCAATGTGAGGCTTTATTATGAAAAAGAGGCACCACAGCATGGAGTTTTCGGACTTCGAGAATTCGATGTGATATTTCAACAGAGAAAGTTGGAGGCAGATCTCTTCTATGACAGTGTAATTACCATTTAATATAGTAATATACTGAGGTCACTTACTTTTTTTTGAGATGGGGGAGAGGGGTTCACTCCATTAGGGCCTTAGTTGTGCTTTCTTGGTTGTAATTGTTCCCTGATGCTTCATAGAATGTAACTACGGAAATGGGTGTTTTCCACCTGTCCTTGTGTCCATTTCTATACGACCAGAATGTAAGATTGAAACTAAGTGTGGTATACAACTGTAAGTGTGTCTTGTGAATATCTAGGTCAGTGTGAACAATTTTTATTACAATTAATATTCATCTTTCTGTTGTTAGATTTTTTATTTTTTTGTTTCCAGACAAAGTTATTTTGAAAGAAAAATTAGATTGAAGCTAATGTTGTATGTACATTTATGTGTATCTTATGAATGTCTAGATTAATTAATTCAATACTGTGTCTTTTCAAAACTACCTGTTAGCTTTATGCCATTTTGTGAACTTAAGATTTAAAAAAAAGTTTTTGGGTTTCTTGTGAATGAAAAATCAGACAGAAGTTAGCTTGACATTGTATGGATTTATTGTATGTATGTGCTTGTGTAATTTACAAAATTTCCACAAAAGTTATATCTTTGTAAATATTTGCTCTCATAAATTGCCTTGTTGTATTTTGATCTTTATCCATTTGCTTTAGTATTCTGTTGTCTCATATAAAAAATAGCATCAAGAAAAGCTTGATTGTAAATAGTAAACGGTAAATAAATACACTATATAAGTAATTTATTTACTTCTACATTTTTAAAAAATTATTTGGTAGATTATTAAAAGTAAACAGAAACAAGAAAGAGAGATCATACGACAATCTTACGCTGGATTACTGTGGAGTAAACAGTTTTATTATTATGTAATAAAAGAATGGCTGAACGGTGACACTGGACACCCCCCTCCACCAGAGTGTAGAAAGTTTGGCAGGAATTCTGAATGGTTACATTTGTTTAATAGAGATGTTCTCTCCATGCCAGACAAATGGGAATATCCATGGGTACAGAACTTTAATTTTTAATTTAAGGTTTAAAGAATATTTGAAAATTTCTGAATGTAATCATTCTGTTTTATACATTTATAATTTTGTTATTTGAGGATGCTAACAATTAAATTGTAGAAAAATTATATATTGTCATATACAGAAAGAAGCACCAGAGTATAAGGTTCAAAAGTTTCAACTTATATCAGTCAGTAATACTTATTCTTTAAGAGGTGTTACTCAAGGTAATTTAATAGTTCCTAAACCAAAAACCGAGCTGTTTAAGAAATCTTTTGCTTATTCTGGACCAGTATTATGGAACGGACTACCATATGGAATTCGTAAAGTTCAAAACACTTTTCTTTTAAGAAAATTATCAAAAAGTACTTGAGGCAGTCCCATTAAGTCTTGAAATGATTGATACTATTTTGATTTGTATATAATATCTTTTACCACATGTAATCTGTAACTGTTTTATTTGTTCTAATGGTACACTATATGATTTTGAACTGACTATGTGTAAATATCTGTTTTATGTTTACTTGTTTTCTTTTATTATTATTTCTGTTATTTTGTTTTGTACATGAGGGCCCCAGGGAAGATTAGTTATTGTAACAAACTGTATTTACCCTCTTTAAATAAAGAATTTATTATTATTATTATTATTATATATTGTATGAAATTTCATAAGATTTTACCAACTGTTTGAATCTTCATAACTGAAATTCCATACGTGCAATAACATCCATCTTTCTACGTTTCCATTATAAAATTGAAACATCATTGATTTATTTCCAGTATGCTGCTTGGGACCTTGCCTTTCACATGATACCAATGGCTGATATTGACATACAATTTGCCAAAGAACAACTTTTGCTTATGTTGAGAGAATGGTACATGCATCCAAATGGACAGGTAAAACAGCATACAATGTCTGGTATACCCTGTTTTCTGGATTATGTTGACAGTATTTCAAATACAGTTATAATATGAAGCATCACAAAAAAGACAATTAAGATGATATTGAATTATTGTATGCATATTTAACATTCTAATGCAACATGATCCATTTTCATTGGATGACATCAAAAATTTTAAGTTGTCATTTCTGCTATTGATGCCCTGTAATTTGACGGCACATGTAATTTCTGGATTTTAAAAATGACTTTTCTATTAAAAATCTGCATTTGCATTACAATTGAGATAAAAGTATAATATTCTAATATTTTCCGGCATCAATTTTCATTTGATGGTTGCAAATATCCGTTTACTACCTCCGCTAATGTGTCTGCAATAAACTCAATTTGCCACCAATAAATTCACAATTGATGCCGGCAAATATTAAAATTGTGAATATTGGGTTGGTGAATACCCTCGGGGACCTAGGGTCCACCAGGAGAGGCATCATCCCAGGAGTATCATCAAAGGTATACAAAACTTTTATATAATAAGACTGAATATTTAATTATACTTCGTTCCGTATGTTGTCTGCAACTCCTCCTACATTACTTGCATGATTCTCAAGAAACTTAATGGAGTGTTTTAATCAAAATTAATGTAGAGTGGCAAATGCAGATTTTTTTTTTCTGGTGTGGAATGGTCAAGATGGCATTATCAAACATTATATAATTTTTGACTGAGTATGAAGGGAATAGTAAGTTTATTGTCCCCAAGGTGCCAACTATTGCCTTAAATCATAGCTGAGTGCAATAGTTGGTGTTGAGGGAATGATAAACTTAATATTCTTCAAATATGCAGTCCATAAATGTTTTATTATACTGAAAGACACCTTACTGGTCAATTAATTGAAATGTGATAATTTTCAGATTCCTGCCTATGAGTTTGCATTTGATGATGTCAACCCTCCAGTTCATTGCTATGCAGTATTAAAAGTGTACAAAGCCTCTGGACCCAAAGGGAAGAGAGATCTTGTGTTTTTGGCAAGGTGTTTCCATAAGCTCGTTCTCAATTTCACATGGTGAGGCCATATAGCATATTGACTCTTACATTGCACTATTGTTAATTCATTATCATTCATTTGACACCAATTTCCATGGTTTATATGGGTGAAACAATTGTATTTCTATGTCCCTTTGCTTAATTTTTCTCTCAGTCTATATGATAATGTAAAATCTTAGGTGCTGGGATATGACCCCAGGGACAATAGCCAATGATATTCAGTTAGTATTTGCATGCCTAACAATAATTATGGTAAAGGGATAGGTACATGTTTTCAAATTATATTTAAGATATTTAACAATATAATTGGAAGGGATGGGGCAATGACTAAAAAAACATCATTCAGCAAATCTTTTAAAGATATAAAACCTGAAAGATATGGATGATTCTAGCTATGGACAGTAACGGTCTTGTAATGAAAAGGTCTGGTCATGTTAGAGTATGCAGGGATGTATCAGATTTTAATGAAACAAAGCAATAGTTTTATTACTTAAAAAAAGAACTATTCAAGCAAGGATACTTCGTTCCACAAGTATAAACCTCCATCAAAAGACTTCATTCCAAGCTACTATGCTTCATTCATTGCTTTTACACTAAAAAAAGTTTAAAGTTTATTGAAATATTTTAAAATATTTTCTCCTGGTTAGGACCTTTTGTGTTGAAAATTCAATATTTTGATTATAAATTCTAAATTATCCAATATACTGTCTTGATACATGTATCATGTTTTTTTAGGTGGGTAAATAGAAAAGACATAACAGGGAAAAATATTTTTTCTGGTGGATTCCTGGGTCTGGACAACATAGGGGTGTTTGATAGATCTAAGCCTTTGGAAGGTGGCACAAAAATAGCTCAGGCTGATGCCACAGCATGGATGGCATTCTTTTGTCTAATTATGTTGGAGATAAGTCTTATTCTAGCCAAGAGAGATCATGTGTATGAAGATATGGCCAGTAAATTCTTTGAACATTTTGTGGCTATTGTTGATGCAATTAACAAAAAAGATGGCATCGGTAAGTTCATGGCATGCATAAAGAAACTTTCCCATATATGTAGTGCTCATTGCTTTACAGTTTTAGAAATTATATGGGCTGAGTGGTCTATGGTGCTAGAAACAGTGAATAGATGTCCTAATAGCATGAGTTTCAGTAAAATAATTCCACAAGTAGAGGCCTCCAGAATCAAAATATACATATATTTTCTGAATGAATACAGATCACCTGGCAAAGTGATGGAACCTTGTGACATGTCATTCTTGGTTTACATTAACAAATTTACATGTTAGAGATTATTTGAATGATATTATATATAAGTTTGAATTGTGTGATACATGTATAAAAATTTAAAAACTTTGTATTCTTCCAAAGTTACTGATCAATTTCATTTATTGAATAAGTAGGCAGTTGGTTCACCTATTTATGTTTTCATGGATAAGTCTCTTTTTTCGGTTTGATTTCCTTCAGAGAGATACATTTTTCTCACAGTTTATATGAATTTTTCTTCAGTTGGATACAAATGTTTTTTCAATCAAATAAAAAAAAATTGTGATTTGTATAAAAACATATACTGCTGTGTATATTGTCACATTTTTGGCAAAAGTTCCACCAGTTTGGTGCTAAAACAATATCTACCGGTAATTGAATTATAATTTGTTTGTATAGAAAGACTACAATGTATTGGTTTCCTGGGAAAAACCTCCATTGTAATAATAGATACTTTTTAAAAAATTTTCCATATATATCATATTTGATAGCAATCAGAAATTTATGAAATGGGGAACCCTATGTTTAGGATAGGACTTGTAAAAAATGTTTTACAAAGTAAATGTTAACAAATATGTTGATTGCTGTAATCTGAGGGTTGAAGGGACCATAAAAATTTTAAGTCCACTAGAATTTAGTATATCAGGAGTATATATATAGTTTAAAATATAACAAATTAGTTCAAGATAATTATAGGAATTTGAGATAAAAGTTCTTATTCAAGTTAATGATTTTTGTTTTTAGTTATTTGTGTGCTTAGGTTATAAGTATAAATGTAAATCTATACAAGCACTGGCATTATAGTATCGGTTTGGTAAAAAATTATACCCCCACTCGTAAATGGGGCTATACTGCATTCAACCTGTCCATTCATTTGTCTGTTCATCCTTTCGTTTGTTGGTCCATCCGTCCCTCCGTTCGTCCACAAACATTTTCTGTCACCTTTTTCTCAGCTTCTACAGGGCAGAATGATTTCATAATTGGTATGTAGCTTTGATATGATGAGTTGTATGTTGTATCATATTTTCAGTTCTGCCGGACCCCAACTTCCTGTTTGACGGGACTTTGACGAGTGGGGGTATCCTTAGCTTGACATTGCATGCAATTCTTGTTTAATATGAAAAACACAGAAATAATAGATTGCATCCCCCTATTTGGCTGCAGTAATTTTCAAGAGATGTTGTTGAAATGGATCAGAAAACTGTCAATGCATCTTGTCACAGGGAAATAACAAATATGTGGTTTAAATGGTAAAATCTTAAGCATATTTATAATTACTTTTCTTTAAACAGATATTGTGGGTTTTATTTGGAAGAAGATATGCTTTAGGGATACAGATCTGAACTACTTTCAAAATATTTAGTACTTTCTAGTGCATATCATACATTTGCATGCTACCACTGTACAAGTTTCTGCCATATAAATGGCCAATATTTCTTTGCATGAAATAGACATCACTATATTAATGCTTTTTCATAAATCATAAAGGCAATGGAGAATTTCTCAGTTGTTTCCATCCCCGAAGAAAGTACTTTCACACCTTTATGACCTGCATTTACCAGTTTGTGAAGCTAGCCTTATCCCTGCATTATCTGAGTACCTAAAGCATCAGACTGACCATTGTGTGATTACATGTGTAGCTATTATCAAAATGAAACAGCACACATATGTAGCTAGAAACTTTTAATCATGGAATGGGTGAGAACATACCTCTCCAAGATTTATTTTGACCTAATTCCAAGATTTTTCTGTGTTTTGTAGGCGTCACTGACGAAAAACAGCAGCAAATACACTGTTCTTTTGTTTGAATTTATCATAAATTATGTAAAATTTGTGTGTTAATTTTATGTTAAGAATTTATCCACCATTTAATATGTATACCAATACTATGACATTTGTATATGTTTTCCATTACTAAATGTTTCATAGAAAAGGAAATTCTGTAAAAATAAACATCAACAAACTTTTATTGCCGTATAAGTCAGCTGACTTCTAACAAAACATACCTACAACATAATATTGTCTATCATTTCTATGTAGGTCTGTGGGATGATAAAGATGGATTTTATTATGACCATCTTAGAAGAAATAATGATACTATTCCAATGAAGATCCTGTCTATGGTTGGACTGGTTCCCCTCTTCTCCTGTATGGTTCTAAAGGAGGAAACCATGAAAAAGTTCCCAGGATTTTATAAAAGGACAAAATGGTTTCTTGAAAACAGGAAGGACTTGAACAAAACTGTAAATAGTAATTTGCATACTTTT
The DNA here is from genome assembly GCA_028015205.1 of Mytilisepta virgata. Classification (NCBI taxonomy): domain Eukaryota; kingdom Metazoa; phylum Mollusca; class Bivalvia; order Mytilida; family Mytilidae; genus Mytilisepta; species Mytilisepta virgata. The sequence goes on from CM051520.1 coordinate 38,713,408, forward strand.
TAGCTCACCTGGCCCAAAAGGGCCATGTGAGCTTATGCAATCACTTGGCGTCCATCGTCGTCCGTGGTCTGTTGTTGTCTGTCATCGTTGTCGTAAACTATTTCAAGAATCTTCTCCTCTGAAACTACTGAGCAAAATACCTTCAAACTTTGATGAATGTTCCTTAGGGCATCTGGTTTATAAATTATATCTGAAGTTTTGATCTATCAACAAACATGGCCGCTATTGCTAAAATTAGAACATAGGGGTCAAATGCAGTTTTTGGCTTATATCTCAAAAACCAAAGCATTTAGAGCAAAACTGAAGGGGTAAAAATGTTCAAAAGGTCAAGATCTACCAGCCATGAAATTTTCAGATGAATCGGACAACCCTTTTTGGGATTATTGCCCCTGAACTGTTAATTTTAAGGAAATTTTGCAGTTTTAGGTTGTTATCTTGAATATAATAATAGATAAAGACAAACTGTAAACAACAAAAATGTTCAGCAAAGTAAGATCTACAAATAAGTCAACATGACCAAAATCGTCAATTGACCCCTTATAGGAGTTTTTGCTCTTGAAAGATTATTTACATGTAAACAAAAAATAATGGTCTGACATTGTCACAGATGTTTAGGGCGTTACTTGAAATAAATTAAATGGTAGCAGTACAAGTAAAATGGAGCATCAAGGTCAAGGTCATTGAAAAATTCCATAGCAACCGATGAAAAAGTCTCTAGCAACCATATATATTTGGGTTCAGGACCATACAATTTACCTGTTCAAGTCAAAAAGAAAGGTCAAGAGTCAATGCCATTGAAAAGGTCCATAGCAACCTATGAAAAAGTCCTTAGCAACCATATATAGTTTGGTTCAGGACCCTACAATTCACCTGTTCATGTCAAAACTGAAGGTCAAGAGTCAATGCCATTGTAAAAGTCCATAGCAACCGATGAAAAAGTCCCCAGCAACCATATATATTTAGGTTAAGGACGTTATAATTTACCTGTACAAGTCAAAAAGAAAGGTGAAGAGTCAATGCTTTTGAAAAAGTCCATAGCAACCGATGAAAAAGTCCCTAGCAACCATATATATTTCGGTTCAAGGCCCTACAATTTATCTGTTCAAGTCAAAATTGAAGGTCAAGAGTCAGTCCCATTGAAAAAGTCCATAGCAACCGATGAAAAAGCCCGTAGCAACCATATCTATTTGGGTTCAGGATTCTATATTTTCGCTGAACAGGTCAATATAAAAATTGTGACAGTACATATTAAATAGCAAAAATAATCATTGATGCAAGATCTACTGGTACACAAAAGATAACAGGTGAGCTATTCAGGCTCTTGGGAGCCTCTTGTTTCCCAAAGTTTTCAGTAATTTAAATAAACTATAAATGGATCTAAAATCTATACTTTTTAACTGCAATTAACATTTTTATAAGGGCCTCTGCTGCCATGTGATCTAGGTAGTTAGCCGTAACTTTGTTCATAAGCCTATCATCTGAGGTTGTGAGTTCTAATATAGCTTATGGAGAGTGTGTTGGTTTCAGATCTAATTGGCCAAGGATTGCAAGTTTTCAAGGCAAAGTCATTCTTCTGCCCGTGTAATACAACAATTATCTAGCTGCCATGATATATCTGATTGAGTTGAAATTGCACAAAACCCTAATGAAACAAACTTCAATATTTGTTTATTTTTCAATCAAATACTCTAAAAAAAGTTAAATGGATAGTTAAAGAGCTAATGATAAAAAATAAGAAGCATAAATAAAAAAGGACTTAGGGAGCAACCATCTGAGTTTTAGGATGGGGGACAATAAAAGAATTAAAAAAAATATATTCCATTTTTAAAAAGACAAATTTCAATAATCAGTTTTAAACATTTTTATCTTTATAACTAAAATGATTTTTTAATTTGTACAGATATCCTTCATGTCCTGTATGACTGGTAATAAAACCTCAAGAAATTTATTACTAGCTGTTGTGAACGAAGATAGACTCAGAAGAGTTCTAGAACATCTACTTAAAGAGGAGGAATTCTTATCTCAGTATGGAATTAGGTCACTGTCAAAGGTACAGAACCCTCTCAATAAGAGTAAAATCAAGTCAGTTTTAAGCATAACTTTGGACACCTTAACTGAAATAATGTATTTATAACTCTTTAATTTCCTGCCTATTATATGTTCCACCAAAACAAATTTAAACATTTACCATGTATGACGGTTTGACCACTATCTCAAATGTATGGCTGTGCTGGCTTTCCATATATATCATAAGTGGCATATTTATACCCCAGGTGAGGAGATTGTGTGGGTTATGTTTTTAAGCTCTCTGTCAGTTTGTTTGTCATATTTAGATGTAGCCTGTATTTTTATTACCGTAAATGATTTTTGTTTCCTTTAATCAGAACTTTGGACAAGAAGTTTGATTATCAGAAAAACTAAAATTGGGGATTTTTTTCAGGGGGGACTTATAACTCAATTTATTAATTTTTGTCTCGTGAACAGCACCTTTTTAAAAATTTGAAATGGGGAATCTTTATTCAATTCGTATATTACAGCTTTACATTCATTTCAAATAATTACATCAATTTTTTGTTGTAATTTTATCTTTTATTAGCACCATAAAGATCATCCATTTGTTTTAAATGACAACTCAGCTAGAGTAGGATATGAACCGGGAGAGTCGGAGAGTACATTGTTCGGTGGAAACAGTAATTGGAGAGGACCCATTTGGTTCCCTAGTAAGAAATTGTTTTCTTTAATATTGACTATTGTACAAGTTAAAATTAATTGTGTATACGTGTACAACTGTACTACCATGCAAAAATAAATGAAAGTGTAATTGGTTTGTGATAAAGATTCTGATTGGTGAATGTCATAATTTCAGGGAGTAAAATACTTAATCTACCAGTAAAAGATTTCTGCACTTAGTCTAGCACAGACATTTCAACTTGTTTCAAAATTTATTTTGAAGTATTAATTGAAGGTTCTAATCACAGAAGTTTCTCAAAGACGGGTTTGTTTATTTACATATGAAAGTTAGGAGATATTAAGAATTTAACATCAGTGAGAGTGCAAGAAAGGGGAAATCTCAGACACCTGAGGGTAAGAATTAATGCCTCTCTAAGGAGGCTTTGGCCGAGTTCGAGAACGATAAATCTTACCCAAGGGTTTCTGAGATTTCCATATCTTGCAGGAGTTACAAACCGGTGTTTGATTCTAGTTCTCACTTTTGTTTACGACCCGTGATTGTGTACAATCCATTATAATTTAATATTGGATGTAACACATCATTTGATTGGTCAAATTTTTTTCGTCTATCATATCATAGACTAAATTTTCTTTTCTACTATGACGTCATTAAAGGGAATCCTGACGTTTTAGATGTCAAAACAACCATTGGAATTAAATTATAAGGATTGACAGTAATTTTGTTATCAGTCTATGCGAAATAACCTCAATGCACATGATGCACTACATGATTGAGGTTATTTCTTCATGGACTGAAAAAAAATTACAGTCAATCCTTAAGTGTATTGACGTATCATTGCGTGTCACATTTGTGTGATGTAATAATGAATCCAAACAAGAGGTAAACGGAAAATACCTCCAAAGAAATAGAATTTGAAAAAAAACAATCACTGCATCTTTGGAGTTAACTTATATAACTTTTATAGTCGAAGGTATAGCAAGAACCTTTAATCCATCAAAATAAACAAATTATTGATATTTAATACTTAAATAAAGCAATTTCATCCAAGGTCAAGGTCAGTACTTTCGTTTTTCCCTTTGTACGCTTGGAACTATAGAAGACAAGGAAAGCTTTATTCGATAAAAGATTTTGATTTTAGGTATTGTGGAGTTAAATTATTAGACAACACCTGAAGGGCACGTATTTCTATTTTTTCACATTTAAGGATCCCGAGACAGTTTGAAAATTATTTCCCAGGAGACCGTGTGTTTTTTATCTCACCCTAGGGTTAGACAAGAAAATCTGACACTGGTAATAATACTAATAGGAACTGCCTTGTCTCAAAAGTGAGAACGCTAGATCCTTATAAGTAGATGTGCCTATAAGTACTATGTTGTGGTTAATTAAGTTTATCTGAATTTATGGCCCTTTGCAGTAATAGAAAATTTGACATTGTTGTCACTTTTAATGAAAACTTCTGTTTGATTTGTAAGATACATACATGTAGATATATGAACATTTGTACATTGTTAGAACCTTCATATGAAGTTGTGCATGTAGGTAGGATGTTCCAATTTTCCTGTATTTCTGTAGACTGATGCAGTAGAACCTCAATAAGGGACTGTAGAAATTGGCCAGGTTTCTGAGGTGTTGGTTTTGAGAGGTTGTAAATCTTATCCAAAGTGAAATCCAACCAGAAGTAAATATGTCGAAAATTACTACATTTGCATTTTTTCCCTAACTAAATCTTAGTCTTTTAGATTCGTTGTTATTCTTTGGTAGAAAGGGTAGTTACAATCTTTTATTAGAACAGAGTTTTCCCTATACACATCAATGGGGTTTCTGTATAAAGTATGCCTCTCAATGAAGCGAATAAGAGTTTCGGCATGTCAGTTTTTAGATGTTTATTTAAGAGGAATGCATATGTTTTGGACTGGAAATTATCTACGGTATTCAAAATTCAGAGTGGGGCTAGTTTTTTTAGGAATTTTTTACTTTAAAATATAGGTGTAAATTCTGGACCATAAGAAAGATTTCGGTTTGCTTAGGAATATGGTTTTCAGAAGGGCCAGTTTAGGGAAGTTCCATTCTTATATTTAAATGCAGATGTAAATCAATGATCAGTTTGGTACATTTCAATTTTAATCTCCATTTGCTGATGAAGGGAAAACAGTGGACATTATATTTCTTGATATTAAAATGCCAGATCAAATTCAAGACAGCATACATTATACATGTAACTGCGAGTGTGAATAAAACTTTACAGAAATAATGCAGTACATTGTATTTTATTTCAGTGAACTACCTGATAATTGAGAATTTATTTCGATACGACTATTTCTTCGAAGATAATTTCAAAGTAGAATGTCCAACAGGTGCTGGGAATATGATGAGACTGAGAGATGTTGCTAAGGAGTTATCACATCGTTTGGCAGACATTTTCTTACCAGACATACACGGATATCGTCCTTGTCATGGTTAATTATTAAGTTATTTTAAGCAAACTCTGTATGTTTAATATAGAATTCTTAAACAAACGTGTAGAGGAGATTACTAGCAAAGAATTTCATACAAATGCTGAGACAATACCTTGATTTTAACCAAAATGTAGGGTTGAAATAACCGTTAACAATCAAATTGGCTCAAACAAAAGTCAAAACTCATCTTTTAGTATGTGGAAAAACTTGTATGTTTACCTACTTATAAGAAAGTTTTACTTAAGCTTTTTTTTCAAAACCAAGAAATATTTGAAATTTGAAGTACATGTACCAAGAACTTAAAGAAAATGAAAAGGTTTGAAATACTTTATTAAGGAGACACTCTGAGATTCAGATTGAAGTATGAAAAAAACAGAAGTATCTTGCTTGATAAAAGTTTTTACTTGTGAGGTTTTTTTTTCCAGGTTCTGTTGATAGATATGGCAGTGACCCTTATTTTAAGAACCTAATTTTATTCTATGAATTTTTCCATGGTGATACAGGCAGGGGATGTGGAGCTAGGTATGTTATTTTGGTCATTTGATCCAAAGATCTGTCTATCTACCCGTAAACTTTTATTGTGTAATTTTCTCAGCAACCATTTAGTCAATTTGAAATAAACATCGCATCAAATATCCTTAGGTGTTCCTCCGAGAATTACATCAGATGACCATCCACTATGGCCACCACAGCTGAACTTAGTTTAACATAAGACCATATAGGAAAAATTCCTTACAGACTAGTTACAAGCAAAGTTGGCAGCGGTCCCAACACTTATTTATATCCTATGCCCAATATTACCAATCAGTATGACTGCCACAATTAACTTAGTTTAACTAAAATTCACTAAACATAATCCACGTTGAAATCCACTGAACCAATTGCATCCTAACTTGAAAGCAGTGGTCTATAGTGAAGATGTGCATGAAAGAATGTGTCATTTGAGGAATTTTTTCCAGATTTTCCATGTTGTGGAACTTTGTCATTTTCTGTGACAACTGTGTATCGAGGGTGCCAATTTTGTGTAATCATCTCCCACAACAGCTTTTAACCCATATATCTTTGAACATTTACATAACATTTATTGAAAATTTACATTGAGGAATATGATGTCATTTGAATAATTTTTTTCTAGATTTTTTATGTTGCGTAACATAGTGATTTTTCACAAAAATTGTATCCTCCCTCCCCAAATTTTATTATAAATACAATGTTTGGTCTTTCATGCCACATTGATTTTGATACTAGTCATCAAAAACTTACCTGTGGTATGTTTGGATAATACATGTAATACTTTTTTACACATTAAATACAACCCCGACTCTTTGGCCCATTTTTAAATTACTCTGACCGCCTCGGTGGTCTCGTGCTCGCCCGAGTGCGGAGGGTTGCGGGTATGATCTCCTGCCGGGTCAAACCAAAGACTTTAAAATTGATATTTGCTGCTTCTCCGCCAAGCACGTGGCTTCTTGGAGTAAGAGCAAAGACTGGTGGGCTCGGAGTCAGTATAATGTGTCCAAGTGAGGTGATATGTCTTCATGCAGACAGTTACCTCATGAGCTAGCACATTAAAAATCCGACTTAGCGTGTCGGTCTAGTAAAAAGCATGGATCATATTCATTATCATATCAACATTTTCTTGTCCTGATATGCACCTGGTTGCCACTGGACGTTAAACAATAATTCATCCATCCGACTGTGATAGCCATACACTTGAACCAATTTTGAAAACACTGCATCTCTGTAGAACTACAAATAGTTAAACGTTCTGCACTGCAATCTTTGTATCTTTATAGCCATCAGACTGGCTGGACAGCTTTAATAGCCAATATTATGAAATATATCCACAAATGGACGTCAGAGAGTGACAGTGATGCTAGTTCTGAAGGAGAGGAATTCCACAGACCCAGATTGTGTACCAGATAAATTTTCAGTACAGTATTTTATGCAATGCAATGTACAAATATAAAACTATATATATATATTATATATTATTATAATTATTTCATAGTTTTTTATGGAAAGTGTTTAAAATCTGGAGAATTATGCTCAATTTTAGCATTTATTTAATCATCAGTTAATCCTTTTAAAATTGACTTTTAATTTTTAAATTTTTATGTGATGCCAAAAAGTAAAAAAAAATTGCCACCTGATTTTGAGTCAGCACCAAGGATCAGGAAAGCCTTCATTTCTGGACATGACTGTGGAAATTTTTATTTGTCCGTTTATAAAAGGGTAAAAAAGACATCCAAAATATCAGTTTTTTTTAATAAAAAATGTATTGAAAAGTTGTGACACCAAAATTTCAAAGTTCGGCATAGCGTTGATCTCATTGTTGTCATTTCCTCTCGATGGTTGACTAATCTTTACTGTTTTTATAGCAATTACTATGTCAATATGGTAATTTACAAAGGTGTCTCCTTTATTACGCTTAATGTTAAGTATTGTACACCTGTCAAAAGTTTCCAAAGTTCAATTGAGGTCATTCTTCAGTGACGGTCGAACAGGATTTTTTCAAACCTTTCTGCTTTGAAATAAAAAACAAGAGGCTCTAGAAAATTGAGCCTGTATAGCACACCTGACAGTCCCACAATCAATCCTTTTTATTTCAAGTGAAAATTGTAATGGACCTTCCATAGATGTTTCATACCAAGTATCAGTTAATTTGGCTATATGGTTTCAGAGGAGGATATTTTTGAAATTTTGACCAATCAAAAATCAGAATTTATCATAGCTGCCATATTAGCTGTCCGACTGGGACGAAATATGCAAACTTAATAAAGGTCCTTCCACAGATGCTTCATACCAAGTTACATCTCATTTGGCTTTGTGGTTTCAGAAATTTTGATCAATCAGAAATAAGAATTCATCATGGCGGCCATATAAGTTCTTTGACCGTAACAAAATATGCAAAATGTATAAAGGTCCTTTCATGGATGCTTCATACCAAGTTTAAGGTTATTTGGCTAAGGGGTTTCAGAGGAGCAGATTTTTAAAATTTGTCCAATCAGAAATAAGAATTCATCATGGCAGCCATATTATTTGTCTGACCGGAACGAAATAAGGTTCTTCCATAGATGTTTCACACCAAGTTTAAGTTCTTTTGGCCTAGGAGATCAAAATGTAAAAGTTTACAGACGGCACAACAGATGACGGACACAAAGTGATGAGAAAAGCTCACATGGCCCTTTGGCCAGGTGAGCTAAAAATCAATACAAGGTATGTATTGGATGAACATCTGTTCACAATCATAAACTTGGGAGACACCCTGGTAGTTTAATTGGCAAAAATGGGAATGTGCGAATATTTGTGGTTAATGAAGAAAGTTATAAAAATTTCATCTTTCTAGAAGATTTTCATAGACTGATTTCTAAGTCTTTTATCTTGGAATTCATTTTATTTTTTTCATTTCTACTGTGTTGTGTAGTCGCATATTACTATCAATCTTTTTGTACGTAGCAAAATGACCTCGAAGAAGACACCCATAACAAACATTACAGTATTTCCCTATGCCTATATCGACCTGCTGAGGCCTTCAGAATTTCCCATATTCCATTAAGATTGTTAGTTAATACGATAAATTTATCGTCAAGTTTTCTTCAAACAAATATTGTAAAATATAAGCCTCGAGACACAATATGAAGCATTTTAGCTCGTTCGCTACGGTCACTCCCCAAAAAAGCTTCACATTGTGTCTCACTGCTGATATTTTACAATATACGTTTGCAGAAAACTTGATAATATATAAATACAAAGAAAACAACGCAAAAAACGTTAAAGCAGCCGCCGATACACATAACATTTATTGCAGAACTTAACCAAAAAACTGATATATCGCACGTAACAATATATGTATTAAATAAGGTTGTATATCAAGACTGCTAAAAAGAGTGTAAGCTGACAATTCGTGCTATCAAAAAATGTCCGAAAGAAGCTGATGAAATTTCCAGATCCTTGGTCAGTAATATATATATATGTGTGTGTGTGTGAAAAAGACTTCAATTTACATTTTTACTACCAGTGCTTTCACTGCTAAAGCAGATCTTCAGGTAGATTTATATATGCATAAAAACTTCTTTTTACAAATACTCAATTTCTATCATTTTGGATTTGAAATCCCTATAACTCAGGAGTGCCACAAATGGCGATATCAAAGATCTTAAACCAAGAACAGTATATTATTCATATTCTTGTTCAGCTTTACAGAAAAGTAGTAGTTTCTTTTTAGGTTTATGAACCTTTCTGTATACCTGTGTATTAATAAATCTTTAAAGTGCAATAATATCAAAACAGAAAAAAAATACTGAAAAATAAAAGAGGGTGCCAGTTTGTACATATAACAAAGGGAAACGTCGTTCACAGCAATAATATTGTTTCGTTGCATTTAGAAAATGTGGATTTTTTGGCTACTAATCAAGCCAAGAATTTTACAGAAAATCCACAGACTTTATTAGAGATTTTCGTTACAACATTTCAAACATAGATTACTCACTTCTTTTTCCCTGATGTGCTAGTGGTTATTGTTTACAAATAGGGCTAAAAAAACCTTTACAATTCAAAAAACCTTGAGGTTAGTTATCAAAGTCAAGTACACCCTAGAAGGTGCATTCAGTAATTACCTATTAAGTACAGAATTGTCAAATATAAGAGTACAAGGGGAGAGACTGAGGATTTTCTATAAAATTTCCATATGTATGGCATTGAAACAACAAAAGGGTACATAATCTTAACAAATTTCCATACTTTTACACTAATACCAGTAAATTCCTTCAAAGCCCAGGTGCAAGATGAGATTTTTTTATGTACATGTATATATATATAATCAAAACCACATGGTTAACAACTTGTTTTTTCAGTAGTAACAAGAAGGAAAATTTATATATTTTATATATCTTAATGTAACCTTAAATTCATATTTACAAATTATATTGCCCGTTTAGCCTCCAGATAGATGAAGTGACTGTGCTCAAAAGTGTCTTAATTGGCCATTTGGCATAATTTTCCAGGACTCTTCAAAAAAACTTTTGACTAAAACCTTCTTTTATAATGGCTCATTTAAAAAATTATTTGATATAAGTAAAGTGTAAGGTAAAGAAAGGTATAATTGAATGTTTATAAAATTGTAATCGGAACTATCACTCAGTCTGGTAAATTTTTTTTAGAAAAAAATCTAGTCTTGCACCCGTGTTTTTAAATGATATAAATGATAAAGAAAATGAAGTAAAAAATGGTGACTGTCACTTAGTGAAATTTTTTGTATTTTATTTATTATATTTGTAATTTTTATGCTACTAAGAATTTTGTTTGTTTATAATACTTTACTACATGTATGTATGCTAACTGTGACAGATATGAAATTGAAAGGGCCTCAGGAAGATTGGTTATTTTAGCTGTGTAACTCACTTTTTTAAATATATTTTTGTTATTAATGTATTCTGCAAGCATTTGGTTTATTGTTTCAGCTTTGTATGCCCCTTCAATGAATAGTAAGGAGGCATATTGTTTTACCCCCGTCCTTCTGCACGTAGGGTATGTAGTATGTCTGGATAACACCTCCTACAGTTTTTGAGCTAGAATATTTTTTTATTATGCACGATGATTGCACAAATATTGATGTGCATACTAAAGGCAGGGGCATACTTCTGTCTAGTTATATTTTGCCTTCAGCACTGCTGATGACATGATTTATTGAAATTTTTATTAATAACACCTTGAAATGAGTAACAAATAATTTAATGAAAATTAGGGTCACTACCTGTGCCATATAGAAAGCTTATCTATCTGTGCTTTGAATAATAGGCTTCTTTTTTTTAATTAATAACAAAACAAAAAAAGATTTTTATTGCACTAAATGTTAACAAATACTCAATGTATCCCAAGAGATTTAAGTTTGTTAATGCCTATAAACACCTGTGTGTGAAATTATTTTCAACATTGTGAAAGGTTAGATATTTTTTTATAGATTGTAAGGTAGTGATCATTTGATTTCTGTGCAGGTGCAAGGAAATGGTATAAGATCCCATAAGCCTGAAATTTTTATTTCTGTAATTTTATGACAATTTTTTTTCCAGATTCACTATAATTTAATTTGATTCCCAGCAACGTTTTGAAGCCAGGATTTTTCTTTTTTATTCCTTGATGCCAAATAAAAATAAGACAATTTTTTTCATAAATTGTTAAATTTTACTATTATCAAAATATTTAGATTTTTGTTTTTTTTCATTTCACAAATTATACTGTAAGTCCGATTTGTATAAAGGTAACAGATGATATAGGGTGCTGGGGCCTCTAGTTCAAGTTATCAATAAGTTTTTAAGTTGTTGATTTTTGATCTCTTATAATGGGCATTTCTTGTATAGATTTATACAATTACATACAAAAAGAAAAAAAAACAGATTTTATGTTTTGACAATAAAATATATCCAAGCACACTTGTATTATAATTTTATGATGCCATACTATTTCTTAGAGGAGGCAAAATTTGTATGTATATCTATTAGTATGTACAAAACATGAGGCATGCTGTATGTGTCAGTGGAAAAAATCTCATTAGAAAAAGTGATTATATACCTTGCTTTTCAGCTGTTTCACAGGTTTTCGCCTGTGATGAAAGGTCGCAAAGGTGATATATAGGTGTTACTTTCCAGCGGCGATGGCGGCGTAAACATTTTTAAAACTTTAATAACTTTGCACATATAATACCTACAATTAAGATTTATGGTCCACAAATAGCTTCTCCTATAAGGATTACTGCAGTATACTTGTCTTGTGACCTTGACCTCATTTTCATGGTTCACTGACTTCATAAACATAAATGTGAAATCTGCGTCCAAGTTTCATGGTTTTATCCATTTCTGAACAACTGTAATACCTAGGCCAACCATATTTGGTCTATAGATCATTCTTAGTGGGTACATGCTAGTCTGACACCTGGCTTGGGATCTTGACCTCAATTTCATGCTTGAGTGACTTTGTCACATTTTCGTGGTTAAGTCCATTTCTCAGCAACTAGAATACCTTGATCCACCATATTTGGTCAATAGATAGTTCTTGGTGGGTACATGTCAGTCTGACACATGCCTTTTGACCTTGAACTCAATTTCATGCTTCAGTGACCTGCATCACATTTTCATGGTTAAGTCCATTTCTCTGAAACTGTAAATAGCTAGACCCACCATATTTGGTCTATTGATAGTTCTTGGTGGGTACATGCCAGTCTGACACTTTTTCTGGACCTTGACCTCAATTTCATGGTTGAGTGATTTTCATCCAAGTTTCTTGATTGTCCATTTTTCAGCAACTGCAATACCTAGACCCACCATGTTTGGTCTATAGATAGTTCTTAGTGGGTACATGCAAGTCTGACACCGGTCTCTGGACTCTGACCTTAATTTCATGCTTGAGTGACTTTGTAACATTTTCGAGATTAGGTCCATTTCTCAGCAACTTTAATACCTAGACCCACCATATTTGGTCAATAGATAGTTCTTACAGGACACATGCCAGTCTGGCACCTGTCTCTGGACCCTGACCTCACTTTCATGCTTGAGTGACTTGTTACATTTTTGAGATTGTCCATTTCTCAGCATCTGTATTACCTAAGCCGAAAATATTTGGTCTGTAGGTAGTTCTTATTGGATACATGCCAGTCTAACACCTGTCAGCTGAACACTGATCTGAATTTCATGCTTGAGTGACTTAATATACATTTTCATGATTAAGTGATTAACTGTACTACATTTGTAACATGACCCACAGTATTTGGTTGATAGAGGTTCATAGTATATACCACTTTAACATCTGACACCTTTGACCTCTATTTCATGCTTGACTGACTTGTTTCACGTTTTGGGATAATATCCATTTCTCAGAAACTGCAATACATAGACCAACCATATTTGGTCAATAGAAAGTGCTTGATGGATACATGGCTGTCTGAGACCTCGACTTGAATTTCAGACTCGAGTGTCACATTTTCATGATTAAGTCCATTTTTCTGTAGCTGTAATACCTATATCCAAATTGACTTCAATTTTAGGTTTGTGTAACTCTTGTCCCATTTTTACAAATAAGTCCATCTCTCAACAAATGTTATAAATGTATTATATGAAGACCCACCGTTTTTGGTGTATAGATAGTTTTTGGTGGGTACACACCAGTCTCAGACCTGTCAGCTCGCCTTGGACAGTTTTAGGCTTGAATGACATGCATGAGATTTTTCAGACAAATTATCGCCTGACCATTACTATTTTGTTTAACGCATTTTCCTTTGACTTGCAATGTTGGGTATCAGATAATCATTATTTTGTGTCCATGTGCATACTCGCGCAAGACGTAGTGTGTCCACTTGTTTTTTTGCTGGCCTTTATAAGCTGGATATATTGATAGGTTAATATTTACTGGCAATTACTACATGCATGGGGCAAGACCATGTTGATATGTATGTGTCAAAAAGCAAAACTTCAATATGTCTTTCTCCTTTTTAGGGCCAGAATGACCTATTGCCATCACTTGGCATCCGTCGTCCTTAAAATTTTTCAAAGATCTTCTTCTCTAAAACCACTGGGCCAATTGAAACCAAACTTGCCCTGAATCATCCTTCGGGAATCTAGGATAAGTTTGTAACTGGTGACCGACCCATTGACCAACCAACTTGTGGGGGTAAAAACTGAACCAAATATGACGGGTAGCTCCGTGTTCTGGCTGCCAGTTCCAGACTTAGTTTTCATTGGACCCTGTGTAAAATGTATAGAAAAATCTTCTTCTTGAGAACAACTGAACCAATTGAAACCAAATATGGCTTGTAAACTGTAGATTTTGTGTTCTCAAACTTCTGTGACAGAAAGACAGTAAAAAAATGTCTGGTGCCTGATTAACACACTAGGTTGGATTATTTTAACAATTCTCACTCATGAGGAAAAGTTTGCAGGAAGACATTATTGTGACCCTCCTAAATGCTGTGTACTTAGCAGAGATCAAACCGACAAATCTGTACTTGAAGCAAGCACGCTACCACAAGACCACTGGTGAATTCAAGTTCTTGTATCACCAGCTCCGTATCTGCTATTTTAAATACTAGCGTGAAATTGATGCTAAATATTTAAAGATATAAAATTATGAAATTATTACGTTAGATGGTTATGGCTTTTACTTCTCTGGTCATTTATGATTAGAATTGGCTCTACAATATTTTGGGTTTTTTGCTCTCCATATTTTTTTTGCCTCGACCACTGCTGCTGAGACAATATTTTTTGCAATGTGTATATACAATGGATTTTTACCGAATTATATTGTGTAAATTTAGTTACTTCAAAATGTAAGCATATTCATTGCTAGCCAAAAATTCAAAGAATTTCATGATAAAACAAGAAATCTATATTACAAAGTTCGCCTCGTTCCCCAAGTAATTTTGGTGTGTAGCTCCCCGAGATGCACACTGATACCAGATAATATGATTGTAGGTCCCTTGGTATCAGAGAACTGAACTCGGATGTAAAACTTTACCTAATAAGTAGGTAAGAGTGACGTAATTTTGGTTGGAGGCCGTGTAACTCCCTGAGATGCATCCTGACATCAAGTAATATGATTGTGTTGAAACTGATTTTTGACATAAAACTTAAAAGCCAGTCAACCATGTCATATGGGTCATGTGACCTTCATCTTATGTCACATGGTCAGTCTCTTCAACTAAACCTGCACACAAAAATATATGACCCTATCTCAATTAGTAACTGAGAACTGGCTGTGGACACCGGGGATACTCCATCAGTCCCCCCAACTTTGTTGAGTCAGTCACACTGTTTGTTTGTTTAGTTGGGGTTTTACGCCATTTTCAGCACATTTGGCTATTTCGCGGCGGCCAGTTTTTATTGGTGGAGGATGCCGGAGTACCCGGAGAGAACCACCAACCTTCAGTAGGAAAATTGGCAATCCTTGTCAATTTAGATCTGAGTCAAACACCCCACCACAGGTGAGATTCGAACTCACAACCTCGGTGTTGACAGGCTAGTGATCATAAGTAGTCATGACGAACTACCTAGACCACTCGGCCACGAAGGCCCCTCAGTCACACTGTGGTAATGGGTAAATTGCAAGGCGTACCACTCAAGTTTGCATGCAGTAAATTAAATCAGCACTGTTATCACAGTTTTTATAATTTTATTTTTAGGTATTTAATTTCTCTTTAGTTGTGACTCTGGTTTCTGTAATTAGTCTGATATACTGTTGTCATGATAATTGTAATCAACCATTTTAACATCTACTGTAAATACAAATATATGGCCCAGTAGAACCAATAAACTTGAATATGGTTGTAAAAGTGCCAGAAGGATCTAAAATGTGAATTTCATACAAACCAAAACGTTACACTCTAAGCACTTCTGAATATACCGGTACTTAAGTTTCATTCATTTTCAGGGTTATTGTTTATAGTTACTTGGGAGAATACCAAAACTGATATAAATCCACTGAATAATTCAATTCTATCATCCAAAGAAATTTAATGACTCCACTGTAGTTCACATGAGTTTCAGTTCTCCCTGATTTTTATTAAGGTTATGAATAAATATTTCTAGTCACAATGGATTTCTTCACAATATCATAAAACGTTCTTTTTACAATACAGTGCAAGTCTTCAAATTTGGCACAAGGTCCTCTGTTACTGCTGTACTTAAATTTCTTTTTCACTGGTTCAGTATTAGATATAAAATCAGATTTTTCATTGACTACTGTGTTACTACTGCAGGACAAATGAGAAACACAGACTCTTCCAAGTTGCAGTAATAGGGATGTCACATCTTCAAACATTGGTGGAAATGCCTGACAAACCTTTACTAAACATGGCACAGTCTCAATAAAAAAATCAACCTTGTTTCCTGTTTCCAACACTGAAATAAGAAATATTGCATTCAAATGGAGGCCTTGTGAGCTGTTAATAGTTTATAGTCAACATGTTAATGAAACAATTTAATAAATAACAAAATAATAGAAATACTAAAGGTTCATTCCTTGTATTGCACATGGTAGATCTCCTTAGCTGAAATTTGTCTTCCTATTTCGGTATTTTTGGTTGAGTACTTCTTGTTTAATATAAGTTTGGTTTTTGGTCTTCCAAATGTTTCGGTTTTAATGCTGCTGATGAGAGGTAACTCCTTGAAATGCATCGTATACAGCATACTATAAATTTACTATACCGGTATCTAATATTAGCATCTTTGGATTATTATTTTGAAACTGCTGGTGGACCCTAGGTCACCGAGGGTATTGGCCATTGATTTGTTACAGAAATTACCAGTGTTTAGCAAAATTCAAAAATAATAGAAATACTAAGGGTTCATTCTTTGTATTGCACATGGTGGATCTCCTTAGCTGAAATTTGTCTTCCTATTTTGGTCTTCCAAATGTTTCGGTTTTAATGTTGCTGATGAGAGGTAACTCCTTGAAATGTGTTGTATACAGCATAATATAAATTTACTATATCTAATATTAGTATCTTTGGATTGTTATTTTGCTACATGTATATGAAGTGAGAAAAAGAAATTCCTGTCTTGCACAACTTCACAAAAGTATGCAGCAATTTTGTTCAAATGTAACCTGCTGGAGATTTTATGTTCACAAACTAACACACATGTGAAAATGGCAAAGTCCATGTTTTGCTATAGGAAACCCCTAAAATCAATCTGATTGAAAAAAACCTTTAGTAGACATGGTATGCAGTAATTCTGTCAAGTTTTGTTTCATTCAAATGTCTTACACAACTACATGTGGTAGGCAACATTCTGTCAAGTTTCATTTTATTCCAATGCAAACTGTCAGAATGTTTGATATCATATACTTTGTGATGGACAGACACAGATGGACTGTACAAAAGCAATGCGCCTTGCCTTTCTTTGAAAATTTTTCTATTCATAGTAATGTTGTCCCTATTGGTCAAAGGTCTGATCTGGGAAAACAATTTCCAAAAGAGACAAATTAACTACCATTCCATCAAATTTTGGTCTCTATTGCCAAAGTAGTTTCAGAAAAGATTTTGATGTACTTTTTGCTAATTTTTTTATTAGCTCAACTAACCGAGAGGGTCAAGTGAGCTATTCTCATCACTTGGTGTCCGTTGTCCGTCGTCCATTTGCTTTTACAAAAATCTTCTCCTCTGTAACTACTGAGCCAAATAGAACCAAACTTGGCCACAACCATCATAAGGGTATCTTGTTTAATAAAATGCTCCGCTGGGCGCAGCTAGATACGACCGCAGATGTCGGACCCTGAATAGTTGGGGCAATTATGAACACAACATTCAAGCTTGATACAATACTGAATTTGGATTGTGAATAAATATTTGACACAGCATAGGTTTCTGACACAGAATGAATGTTGTCTAAGAACTTAAAAATTTTTAATTTACCTATTCAAACCATATCAGTATTATTTGTTTTTATATATAAATCAGAAATAACCAATTTAAAATTTAAAATTGGGCACACATATCAATTTCTTGCTATTGCGCAATACTGTGTAATTGAAAATTTCTTCAAATATTTGACACATAATAGGTTTCTGACACAGAATAACTGAAATCAAAGAACTTAAAATTGGTCATATGATTTGAATTTATATTCAGTTTTTTGCTTCTTGTGCAATACAATATGCTGTGGAGAATTGCCCCCCCCCCCAAAAAAAAAAAATAATAATTTACCCCTTTTTTTAGCTTTTGTGCAATACACTATGAAGTTGCACATTGACCCCCCCTCCCAAAAAAAACAAAAAACAATAAAATTTATTGTAACCCCCCCCCCCCTTTTTTTTGCTAAAAAAATTTGAAATTTTCTTTTTAATTTATGAAATATGAAATGAGAAAAAATTACCCCCTCCCCAATTTCTCATTTACCCCCCCCCCCCCCCCCATTTCTTTATACTTTGCAACCATAACAGCCCATTTAAATACACCATAACATATTAAAATAGAAAATGACATCATAGCCATGGATGACAAATTTTAAATATACATAATTTAAAAGCAGTTTAGATAAGATAAACAAAAAAGCTTCATAAGCACATTTTATATTGACAAATTTCCAATGGAATTTGTTAATAATAAAGTTTTGATAACAGGGCACACATATCAATTTCTTGCTATTGCACAATATTGTGTAATTGAAAATTTCTTCAAATATTTGACACATAATAGGTTTCTGACACAGAATAACTGAAATAAAGAACTTAGAATTGGTCATATGATTTGAATTTATATTCAATTTTTTGCTTCTTGTGTAATACAATATGCTATGGAGAATTGCCCCCCCCCCCCAAAAAAAAAAAATAATTTACCCCCTTTTTAGCTTTAATTTTGGACCCCGATTTGGACCAACTTGAAAACTGGGCACATAATAAAAAAACTAAGTACATGTTTAGATTCAGCATATCAAAGAACCCCAAGAATTCAATTTTTGTTAAAATCAAACTAAGTTTAATTTTGGACCCTTTGGACCTTAATGTAGACCAATTTGAAAACGGGACCAAAAATTAAGAATCTAAATGCACGGTTAGATTTGGCATATCAAAGAACCCCAATAGTTCAATTTTCGATGAAATCAAACAAAGTTTAATTTTGGACCCCGATTTGGACCAACTTGAAAACTGGGCCCATAATAAAAAAACTAAGTACATGTTTAGATTCAGCATATCAAAGAACCCAAAGAATTCAATTTTTGTTAAAATCAAACTAAGTTTAATTTTGGACCCTTTGGACCTTAATGTAGACCAATTTGAAAACGGGACCAAAAATTAAGAATCTAAATGCACGGTTAGATTCGGCATATCAAAGAACCCCAATAGTTCAATTTTCAATGAAATCAAACAAAGTTTAATTTTGGACCCTTTTGGCCCCTAATTCCTAAACTCTTTGGACCAAAACTCCCAATAACAATCCCAACCTTCCTTTTGTGGTCATAAACCTTGTGTTAAAATTTCATAGATTTCTATTTACTTATACTAGAGTTATTGTGCGAAAACCAAGAAAAATGCTTATTGGGCCCTTTTTTGGCCCCTGATTCTTAAACTGTTGGGACCAAAACTCCCAAAATCAATCCCAACCTTCCTTTTGTGGTCATAAACCTTGTGTTTAAATTTCATAGATTTCTATTAACTTATACTAAAGTTATAGTGCGAAAACCAAATGTCTTCGGACGACGACGCAGACGACGACGACGACGACGCCAACGTCATACCAATATACGACCGCAAAAATTTTGCGGTCGTATAAAAAATGTGTCTGCTGGCCGACATTGCTAAAAATAGAACATAGGGGTAAACTGCAGTTTTTGTCTTATAAATCAAAAACTAAAGCATTTAGAGCAAAACTGAAAAGGTAAAAATGTTCATCAGGTCAAGATCTACCTGCCATAAAATTTTCAGATGAATCGGTCAACCCATTGTTGGGTTGTGCCCCTGAATTGTTAATTTTAAAGAAATTTTGTAGTTTTAGGTTATTGTCTTGAATATTATTATAGATAAAGACAAACTGTAAACAGCAAAAATGTTCAACAAAGTAAGATCTACAAATAAGTCAACATGACCAAAATCATAGATTGACCCCTTATAGGAGTTTTTTGCCTTTAAAGATGGCATTTGGCATAAATTTTCCTTTAAAGATCTTCTCTGATGAAACCTCTGGGCAATTTAGGACCAAACTTTGGTGGAATGGTCCTTGAGTAGCCCCCTTCCGAAATTATGTCTGGCATCCTTGACTTCCAACCGACATGGCTGCTGTTACAAAAAATAGAAAAAAGGGGGGAGGGGATGAATTTAAAAAATCTATGAAACTAGAGCCAATTGGAAACCAAACTTGGCAGTAATGGTCCTTAGGAGGTTCTCTTTCAGAAATATGTCCGATGAACCGCACTGTTAACAAAGATGGCCCCCACAGCCAAACTTAGTTTAACATAGGACCCTTTAGGACAACTCATTTAAAAATCTTCTTGTCTGAAACAACTAAGCCAATTAGAACTAGACTTAGATGGTCCTCTTTCAGAATTTTGTCTGATGACCTGGACTGTCAATCAAGATGGCCGCCACAACCGAACTTTGTTTAACATAGGGCCCTATGGGAAAATTCATTGAAAAATCTTCTTGTCTGAAATCACTTGACCAATTGGAACCAGACTTGGCAGCAATGTTCCTTAGGAGATCCTCTTTCAGAAATGTGTCGGATTTCGTGGACCAAGATGGCCACCACAGCTGAACTTAGTTTAACATACATAGGACCCTATGGGAAATGACTCAAAAATCTTCCTGTCTGAAACCACTAAGCCAATTAGAAATATACTCGGTAGTAATGGTCCTTAGATAGTCCTCTTTCAGAGTTGTGTCCGATGACCCAGATGTCAACCAAGATGGCCACCACAACAGAACTTAGTTAAACATATAGGGCCCTATGTTATAATTCATTGAAAATCTTCTTGTCTGAAATCACTTGACCAATTGGAACCAGACTTGGCAGCAATGGTCCTTAGGAGATCCTCTTTCAGAAATGTCTGATTTCATGGACTGTGAACAAAGATGGCCGCTACAGCCGAACTTGGTTTAACATAGGACCCTATGGGAAATTCACTCAAAAATCTTCTCGTCTGAAACTACTGAGCAAATTGGAACTAAAATTGGCAGCAGTGGTCCTTAGATGGTCCTCTTTCAGAAATGTGTCCGATCACCCGGATAACCAAGATGGCCGCCACAGCCGAACTTAGTTTAATATAGGGCCCTATGTGAAAATTCATTTACCGTATTTTACGGTGTATAGGTCGATATTTTTTTCCCAGAAAATTGTTTGGTCGACCTATACGGTGTTTCGACCTATCTGTGTCCAAAATCGAAAATTGTCTTGGGGAAAAATACCCACCGGCAAGAAAAATAGTCACAGAATTTGATTTGTTTTTTGTAGAGCTTGCTGGCAAAGATTTTTGGAGCAATGGTACTGCTGGGATGGCTGCCGTTTATATTAACAATGTAATTAAGTCAAATAAAATATATTTAACATGAATTTGTGTTGTTTATTTTTACGATTTTGTCAAGGAGGAACTGCATCATGTAACAATAAAAAAAAAAATATTCGGGACAACTATGAATAAAATACGTTTTTTATTGGGATGGAAACATAATTTATGCATTTTTTTTTATAAATAAATGTAGTTTCAGAAATGTGAGAATAATAATATTTTTAATCACTAAAGACAACTGTTCATTGAATACCCAATGAAATCTGGATTAACAAGTTTGTTTTGATTGTTTTAATAAAGAACAATAACTCTTATTCACACCTGCGCAATGATTCACCGGTTTGAAAAAACATGGCGAGTAAACACATGTCAATCGAGTGGAAAGTCAAATTTTACATTTGTTGTCAAGGTTTTTTATTTCAGAAACTTATTGTTTGTCTAAAAAAAAGAAAACAAACAACACTAGGTCCCAATTATTTTTATGATGGATACAGAGTTACTGAGCTAATACTTACCCATACTTACCGATGCTTTTCTGTGTCTAGAAGTCGTTCATCTCCGATCGACCTATACGACGCCTCGACCTATCTGATACTGAATCCCAACTTTTACCCCAAAAAGAGCAATTCGACCTATACGGCCTATCGACCTAAACACCGTAAAATACGGTAAAAATCTTCTTGTCTGAAACCACTTAGCCAGTTGGAACAAGATTTACAAGTAATGGTCCTTAGATGGTTCTCTTTTAGAAATGTGTCCATTGACATGGACTGTCAACCAAGATGGCTGCCACAGCCAAACTTAGTTTAACATAGAACCCTATAGAAAAACCAGCCAAATTGATTGCAACACTTAAATTTTTAGTCCTGCTCAAGGTGAAGTTAAATCCAGGAGAGCGATACAGGCTCTTGAGAGCCTCTAGTTTCAATAATATTGGCCATATTAGTCCAAGGTCAAGATGCTCATACACAATTTTGAAAGGGAACCTCCATTCTATTAAAGTTTGGTCTCAATTGGCCAAGTAGTTTCAGATAAAATTTTTAAACATTTTGCCATTTTAAAAAAAAATTCTATTTTTTGTAACAGAGGCCATATTGGTCAGAGGTCTGAGCTCCAAGATCTAATTTTAATATGGGACCATCAAAGTTTGGTCTGAATCCTATTAGTTTCAGAGGAAAAGATTTTTTAATATTCTTTTGTTGAAAATTTTGAAAGTGAAAACCCAAAAACCATTCAACCAAAGTTTGGTCACAATTGACAGTGCATGTACAAAATGTAGGCTATACAAATTTAAAATTCCAATAGTTTTAAAAGCCTTGAATTGATTGATTGCTGGTTAAAATATACTGACAATTATTCCATGCCTATTCAGGTCACTCCACTTGAACACATTATTTTGAATCACATCCAACCAGTCTGCTCTTACTCCTGAATGCTGCCTGCCTAGCACAGAAGCAGCAAATATCAATTTTTGAAGTCTTTGGTTTGACCTAGCTGTAAACTGAAAACATGATCTACCAAAATCATCGAAGTGGTTAAAAATCTATTGGAAATAGATTTCTGACCCTACACTGAGAGTATACAAAAACTTACCATTAATCATTGTAAACATAACATTCACTGCCAGTTTGGCAATATTTAGTGATTTTGGCAAAGCATACTGTAGACAGAGATGTGCCATCATCTTAATTGCAAAAATCTGGAAAATACATAAAGAATTTAAATTCTGCATTGAAAGGTCAACTCATTTGATATAAAAATGTTTTACAGGAGTCTGAGATTCATGCAGATTGATAATAAAACACACATGTATTTAAATATGAGGATCTGTATTAAGATGCTGACAAAAAGTTGCCAAAGCAAACTTACCAATCAATCTTTTTGAGAACTATCCAATGCATCATTTAATTTGTCTTATTATGAAAAACAAAACCAAGATATCTTAAAACAGGAGGATGAGAAAATATCCAACAAGACTGCAAGGAAGGGAAATCTCAAACAACAGATGGTAAGATTTTCAGTCATATTCAACAAAGGAAACATTATCAGAGATTGGAAATCTTACTCTTAGGCATTTTTCCAAGTAATGCACTCTTGCAGGTGTTTGATTCTTTCAAATGTCTCAGCTCTGCAGCCAAGATAACTATAACTACTTAACTAAAATTTACAAATATAGTCAATCTATATAAAGCTAAAAGTATATGCTCTGGCAAAATAAAAAAAAATAGGGTTTCCTATAACCCACTGTAACTTTAAGCATGTACCTCAAACTGTTTTGGTCACTTTTGAACAAGCACTTTTAAAGTCAGAAAAACCTATTAAAAAATTTGAAATATTTTCAAAAATTGTCCACTAAGCAGTCATAATGTTTTAGAACATGATATAACAAACACATTTTTCTTATTTTGAATTGTCACCTGCTGTTTCATCTGTGGTTGACTGAGCAGCTCAGGTACAAAGTCTAAACAGATGTGCATTGAGGGAATTCCTGCCACAGTTATACTCAGCAACTCCTCAGGATATCCCTTTGTAATGAAAAAATAAACTAATTTATCCCCCTTTTCTACTCTTCAATTACAGAGGTAGAATTATTGATGCCATTCCATGAACATGTAAAAAATACTTTGGACAACTAAAATTTGATCAATCACTTGACCATGAGATGGCATTAGCTAAATTGGTTTATTATTGGCTTCTTCATTTACTTTGGTTTTTGTTGCATATTTTATCCCTCAACTTTCTACAAGATAATTTCTTATGTTTTAACCATGGTACACATGGCTAACTAAAATTAGTAGATTTTCATCCAACTTTTTGAAAAAAATGGGGCGGGTGGGAGGATTTTATTTTTTATTTTTTATTTCATATGAAACTATTTTGTAAGGTGTTATTAATATATAAAATGGCTTATATATGTTTTTATTCCAGAAACATGCACAATAGAAATTTCAACTCCAATCTCTGCAGACTTAAGCTGACCAAAAGACATCTAAAGGTCACAAAAATAGTCGAATCACGAAAACCATGTTGAATTGTTACAGGAAGTTAACAAAAAACGAAATTATTGACACGGATACCGGTAACGGAGACGAAAAAAATCCGGAAATCGTAAATTTTAGAAAATAAAAAAAATCGGGGCGGCACGATTTTTGAGGGGCGGGCGGGGATGAAAATCTATCAATTAATTTTTACTGGCCTATCCCACATTTTTATTTCCAATGACGTGCTCCAAAGTTTCACTGATGAGAATTTATTTTCGAAATGTTTCAATGTTACATTATCTTATACACTGTAATTTGTCATATAACTATACTTTGCTGTTTGATAATTGGTGTGTCTTTTTGGTCTGTACCAATAAAGTATACAACACATACCTGAAAATGAACAAGTTTGGCCAGATTTGGATCTGATATAAATATTTTATGAATGAATGAACACACGATACCCTGTACTTCTCTTCTGTTGTTTAGTAGGCCCTTTTTCTGAAAAATATAAATCACATTTAATTCACTTCTGTTTCCACTAATACTTCTTTATGTTATAATAACACAATTATTGTATGACTGCTCAGTACTACCCAAGTCACATCCACTGATGAAGTTTCATTGATACGCTATGCTTAGTTCCAAAGAAATGAACCTAAATGCAAAACTTAACCAAATACTTCAGACGTACGGACAGACGAGGGTTACTCTATATGCCCCGTCCACATTAGTGGGAAGGGCATACAAATTAATATGTAAATTTTAATCCCAATCTGTCCTTTAAAAATCAATCCACCCTGAAGTTTATTTATTTATGTTTTTAAATTTTTGAGTCCCAAACATTTTTCCATGTCTGTTTGCAGACACCTAAATTTTGAACTCTGGGGAAATATATAAGAAATCATACACATAATAGTAATAAATGAGGCTGTTATGATGGATTATAGCTGTTCTGTGAATTTCTCCTTTCATCTTCATGTCTGATAATTCTAAATATCAGGCAACCATCAAATACAAAAATCAGCATCTTATAAAATACTACTGTCACAGATGTCACTGTCTCTTTGATCCAATTATGTACCTGACAAAAAAAACCCTGTATTTTGCTATTTTATTCCTACTGATTATTTGTGCTGCAAATATTTGATTTTTTTTTGCTTTTCCTCTCCCACATTTTTCTCAGAACCTGTATTATTCACTGTTATAATTATAATAAACAGTAATTTGAACCATTGGATTCTCTGATAATTTTTTTTTAGACTGACCATCTGTGACTTTTAAAAGAGAAACTAATATTTGAATCAGGACAGATGGAGTTTCCAAGATGGCTGTATTAATCTTGTACAAGTTTAACATTTGAAACATGGCTATCCTTGAAATTCATACTCAAGCAATCCTTCAAGTATCAAACCACCATAAGGGTGTTTACTATATAATATTTCCAGCATTTTATTGGATAACCAGCTTCAGATGGGAATACCATGAAGATGGTTTATGCATCGGACTCTTTTATACATGTATCTTTCAGAAGGCATTTTTGAAAGATAATTATATGAAAGATTTGACTTGAAGAGCTGAAATATAATTGTAGTTCAGTTTTCAGACAGGATATATAGTCTGACATACCCTGAATGTTTATCATATTCCATACATGTGACAAATTTAGAATGGATGTGCGAGATTTTGCTCATTTAAGGGTGAGATTGGGTAATTTTGGGTGAGATTTCAAAATATAAGCTTTCACAATAAAATATTCTTAAATATCATATGGTAAATAATCGATTTAATCATTTCCTCTATTGATTGTAGTCCAAATTTGCTTTGTGAAATATATTGCTTTGAAAAAATATTGTATTGTTACTTTTCCTTTATAAGAAAAATCATTGTATTGTTACAATTTCTTTATCATTATCCAAAATCATACACTTACTTATAACTTTGGGAAATATAAAAAAACTAAGTATGTTGCGAAACAGTTCATGCGACAATAGATAACAAGAAAAATAAATGGAAATGGTGAGCTGTCAAAAGGGGCGTAAAACGACTAAAATGTATGGAATATACAAGTCGAACAAAACCAAATATAAAATCGTAAAAAAACCACAACAATCAAACTAAAAAGTTAAAAATACCCAACGTTTCGACCAATATGGTCTTGATCACGAGCATGTAAAAAATAAAAATAAAAAGGTGTTGACTCTTTGAAACCCAGAGCGAGACTGAGTCTGTACATAAAATGTAAACAAAAACAAAATTTATTTGATGTGGGTGTCGATCAGTAAATGTACTTCATAGAAAATACATAAAAGGCAAGGCAGATAGTAAAACTATATAGTAAAAATAAGTAAAATAATATCTTTCGTGTTATGATGTAACGCGTTATATAAGATAACTGTACCGCAAAAAGTTAGTATGCATACTTAGTAAATGAATTGAAATTAAGAATTTTTTACATTAATTCCACGCTCCGTTCCCAGGTTAAAAAGTATTTTCTGCTCAAGGCGTTGTCTGTATTGTCTTCCTCCCTTAACTGTCCTTAAAACAGTTACGCGGACGTCTGACGAGCTGTGATCAGGCAATCGATAGCGATTGCCAACTTTTTCATAGAACGCAAGTGTTCCGCAAATCTGTCACCAAGGCATTATATTAACAACTTTGTGAAATTAGCCTAAACAGGGGAGATAACTCAACATTGTTTACTTACATAATGACAAGTTTACTGACAGCGATCTCTATTCAAGGACACAAGTTAGCTTTCAAATGCTAATTTCTATATGAAATAAGAATGAATTTACATGTCTCTTCTATATATATCTTATCACAATTCATACAGACGACTGCATACACCAAATTTATATCAATACAGCAATACCCATACTGAATTATGTATTTGTTAAAAGGGCCCATTTGGGAAATATACATGTTATCAATGTTCTGTAATTTAGTGTTAACTTACTTAAATGTTTTTCAAATCTTTTATTGTTATTCCTAAATACGACAATTTCTTTAAAACAAACAAACAATAGTAAATATATTAAATTTATTCAATTTTTTAACAATGTGCATAGCAAAACAATTTTTATTAACAACTTTGTGAAATTAGCCTAAACAGGGGAGATAACTCAACATTGTTTACTTACATAATGACAAGTTTACTGACAGCGATCTCTATTCAAGGACACAAGTTAGCTTTCAAATGCTAATTTCTATATGAAATAAGAATGAATTAACACACATTTCTGTATTTTTCATGTCAAGGATGATGTTAAAAAGAAAAATATCCATTTACCATTTAAAGTTGTGTGGCTTTGTAAACATTTTATTTTTCCACGGAAGTTCAGGTATGCGTGACAAAATCTTTGCCCGCGCGTGAGATTGGTCCAAGATGCGTGACTCTCACGCATGATGTGTGGGATATCACAAGTATGATATTCATAATGTCAGACTACATACCCTGGATGTTTATCATATTTGTATTGTCAGACTACATACCTTGGATGTTTATTGTATTCATAATGTCAAACTATATATCCTGGATGTTTATCATATTCATAATGTCAGACTGCATACCCTGGATGTTTATCATATTCATAATGTCAGACTACATACCCTGTATGTTTATCATATTCATAATGTCAGACTACATACCTAGGATGTTTATCATATTCATAATGTCAGACTACATACCCTGGATGTTTATCATATTCATAATGTCAGACTACATACCTAGGATGTTTATCATATTCATAATGTCAGACTACATACCCTGGATGTTTATCATATTCATAATGTCAGACTACATACCTAGGATGTTTATCTATTCATAATGTCAGACTACATACCCTGGATGTTTATCATATTCATAATGTCAGACTACATACCTAGGATGTTTATCATATTCATAATGTCAGACTACATACCCTGTTCAAAACCTGAATGACATATATATACCTCATCATCATCTCCAGGAAGACAACACTCCAATAGTATCTGTATTACGGCACTATCCTGGGCCATGATTAGGGCATTCTTCAGATCACGTCTCTCCTGTTCATTCTGACTAGCATTATCCAAGATGGGGTTCACTAGGGTATGACTGTGTAGATGTACCTTGGAGGCCTGCATGTATGCTGACATAATACATAACAATATCTCCAGTATTGGTGGACATCTAAAATAAATTCATCGTTTATAAAAAATATTTTCATCTTCAAAAAACACAATTTACCCTTGTAAATAATTGGACAGAAAAAGCTGGATAATATTCAACAACATACTCCATTACAATCAGCCAAAGCAGACAATCATATTATGATTATTTCTAAATACATAAGTTCAATATAAGTGTAATCAGTTTCTTTCAAGGAATCTTTGAACAAAATTCTACAGGTATAAGAGCCATCTTGAATTTTAAATCTGCAAATTTTTGTCAAAACAACAATTTGAGTCAAGATTGAGCATATTTATGCACACCCCTACAAACTGTCTAGGGTATATGATTAAAATATGTTAGCGGCATTTACTATACTCTATCATTTTTACCTTACTGAGACTTATAGTTACCTGAAAACTCTGTCATCACACCTGAGTATTATTAAAGGATCAACAGTGACATCATTCTCTGTGTACTGAGTGAGTCTAATTCCTAACTTGTCAGTTCCTCTCAAGGAGTTAATTGTGGCAAGTCTGAGACTGAAAATTGACATAAAGTTAATATTTTTACCATGTTTTATCTCACTTTTAATTTTGTATTTAGCTAAGTATGTACAAAGTTTACCAATGTGGAGAAATCTAAATATTTTCTTACATAGCATCTATCAATTATGAAATTAACTTTTCATACAACATTTAAACCAAACAGTTAAACCCAAAATAAAGGAATATGATAAGGAACTCACCTCAGCAATTTCATAACTGTTTCAAAACGGTTTACAAATATACACAGCATAGAAAAACTTTGAAAAAAATTTGTCCGTGTAGCATCGAAACAAAGGAGGAAAATTACCAGAACTAAACAACATTTTCAGTAAGGTTTCATTCCTATAGGGCATAGCAATTCAAATTATTATCAAGAAAAGAAATTTATATTTTTAGTAGCAGTTGCCTAAAACCTTGACCTATTCATTTCTAAGTCCAAAAACTATGTTTATGTTAATATTTGGCAGAGCTATGTACTGTAATTTCTCTAATTTTTTGTCACTTTGTAAATTTTGTGGAAAAATTAATTTTTTAAAATCTCCAATTACACTTTATTTACTAAATTTTGGAATTGCGATCATCGTGAAATCTGAAATTTCAACATTATTCCAGAACTGAATTAGTTCTTGTCTGACATCGACTCTTAAATTTCTTTGAAAAAATAAGTTTATTCATCCAAAACATGAAAATAAATGTAACCACGACAATACTTTGAACAAATTTTTTTCACCTGGAAGTTTTGTTAAGATAGTAATGAGAAGTTCAGAATAATTACGCTTCTGAATTCACATTGTCTAATGAGGAATAAATCTAAACAAATATTTAAAATACAAAATAAAATAAATTTTACCTCATAATTCATCTTGTCACGCATCAACAAAAAACTTATTTTTCGTTACTTTTTCAAATTTCCTCAAAATGTTTTTTAGTGACAAAAGAAATTAGAGGAATTACAATAACCCCCATAGCTGATAATAATATGTATATTGTATACCAAATGTAATTGCAGTGTTCTAAGGTTAAAATTTCTGACAAAGAGGCCAAAAAAGGCAATGACTACGTCTAACATCAAGTAACAAGAGACACAAATTGTATATTCATACCTTCTTGGAGAAATTGAATGGAGACGTATCCAGACCTTTTTTACTAAGTCTACAACTTTTCTGGTAACTCGGACATCTAACATATCT
This sequence comes from Mytilisepta virgata, assembly GCA_028015205.1. Taxonomy (NCBI): domain Eukaryota; kingdom Metazoa; phylum Mollusca; class Bivalvia; order Mytilida; family Mytilidae; genus Mytilisepta; species Mytilisepta virgata. The sequence continues at coordinate 38,743,414 of CM051520.1, forward strand.
AGGAAGCATCCAACAAAAATGTCTGAGAATTGCAATAGTCTATTTACGGGCATTCTTAACAGGGTCTGTAACTCTATCAAGATGTTTGATGGACATGTATGTAAACTGTTCACAGCTGGAATAAAACAAATGACAACCAGATACATTTGAGGAGATCATCTCTTGATGGTTTCCACTTGTATGTGTCCTACTTTAACTTGCCTTAATGGTTTTAACATTTAATTATTTGTGTACACTGTTTGTGGATTATGAACAATATAATTTGTACATGGTGTCTGTCTGCAAAGTTCAACTATATTTTGACCACACACTTCGAAGAGGTGATTTCAATGCAATTTGGAATATACTTTGAGAAAAATTCAATTTGGAGATATCAGTTGTGGATATGATATCTGCAACTATCAAATCACAAAAAGATGCTCGTAAATATTAAAATACAATACTCTTACTCTCCAATCTAGTGTAAAGTTTTCAAGTAAAAAGAAGATTTTTTAAATCCAGAAATGATTCTTTGCACTTGCTGTCAATCAATCAATTGCATAAATGATGCTTTGAGATTTTCAATGACATCCAATGAGAATCAATAGGAGTGTTATCTGAGATATTTCCTGTAAAATGACAGTGCCATCAGTCTTACCATCCTGAAACTGTTCTGGTGTAGTATTGGACTTTGTCAGCAAAGTTATTTCCTGTTTAATTGACTGTGCTGTTAGACTCTCTTCCAACCAATCCTCCACTGTACAAAGATGTGGGTAATGAGTCACAAGCAATCTGTAAGTGTAAAGATGTCGACTGATTACAAAGTAACATTTACGTATTAGATGTAAATCATGTGATATAAATATAAACCATGTTTTGTACAAGAACAACATGCTGAGGTGGTTTTTTTTTTAATGTCGCCTCACCCTGACAAATCTGAGATGACAAGCCAATGCTCTTACTTCTAAGTGATGTATGCTTAGTGGAGAAGAAGCAAATATCAATTTTAACGTTTTGTTTGAGATGGCCGTGGTTTAAACTAATGACACTTTACTCAAAGAGAGCATGCTACCATGAGACCAACACTGATAAAAAAAAATCCATCTCAACATTACACTGAGCAGAAAAATTAATATACCTTTACTTAATACTGATATCTGTGATTTTTGCACATAAAGTAAAGCCAAACCACATTTCATTATTCAACAAAATGTCTATTTCATACTGCATTATTACTAAAGAACTACAGATTCTAATATGGCATGCTGCTTTTGCTTTGCAAATAAAGGTATGTTCAAATTCTCAATAAAGTATGAACCCTGATATTATAAGACAACATTACAATTCCATTTTTTTCTAACATTATGGGAATATACTCCAATGGTGTATGCACTTTTTTCACTTCAAAATTCAATAAAATCTAATAAAAAGTAAGTTTATTGTTTTCAAAGTTATTCGGGATGTTTAGCAATGAAAACATGTACGCGTACATGTACTTGTGGCATACAAGTACACGTACACGTACACGTTTTCAAAAATTAATAGGTTTAGCAATCGAACTTGTAGTTTACGTGTAGCAACCCCCAACCTGGAATATAAGAGAGGTAGTACACCAAACAATCTTTTAATATAAACTTCGTATAGTTCGATCATGCATAATTCCTTGAAATAATTCAAAATAGATATAGACTTTTTCACAATTTTGAGATTGTTTTGGTTTGTCATGTTTGATCATTTTGATGGTTAAATTTGTTGTAACAACATCCCAGAACTAAGGTATACCATATAAAAACTGACAGAAAATATTGTTAAATACTTCCTTTTAACAATTATACATTATGGTTTACAAGATATGTGCAAATATGGAGTCAAAATACCAGAAGTTCTTACCTTACGTGTAAATGGCGTCCTACAAGTTCTTTGTGTACTTGTACATCAAAGACAGCGTGCCTATCGATGACGTCATGCACACATTTTGGGGGAAATTCCTTCTACACGTACACGTACCTGTACATGTTTACGTTGCTAAACCTCTCAATTATGTATTCTTTTTTAGACCATGTTTTATCAGTTCCAAAATCAACATGACTGTAATTTGCCTATTTTACCTACATGTAATTAATATTTTTGCCATATTAGAATCAAAATAATTTTATATGGGCCAAACAATATTTAAGAAATAATTCATGGAGACCCCAGTTTATCATTGCTTTACCACGGGCTAGCCATTTATGCCTTTTATTTTACCCTGAGCGCTAGCGAAGGGTAAAATAACGGCATAAATGACCAGCCCGTGGTAAAACAATGATAAACTGGAGTCTCCGTGAATTATTTCGATTCTAATAGGACAATTACGGTGTTTTTTTATATTGCCGTGACCTAAGGTGAACTCTGATTTCCGACATATTTGGCTATTCCGGAATTTTGACACACAATGTCACAAGTACAACAAACCTGTCCGATGAGCTGTTTTGGTTCTATTTTTCTGTTTAGATGTACGGATTTTCACGAAATAAAGAAGAAAATGTTTATTTATCGATTACACCTATCGATGATTTGGTTTAAATTCACATTGTCATATTGTAAGAATGGATTTTTACACAACGGTAATCTTACACATGATGTGTGTGTACATTATTTTTCCAAAATACTTCTGAATCAGTATGTGTGATGTCTTCAGGGAGGAATTCCATGTTGCCCAATTTCTCGTCAGACTGAGAATCCCTCAAGAAATCTCTCTCAAATAGGCTGGATTTCCTTAGGAGGTGGCCTGATGATAATGATTGTATGCAATTTTTTTTTTGGGGGGGGGGGGGAATCATAATTTTTTTTGGGGGGGGGAATCATAATTTTAAATAATCAATGGTTAAAAACTTTTGATAAAACATTGTTCAAGTCCGTTTGTTATGTTTTGTTATATTTATTTAACTTTTATTCGCGCTACATCAGAATGAATGAAAATGTATTTATAACAACTATGACGACATTCAGAAACCCCTATGCTAAATATAGAAATTTAATCAACGGTTCACAGAATTGCAGAAATAACAACCAAATTGAGCGGATGAACGATTTCCGGTGGGAGTAACTGCACTTGAACAACCAACTAAGTCCCGTGCAGCTCATATGGCAACTAATGTTTTACCACGCTTGTGGTCCCAAAGCCTTTGAAGGCCGTCATATTAGAATAGACTTTAACATGGGTAGCATTATTTCCTTAAATTTTGCCCCTCTATAAGGCTCGACATAAACTTTTGCTCAAATAATGGTATCCATGTTAATATCTCCAACAAACTTATAGATGCCATGAATTATTCCTGAATTTGGAATTTTTGGAGGAATAGATTTTCACTATAGCACAAAAATTGAATATGGATCAATAAAAATAATACTTTAATAATAATTGTGGTTTATAAAAGCATGAGACCACAAGAGTGGACACACAAAAATGTCTCGCCTGTCGTGTATTTCTAATGAAAGTAAATGCTATCAGACACATTGCATACAGTATTCGAGAAACAGGCCAAAACACAAAAACTTAACTATAAACACTGAACCATGAAAATGTGGTTCAGGTCAGATGACACCTGCCAGTTGGACATGTACACCTTACAATTCTTTCATACACCAATATAGTAGACCTATTGCATACAGTATTCGAAAAACAGGCCAAAACACAAAAACTGAACTATAACCACTGAACCATGAAAATGAGGTCAAGGTCAGATGACACCTGCCAGTTGGACATGTACACTTTACAATCCTTCCATACACCAAATATAGTAGACCTATTGCATACAGTATTCGAAAAACAGGCCAAAACACAAAAACTTACCTATAACCACTGAACCATGAAAATGAGGTCAAGGTCAGATGACACCTGCCAGTTGGACATGTACACCTTACAATCCTTCCATACACCAAATATAGTAGACCTATTGCATACAGTATTTGAAAAACAGGTCAAAACACAAAAACTTAACTATAACCACTGAACCATGAAAATGAGGTCAAGGTCAGATGACACCTGCCAGTTGGACATGTACACCTTACAATCCTTCCATACACCAAATATAGTAGACCTATTGCATACAGTATTCGAAAAACAGGCCAAAACACAAAAACTTAACTATAACCACTGAACCATGAAAATGAGGTCAAGGTCAGATGACACCTGCCAGTTGGACATGTACACCTTACAATCCTTCCATACACCAAATATACTAGACCTATTGCTTATAGTATCTGAGATATGGACTTGACCACCAAAACTTAACCTTGTTCACTGATCCTTGAAATTGGGTCGAGGTCAATTGAAAACTGTCTGATGGGGATGTGGACCTTATAAGGTACGCACATACCAAATATAGTTATCCTATTACTCATAATAAGAGAGAAATTAACATTACAAAAAATCTGAATTTTTTTTTCAAGTAGTCACTGAACCATGAAAATGAGGTCAAGGACAATGTACATATGACAGACGGAAACTTCGTAACATAAGGCATCTATATACAAAGTATAAAGCATCCAGGTCTTCCACCTTCTAAAATATAAAGCTTTTAAGAAATGAGTTAACGCCGCCGCCGCCGCCGCCGGATCACTATCCCTATGTCGAGCTTTCTGCGACTAAAGTCGCAGGCTCGACAAAAATGTGAAATAATCATGTTCGACACTAAAGATGGTAAATAAATATTTTTTAATATAATTGTAAATACAAAAATAAATTGATGAAAATTGGTGAGTTATGTATCAAACTCACTTCAGTAATGGAGAGAACAATCCTGGGTACTGATGTTGATTTTTCTGTGCTTGTTGTAACAGAAAGTTTATAGGAATCTTTGCCATAACATCATCTGGATATGTCTTCACTTTTCTGTTCCCTGAAACTGGAAAGCAAAATTATAAAGTATATTTTTCAAATACTTTTGTTGTAGTGAATCCTAGTTTTGTTTGTGTGAGTTTTTTTACCATAATTTCTCTAATTTTTCATCGCTTTTTGAATTTCATGGAAAAACAAAATTTTTAAAATCTCAAATTTTTTGTCATATATGAAAATGCCAAATCATGAAGTCAGAATTTTGAACATTTTTCAGACCTGAACTACTTCAAATCACTGCCAACTCATTAATTCCTTTAAACAGATATGTTTATCCATCTAAAACATGAAATAAACATACCGGTAACAAGAATGAAATTTTAAAGCAATCTAATCAATATTTTTGTACCTGGAAGTTGGCTTAAAGAAAAATCATGGTATCAAAATGTGTCTTTTCCAATATAATATAAAAAATAAATATGGTGGGTTAATTTCTGACACAAAATTTTTACATTTATGTGGCACACAGTTTTACCGAAGAATATGTACCCTTCAATTGAGAAGAAAAATCTTGGTCCAGAGTACTGGTTTTGGTAGAAGTCTTTGCTTAAATGTCAATTACATCATTTAGCTAACATGTGTAATTGTACAATAAGGTAACAAGCTGAAGACTGCTGACAAGAAAGTATTTACCTGCATGGCACCTTTATGTATATCTAACATTAATGCATTCAACACCTTTGATATTTATATTATATATAACCTCTCATAGTAAAGTTATTGTGTTCAAAGAACTTTTTTGGATTAATGATCATTGGACCTTTGGTTTATATGTTCTTAAGCTTCTGATTATCAACCCTATTAGATCTTTCGTGATAACAGAAAGGGCCAGATATACAAAAATTCGTAAAATATCAACTAGAAATGATACTGATACCAAACAAGGCAAAAATTAATAATTGTTTTCTATTCGATTTTGGGCTTTTATGTAGAGCATGGAGAGAATCTACACAAATAACAGAAAAAAAGAAACTTTTCAAAACTCTCAAATACATGTAGGTAAATTTCAAATTTCATAATTTCACACTATGACACTGTATTATACATGTACTTTATACAGTACACTATAATTACACATGGTTTAAATATGTTGTGTCATATATTTTTTATTATACCTTATTCATGTTATTTAAAATTAGATAGTAAACAACAAAATAATGAAACTTTTTTTTCACCAAAACATTTCATGCATAAGTATTTTCTTTGTATGGTCATCTATCGATAAAAACTTAAAACCCAAAAAACAGTTCAACAATCAGCTATATGTCCCGAAAAATGTTTCAAAATTCTTATATACATCAATTATACCTTTTTCCATTGCTGCACAATAATATGCATGTACAGAATATATAAATAACCCCCACAATGTGGTTTTATAACCAAAACCTTTTATACATGTAAATAAAAGACCCCCATGTATCTATTATATAAGTACAATAATTATAGATAAAATAAAATACCGACAATTCCCATATTGTTTACCTGTTCAAGATTCAGATTGAAATCAAATATTAATTTTTGCACTAATTACTATACAATAGAAATAATTTTAGATTTACATCCCTTTGTTCATAAATGTATATAATGAAAGTGGTAATGGGATTTTTTTCCCGATGTTGAAGACCCAACTCTAAATTTACAATGAAGTACACCACTAAAAGTAGTTTCCATTTTTATTATCTGCATATGTGGATTTTGTGTGAAGACTCAATCAACCGTAACCTTTATTTCTTAAGAAAAGAAAAAAGTTGATAAATTCTTTTTTCAAAATCCACACATCCACATGAAAAAAATTCAAATAAAGGAACAGCCCTTTTATTGTCTCAAAGTCACAGTGAAGGCGATTCTCATGCAAGTTTCAAGACATCCCCTGCGTTCTGATTTAAGCACAATTCTTTGTCTACTTACCTATAATTTTCATATTGTTAAGAACTGTATCCTCATACAAGAGAAGATAATACAAAACAATGAGCTGAGGTGTCAAGTTGTCGGTAGATGAAGAGAACACGGAGGATTTGTACACATCCAAAACCTCTTGGTCTGTCATCGGTTCATTCAGATGGTCTGTCTTTATACTTTTGATGATGATCGAATTGACATATACCTCTATAAGTGATGGCAGTAATGGATGCAGCGGAGATCCACTGTTACACACTTGTCTGTATATCCAGTTCTAAATATAAATTATAACTGTAATTACATCACTTTCTACTGATTTGATCTGGTATGGTTAATCAGCATTTTAAACCAATTTCAGTGCAAATGGTTATATTGTGGCAGTCTTTTATGTCGATATAGAACCACACGTCTTTGACAGGAAAATGGGCAATTCAAGGACAAACACACCTCGCCACAAGCTGGATTTGAACACTCAACTTGTTTGTTGACAGGTCATTTCTACTTATAATGGACTAATTATAAACACTCAACTTGTGATGACAGACGAGTGATCATTTCTAGTTATAATAGACCAATTATACTACTTGTCCACCAAATTTTAACAAAGAAAACTTTATAAAGAAGCCAATGGGATGAAAAAGTAAACATACTTGGATTTTGATTGAATTCTACCACTTCGAGTCAAAGCTTGTCATGCATTGAGGTCATTTTGTGGGCAGATATCCTGTATTCGTTTGGTTTTTTCTTTTCTTTTCTTTTGCTTCATTAAAAAAAAAAAATTATCTAATGCCTTCAACAACACAATAAAGCAGTAAAACACTTACTTTAATAGGAACTTTATATTTTGAAAAAGATCTAGTTTTCAACAGCTGGTACACACTGTTGATTGGTAGATATCCTGTCATGTGACCATTCAAATTAGAAGTCACGGGTACTTTGATTGCATGAGCTGTTATAACCTGCAAATATAGATTTTTTATTTCTTTACATTTTTTTACATTAAATAATCTATACATTTTCTACCAAGTTAATCATTTCCAGTGACAATCTACATAATTTTTGCTTTCTGTGTTAGCATGTTTTGCCCAGGCAGATAAAATGTTCTATGTATCTTTTCATATATTCCTAATATAACTATAAAACAATATATATTAAATGAACAAACATCATTCAAGGACAACACATTTTACCTGATCCCCATTTTCACCAGAATATTAAAGTGGAACTAAAACGCTTATAGCAAGTTATTTTCATTTTATAGTACTAAATAAATGTATAAAAACGCAAAAAACCCGATGAAATTTGGTCAAGTAATAACGGAGAAAATAGCGAGTGAAGTTGGATTATTTTTACCTGTGGGAAATCCAATCAGCGCTATTTCCGGAAACAGGGTTTCCTCGCTGAGTGACCCCGATTGACCGGAAATGACGTACAGTGCTGGCTACTCTTGAACTTGTTTACATTGACCAGAAGGAATATATTATGGATGAAGACAGCAGTGCTAGTGATTTATAATAGTATAGCCAATAAATTTCAATAAATGACCCCATATACATATATATAAAAAGAATGAAAGTGAAAGATATTTTGAAAGGTGTGTATAACATAAATACAAATGGAAGACCATCTTATAGGAATAAAAAACAAACACTATTTTTTTAAACAAGCAAATATAAGACACAATATTAATTGATAGTTTTAAAACAGATGTTTTACAAATAGTGATATAAGTTACTGAATAGTAATATAGATTTTGATGTAGAATTGTAATGTGTTTTTTTTTATTGAATTGAAAGATTCATAAAATTTCAGAATTTTCTTATAAAAATATAATAAATTTCTTAGTTTAATCAGAGACATATATGTAGAGAGGGATAAGTAATTCCTTACAATCCTTGTTGTAATAATAAAAATATGTAGAGAATCATTGGAGAAACTGCACTGTACACCTAAAACTTTAATAAAAGATTTTGATGGATTTTAATAAAAAAAAATTATTCAACTTATAAAATAATTCCCACATTTGTAGAGTTATAATTTGGTTAATATTGGTTATGGGACTTTATGCTCTTTGTGTAATTTGAATTATAATACCAGTCAAAACTAGTTTTCATAACACCTTTCTAATGACTTTGTTACCGGTATATTGATTTACTCCACAGGTGGTAGGTGCATGGCCAAGTTGTTATTTACCTGATTGGAGGGATTAAAACTTTTGTTTGATCTTTATTACTAGATAACAGGATGTTAATTAATAGGTGCTAAAACTTTAACTGTTTTAATTACCAGGATTAAAGGTGATAAATATCCATCCACATGTTTACTAATTTGTTTTATATCATGAACTAGTTTTAATTTTCACAGGTGTTTAATACTATTTATGGGGAAATTAAAATTTCTTGCACGATTGAAAGTGTCATATATATAAATTTTTATAAATAATGAATAAATAAATACATATTCTTTTAATAAATAATTAGACATTCAAACTTTGCTTTAGCTTTACATTGCTAATGAAATAGAATGTCTTTAAAAAAAGCTACATTTTTACCCAAATTATTTTCTGCATTATCAGGATTATGAACATGTTATATAAATGGAGAGGTAGTTATATCATGGAAGTACATGTATTGTTCTATATTGTATTATTTTACCATAGTCAGCAGACTCTTAATATTTGAAATTATTATGGTTACAAATGTATAACTTTTATGCTCATAGAAAGAGAAAAAAAATCAGAGGGACATGGGACCAGAATAACTTTTTATGGAGCTACACATTTCGCTATAATAGCCTCTTATTGTACTACAACTTATGTTAGCTTGTTGGCTACATCTTTTCAAAGTCATGCCTGTCAAGGCTCTGCATGTGATATAAGCGGCCTTAAATGTACCTTCTACTTACTCGATTAATAATATTTTTAAATAGCCCTATGTTCAGGATGTTGGTAACTGTGGTGGTTTGAAAAGAAGGGATGTAAATCAAACACAATAGCTCTAAAAATACCCTTAAATACACCCTATGTATGATGTAAAGGTACAATATAGTTATACATAAAAAATTTTGATTCAACAGGAGAGGCTGCATAGGCTTAATGTAGGCTTATTCTCACAATGACATTACGATAATGCATTCATTTTCAAACATGTGCATATATACACATAAATTTGATGTATATATAAAGACATATGCATGGTATATAAAAACAAATAAGATCAGACATGTTAGAATTATTTTTTCAAAAGTATTTTGGTGCAGACCGTCACTATACCATGTATACTGGTCATGCTGGTTGGGATAAATGCTTGGCACTGAACCTGGCAGTAGTCTCTTGCCGTTATGAGCAGATAAACCAAATAACTCCTTGAATCTCAACCTGTCAACCTCATAGCATTCTTCTGAGAAGTGTTATGAACATATGGCTAAGTGTTTAGTTGGCACAGTAAAATCCACACGGGTTAATTTTACAAAACGAACCCACAAGTTACGTTGTCGGTCATCTTTTGGAAAAGCGTGTTGAGTATGTCCCGTTTTTGCAGAGTTGCTGCATCCCGCAACTGCACAATTCCTTCCCATTGTTGAATTGTAGATTTAAATTAAGTACAATGTTTCATCAAACAAGTGTCGGTGAATATATAAGAAGCACTGTCAATCGATAGTTGTCACCAATAACGTATAAACAATCAACTGAATCTGCTTTCACTTTGCAAATGACCTGTACCTATTTATGTACAAGATCTGAACCGCACAGTACGTCACTTCCGGCGACTAGTAATATTCGAGTTTTTTAACAAATCGTTCAGGTGTGCAAATGACGATCGGCCAGTATTTTGCTAATATCTCGAAAACTAAGTTACCGAATTTCATCGGGTTTTTTGCGTTTTTATACGTTTTTTTAGTACTATAAAATGAAAATAACTTTCTATAAGCGTTTTAGTTCCACTTTAAAAGTTGCAACTAATGGGAACTGATTAAATATACAGCCATTTGGCCACCAAAATCCTGTCTAAAAGAGGAGTTATTAAATATACAATGAAAGTGGTAATGTAAATGAATCATTACAGAACTTACTGTGTTGTCCAACATACATAGGTAACTGATTTTTTTTTAATGAAAAACTTTACTAAAATTCTGTACATCTCAACTAACAATTAGTGATTCACCGGAAGGCAACAGGGTTCAAACTTCTGGGCCCAGTTGTTCAAAAGTTAATCACTTTTTTCACTTTCAATTATTTCGATTGTTAATTAATGTTTTTGTACAAAAATTTGCATAGATTCATAAAGTCATAGGATTAACCCATGAGAAAATTTTCAGTCCTTAGGCATAACCAAAGAAGTGAAAATTTGAAACTGGAAATTGTAGTTAACTTCCGAACAACTGGGCCCTGGAAAAAAAAACAGCACATATTCTTCTATGTCACATTTGTTTGATGTAACATAATATTTTAAGCAAAAATCAATGAATTGCATACAAAAAATGCAAAATTCGTCCCCTTAAAATAGACATTTCAGCGGTGGAAACAACAACAACTAATTATGACTATTTGAAACAAAAAGTTGTGAAATACTTTTTACTTTCACCTTAAAGAAACTGTTGAGATATATCTCCCCCCCCCCCCCCAAAAAAAAGCACTCATAGTGAAAAAAGACACAGTAAGTCCGTAATAACAGAGTGTATTTTCACAGGATTGATTGAACGGCTGGAGTTTTAATGCCATATTTCTGACACTACACCCATATTACAGGGGTTATCTATACTGAACTAATTAGAAGGATGGAGTTTAACACAATGTTGGGGATACTACAGCCATCTTTACAGAAAAATCTTACTTGTTCTTTGAATATATCCTGTGTAAAAATCTGTCTCAATCTGGCTAAAGCGTTTCCTTTTAACTGAGTCTGAAACAAAAAAAAAAAAAAACAAAATAAAAATACTAAAATTAATGTATACAAAAGTAGACGCTACTGCCAGATGTGTCATTTATACTTATCATATTCTATATAACAAATACTCATAACTGAAGATTTTATCTTTGCTGAGATTACTGTCTTTGAATTCATTAAAGACAAATAAAAAAATCTTGATTTTCCTGTCTGACAACACAAATATTAAAATTCTCTGAATTTCAAATCACATACCTTGACATTTTAGTCCTAGGTTTAACCCCCCCCCCCCCCCCCCAAGCCTAACATAAAAGTATGGAAACCTTATTGCCTATTAACTCACTACAACTACTCTATAACAAAATTTAGAACATTCAACTGCTGAAGGAATTAGTATGGATGAAATAAGAAATAAGAATTTAATATTGTCGAGCCTACTTTTTTTGAACCCCTTGACCTAATGAAAATTGCATGACTACTAATTATATACAACTTATAATTCTATTACAATTTCAATTGTCCATCTATAATATTTCATTCAGCAGAAATTGTTTTTTGTTAACACAGATAAAAAACTGAATCAAACTATTATTATACAAGACAAGTAATCTGTCACTCTAAGTATTTTTTTTCTTCTCTACAAGTCTGATCATTTCAAACTTTCAAAAGCTGTCACCTTCATTCCAAGTGTTGAACATAATAACTCTGCTATGGCTTGTGTGTTGTTGCTATGGAAATGAATAGCAATCAGGAACAACATCTCTCCATAGGAACAACTGTCCCCTACAGTACTGAAAAATAAGAGAAGTATTATATTAGGAATCAGAAAACAGATTTAATGAATAAAAATATACAGAAATGAATGACGATATGGATAAATTTTCAAAAACAAAAACGAACCTAACATGGAAAATGAAATGTAAATAAAGGCTATCAAAAGCCTGAGCAGGACTAAAAATTTAAGTGTAGCAGTCATCTTGACTTGTTTTCCCATAAGGTCCTATGTAAAACTAAATGTCAAACTAAATTTGACTGTGGTGGCCATCTTGGTTGACAGTCTGAGTCAAATATAATTCTGAAAGAGGACCATCTAAGGACAATTCCTGCCAAATCTGGTTCCAACTGGGTAGTTTCAGACAAGAAGATTTTAAAATCAATTTTCCCAGAGGGCCAGATGTTAAATTTAATTTGGCTGTGGCACCCATATTGGTTGACAGTCTGAGTCATAAGACTCAATTCTGAAACAGGACCATTGCTGGGAAGTCTGGTTCCAAATGGCCAAGTAGTTTCAGGCAAGAAGACTTTTAAATGGATTTTCCCATAGGCATAGGGTCCAATGTTAAACAATATTTGGCTGTGACGGCCATCTCGGTCTGGCTAATTGGACACAATTCTGAAAGAGGACCATCTAATGACCATTGCTACCAAGTCTGGTTCCAATTGGCCAAGTGGTTTCAGACAAGAAAATTTTTAAATGGACTTTCCAATAAGGTTCTATGTTAAACTAAGTTCGGGTGTGGTGGCCATCTTTGTTGACAGTCTAGGTCATCAGACACATTGCTGCCAAGTTTGGTTCCATCTGGCCATGTAGTTTCAAAGAAGATTTTTGAAACCCCCCCCTCCCCCCCCCCCCCTTTTTTTCTTTTTTAGTAACAGCAGTCATATCAGCTGGAAGTGAGGGATGCCTGACATATTTTTGGAAGGGGGTCAAAGAACCATTCCATCAAAGTTTGGTCCCAGTTGCTCCAGTGGTTTCAGGGCAGATCTTTAAAGGTACGTTTATGCTGGACACCAGACGACGACATACGCCAAATGATGGCAATAGCTCAGATGGCCATGTAGGCCAGGTAAGCTAAAAATGGCCTTCACTACTCGCCATGAAACTATAACATTACAAATGTAAATCATAACAGAAAATTAACATAAGCAAAAAAAAAAAAAATCCCTGAAATACAAGATCCTAAAGTAGGACAGGCAAATAAAATAAAATATAAACAAAATATGGTTTAAACTCAGCCATCCCTGTTAATCCTGGCTTGGCAGATAAAAACAACTGCATCTATAACATGTTCTATCATGGTTTTCTTTAGCAATATAAAAGAATGGATAAGATTAATACTGTGGATTCATTAATATTCGTTGTATACCAATTTTTGTGGTTTTCGTGGGTCCCAGTAAACCACGAATTTAAATATCCAACAAAAAATAATATTTTTACTCTTGTTTAAATGCACTGAAGTTTGAAACCACAGAGTTTTGAACAATTGCGTTTTTACAGCATGTACTTGAATTCTGACATATGATGACTTAGCTATATCCACAGAGGACACAGTGTTTCATGTAATTTTGTCTTTGGTAACATATAAACGTTCAAACAATTTTCTTTAAAAAGATTTTGACTGTGTAAATTGTCGCGGAATTCACTTCCGGTTTTTTTAATTCAAACATTCAAGAAAAATCTTAATCCTAAGTAGACCTAAACAATACAGACTTTCTCATAAATTGCAGTAAAAACATCTTGTCAAAAGATACTAAAGCAGAAATTATTGATCGTAATCGGATTAAAAATATGTATGTATATGCCCCGAGGTATTTGGTGACAAGTGATTGCAATTTTGTCAATATATATTTCACACCTGTTTAACCTAATAAGTAAATAATTACGGATTTTGTTAATCTTGTTAAATTCATGGCAAGCTTTAATTGTTCCGTTACAAATTTAAAGAATCTGTTTGTCAGACTTTTGTTTAATGAGCGCTTTAAATCAGTACTTTACTGTACAATATCAAGTCTGATCGGCACGTTTTGTCGCAGTATTTTCATGATATCTGATGTGCCAATCCACGAATCAACTTTTTATATTTTTTTCTAAGCCAGCAATCCACGAATTTAGGTATCACACGAAATGCATTTTTTCCTCTATCCACGAAAATAAATGAATCCACAGTGACCTCTTCACAAAAAATTCCCATGTGAACATGACAAGGGACGAACTTAACAAATATAACCTTTATTGATGTTCTCCATGACACTTACAATGATTTTGTTTTAGGAGATATCAATGATTTGAATGGTATAAACTAAACTATATCTAGTATGGCATATTGAAACTAGAGGCTCAGTGGGCTGAGCCTGTATCGCTCACCTGACAAAATGCTTCTACAAACTTCCATTAATTCTTTGGTTGAATTTGCTTCAAAAGTTTCAGAGCAGATGATGAAAATATATTTTTCTCATAGGGTCCAAAGTTAAAAGTATTTCCCCACTGGCGGCCATATTTTTCTCAGATTTGAACATAATGAGCCAACTTTGTAAAGGACCTTCCATACATCATTCCAGTACAGTTTTATTCAATTTGCTATTATAGTTTTAGAGGAGATGATCAAAATATGTTTTTTTCCATAGGCATGTATGTTAAACTATGTTCCTGCTGTCAGCCATGATGTTTGTCGCATTCGAACGAAAAGAGCAATCCCTCTAAAGGACCTTCCATACATCATTCCAGAACAGTTTGGTTAAATATGCTTCAATAGTTTCAGAGATGATCAAAATATGTTTGTCTCATAGGGTCCAATGTTAAACCACGTTCCTCGTTGGTGGTTACGTTGTCGAATTGGAACGAACTGAGCAATCTTTGTTAAGAACCTTCTACGCATCATTCAAGTACAGTTTGATTCAATTTGCTTAAATAGCTTCAGAGCCTATGATCAAAATATGTTTTTCCCATAGGGTCCAATGTTAAACTATGTCCTGCGCTGGCGGCCATGTTTTTAAACAGATAGCAAAACAATTTTATTAATCTTTGTGAGGGACATTCCATGCATCATTCCTGTAAAGTTTGGTTTAATTTTATTTAGTAGGTTCAGAGAAGATGATCCTTAACATATTTTCCCATAGGGTCCAATGTTAAACTATGTCCTGCGCTGGCAGCCATGTTTTACGGCGGATCGGAAAAATTTCGGCAATCTTAGTAAAGGACCTTTCATACATCATTCCTGTAAAGGTTAGTTAAATTTGCTCAAGTAGTTTCAGAGGAGATAAACTTTAACCTGTTTTCCCATAGGGTCCAATTTTAAACTATGTCCTGCTCTGGCAGCCATGTTTTTTGGCGGATCGGAAAAATTTTGGCAATCTTAGTATTGGACCTTCCATATATCATTCCTGTAAAGTTTCGTTAAATTTGCTCCATTGGTTTTAGAGGAGATGATCAATATGTGAAAGTTTACGGACGACGGACAGACGACAGACGCCAAGTGATGGCAATAGCTAACATGGCCTTTGGCCAGGTGAGCTAAAAACAATATATATCATATTGCCAATACCCCAGACAACTAGTGGACACCAGATTTATTTTATTATAAAGAAAATATTGCTGTAAATTTATACAATCATATATAGTATAACTTTAATATAGTAAACATGTTTTGAATATATGAAATTCACTGAAAATTGCTGTAAAAATAATTTACATTATTCAAGTCTATCTTAATTTACCATAAATCTACCAAATACTATATTACAATTATCTATCACAGGTGATTTCGACGGCCAGGAAAAACCTTGTTAAACTATATGGAATACAAAATGGGAACCTGCATCCAGAACCCAATCGCCTCAAGAGTAATACTCTGGACAGTATTAAAATAGTGATTCTGTAAGTTAATTTTGAAAAATTCTGTTTATCAATCTTTAAACAAGTATTATATAAATTCAAAAAGAATGTTTATTTTGAATTACATATGCAAATCATGTAATGTGAAACTTGACAAAATGACTGTTGGGTAGAGAGTAACTAAATTCTAAAAAATTTTCCCCCATTTTAGAATAATCATGTGACCAAAATTTATAATATCATTACTCATCGTATATACAAATATTTCCCGCTATACTACGAACCGCTGGAAATTTTAAATATATTGACTGTCCAGTTGCAATTATTACAATTGTATTCAGAACATTCATGTAATATGAATATGAAGCCTTTTTGTAATAGACCAGCATACTTAGCCAAACATTTAACATGGTGCATCAATGGGCAACAATTTGCAAAGGAGGAAATTTCACCTCACCTATACAAATTATTCTAACTCCAAGCTGGCCAGTCTTTTCCATTACCGGTACTCATATATGCTATTTGTTACAAACAGATGCAGCAAATACCAGTTTTAAAGTCTGGTTTGACTCAGCCAGACTTTGAACCTTCTGCACTAAAGTTAAGCATTAGACCACCAGTGGCATTTATTTTCAATCATTCAAAACACCTCTATGAAATACATTTCCTAGAATAAACATAGAATCGGACATTATAAAGCATCAGACAAGAATTCAATGAATATACCATTGATATTTGTTTTTGGATTATGTGAATATTACAAATATCTGTCTTTTTTTCATGTAGGTCAACTTATTTTCTCATGAATCATTCAGCCAACAAACATTTTATATTTCCTTCCTCACAAAGGTCCACTGAAGGAAATAGCAATTATTGCTATCTTTGATGTGTACAGTACAGTTCTTACTTAAAAACATGACCAACTACATGTACATATAAATATACAGGAAAGACAACTTGAAATTGTATCTGGCTTTGTGAAGAAACCTGTCTATTTTTATAGCGTCACAAGGAAGTCATTTGGGAATCTTTTTTATTGCAACCATAAGCCTGGATATGGTTTTTTTTTCTGCAAACAAGCAGACAAAACCTTATTTTTTTTATTATAAATATAATATAAAATATTATATATTTTTTCCATTTGTTATTCAACCCTACCATTTTTTTTCCACAAGACGGGTCGACAGGTGGATGGGCGGATCAAAACACTGATGAACGAAAATCTGGTCCGTCGTCATTCTAACACCGTCTTGTTTTATTTGTCTTAAGGAAAAACCTAATACATCAAATTGTTAGTTCATATTTTTCTTTAATTATTTTCTTTGTTTTAATATTCATTTTTTGACATTTTAATCTGGTGGATTAACTTTATCAGTTTTTATTAGCTTTACAGATTAATAAAATTTTTAAAAGTCAAACATCAATGTTAGTTTAATTTTTAGAAATGACATTACAACAGCCATATAATCATCAAACATGGGAAAAACCTGTCCTAATCTGAAGATATTGAGTTCTTTCTCTTGTCATGAATTTAAGTACAGCATACTCTTTGTGTACTTTTATTATTCTGTTACTTGGATTTTGCCTCCCACATTTTCACCTTATCTGATTTCATTTCCTATAAAAACATTTCAAAGAAAAAAGATCAAGTCCTTTGTTTTTATCAATCATTGAGAAGGGATGTGAACACCTAGTTTTTCATTGTTTGTTTATTATTCATCCATGTTCTCAGAATGGTCTAGGATTGCAGTACCACAGACAGCATTCTGGAAAACATCCAGCAAGGGTAGTAAAGGTCAATTATCTATTGTAAATTCTAAAACAACAGGAAGATAAGTTACTATAAATAGCCAAATTAGTTCAACAACAAGTGCATTAAATCTTGTTTAGGTCAAATCTATCAATACCAGGAAGTTAAATAAGGATATCGAAACTAAAAAACAAAAAAAAAGTGGAAGTGTCTCCTCCTGTACTATGGAAGTCACCTGATTCTCAGTACAATTCAATGTCCCAAGTGGCCTACATTGTAAATACATGTAGTTCTGTATTCATAATGCTAATTATAAGGATATTTTTTTATAAAAAGTGCTTGCTTCTGTCCTTAAACGGTATCTAAAATACAACATGAATTCAGAAGTCAGCATTAATGGCAGGACGAGGATGTATAGATTGTTTATAAACAGTATAAATTTGGAAGAAAACAGCAGTCACTGTAATAAATCAATCTGGTAACAGTAAAGATGCATTTTACTCTTTTGTTTTTCATTCTACCCCTTTGATCCTGCTTTTTGGAGATTAAATACTCATCTCTCTTAAAAAGCTGGAAGTATTTACCCCTTGAGTCAAAAAATTTATCTGGGGCTACGTATACCATCCTAAAATTTGGGTTTTTCTCAACTATCTTTGCAATGGATGCCAAATTTTTTTATTTGAAAACAGTTAATTATACTAAAATTTAAAGAAATTAGGGGCTATCAAGAGCCTGTATTGCTGACCTGGATTTAACTTGTCCACTTTGAGCAGGACTATGTGTAGCAGTCAATATGGCTTGTTTTTCCATAGGGTCCTATGTTAACTAAGTTTGGCTATGGTGGCCATCATGACTAACAGCCAAGGTCATCAGACATATTTTTGAAAGAGAAACATCTAAGGACCATTGTTACCAAATCTAGTACTAATTTGTCAAGTGGTTTCAGACAAGAAGATTTTTAAATGAATTTCCCATAGGGTCTATGTTAAACTAAGTTAGGGTGTGGTGGCCATCATCAGACACATTCTGAAAGAGGACCTACTAAGGACCATTTCTACTAAGTCTGGTTCCAATTGGCCATTTAGTTTCATAGAAAAAGATTTTGAAATTCTTTCCCCCCTTTTTTTTTTGTAATAGCAGCCATGTTTGTTGGAAGTCTGGGATGACGAACAAAATTTTGGAAGGGGCCACCCAAAGACCATTCCACCAAAGTTTGGTCCTAATTGGCCTGGTGGTTTTAGAGAAGATCTTTAAATAAACAGCTGCGCGTTGTCCAGAAATTTAAATTTCACGAATTAACATATAGACCCTTTTGATTTTGTACTTAGTTTTGATGAAGAAGTCACATCCCACTCTGGAACAGAAAATCGAAATTTCATTAAAAAAAAGTATAAAGACCTTTAGACTATCGCAACAAACAACTGGATGTGTACAGTTTAAAGTAAATTGGACAATGTGTTCTTAAGATACAGAGTGAAATGTGAAAAATTCCCCCTTTTTTAATGAACAAAGTTCCATAACTCCGAAATTTGAACAAATAAAATTCCATAACCATCCAAAGTGTGAAAAATTGACAATTTTCGCTGACTTTTCAACAAATAAAGTTCCATAACTCTGAAATGTCATATCGGAAATTTATAAAAAAAACAAAAGGGAGCTTACGTCAATAGATATAAACAAGTCACCAAAGTTTCATGAAAATTGCTCAAAGCATTTTTGAGTTAGAGTCCAAAAACTGGAAAATCCCCCTTTTTTTTATGAATAAAGTCCCATAATTCGGAATGTCAAATCGGAAATTCATAAAAATTGCAAGGGCGCTTACGTCAATAGATACAAGCAATTCAAAGTTTTCAAGAGTTTTCAAGTACCTTTTTTTTTAAACTCAAAAATTTTCAAGGGTTTGAATTTTTTTGATATGATTTTCAAGTACTTTTAAGAATTTCAAGGACATGTACGAACCTTATGGTTTATGTTCAAGTTTCCTCATTTTTGACTTTTTTCTCAGACCTCCTTAAAAAAGATCCAACATATTCTGAGCAGAACTTTTTGGTAGATTGAGTAACTTTGCAAGATAATAAACTGTTACAAATCAAGCAAATTAGATTTTCCTTCAACATTATTTCAAGCCACCCATTTGAACACCCACAACTTTACAACACCAAACAACTAACATGATTTTTTTCTGTATGGAAATCTCGTTAAAACTAGAGGCTCTCAAGAGCCTGTATCGCTCACCTGGATTTAACTTTTCACCTTGAGCAGACCTACAAATTTAAGTGTTGCAGTCAATTTGGCTGGTTTTTCTATGGGATTCTATGTTAAACTAATTTCCGCTGTGGCAGTCATCTTGGTTAAGTCCAGGTCAACGGATACATTTCTAAAAGAGAACCATCTAAGGACCATTTCTGCTAAGTCTTGTTCCAACTGGCTAAGCAGTTTCAGACAAGAAGATTTTTAAATGAAATTTCCTATAGGGTCCAATATTTAACAAAGTTTGGTGTGGCAGCCATCTTGGTTGACAATCCGGGTGATTGGACAAATTTCTGAAAGAGGACCTCCTAAGGACCAATGCTGCCAAGTCTGGCTCCAATATGTCAAGTGGTTTCAGACAAGAAGATTTTTCAATGAATTTTCCTATGGGGCCCTATGTTAAACTAAGTTTGGGTGTGGCGGCCATCTTGGTTGACAGTCTGGGTCATCGCACAAAATTCTGAAAGAGTACCATCTAAGGACCATTGCTACCAAGTCTAATTCTAATTGACTTAGTAGTTTCAGACGAGAAGATTTTTGAGCGAATTTCCCATAGGGTCCTTTGTTAAACTAAGTTCTGCTGTGGCGGCCATCTTGGTTCACAGTCCATGAAATCAGACACATTTCTGAAAAAGGAACTCCTAAGGACCAATGCCGCCAAGTCCTGCTCCAATATGTCAAGTGGTTTCAGACAAGAAGATTTTTCAATGAATTTTCCTATGGGGCCCTGTGTTAAATTAAGTTTGGTTGTGGCGGCCATCTTGGTTGACAGTCCGGGTCATCACACAAAATTCTAAAAAAAGACCATCTAAGGACCTTTGCTACCAAGTCTAATTCTAATGGGCTTAGTGGTTTCAGACGAGAAGATTTTTGAGTGAATTTCCCATAGGGTCCTATGTTAAACTAAGTTCTGCTGTGGCGGCCATCTTGGTTCACAGTCCACGAAATCAGATATATTTCTCAAAGAGGACCTCCTAAGGACCAATGCCGCCAAGTCTGCTCCAATATGTCAAGTGGTTTCGGAGAAGAGGATTTTTCAATGAATTTTCCTATAGAGCCCTATGTTAAACTAAGTTCGGTTGTGGCGGCCATCTTGGTTGACAGTCCGGGTCATTGGACACATCTCTGTAAGAGGACCATCTAAGGACAATTGCTGCCAAGTCTTATTCCAATTGGTCAAGTGGTTTAAGACAAGAAGATTTCTCAATGAATTTTCCAATAGGGCCCTATGTTAAACTAAGTGCGGCTGTGGCAGCCATCTTGGTAAACATTCCGGGTCATTTGACATATTTCTGAAAGAGAACCTCCTAAGAACTATTACTGCCAACTTTGGTTCCAACTGGACTTGTAGTTTCATATAAGAAGATTTTTGAAAGTCACCCCTCCCCCCCCTTTTTTTTCTATTTTTAGTAACAGCAGCCATCTCGGTTGGAAGTCTGGGATGTCAGCCATAATTTTGGAAGGGGGCCACCCAAGGATCATTCCAACAAAGTTTGGTCTCAATTGGCAAAGTGGTTTGAGAAGAAAAGATCTTTAAAGGAAAGTTTACGCTGGATGCTTTCTTTAAAGGGCAAAAACTCCTATAAGGGGTCAATCAATGATTTTGGTCATGTTGACTTATTTATAGATCTTACTTTGTTGAACATTTTTGCTGTTTACAATTTGTCTTTATCTATAATAATATTCAAGATAATAACCTAAAACTGCAAAATTTCCTTAAAATTAACAATGCAGGGGCAATAACCCAACAAAGGGTTGACCGATTCGTCTGAAAATTTCATGGCAGGTAGATCTTGATCCTGCTCTAATTGCTTTAGTTTTTGAGATATAAGACAAAAACTGCAGTTTACCCCTATGTTCTATTTTTAGCCATGTCGGCCATGTTGGTCGGCAGGCTGGGTCATCGGACCTAATTTTTAAACTAGATATCCTAATGATGCTTATGGCCAAGTTTGGTTCAATTTGGCCCAGTAGTTTCAGAGGAGAAGATTTTTGTAAAAGTTAACGGACGACGGACGACGGACGCCAAGTGATGAGATAAGCTCACTTGACCCTTTGGGTCAGGTGAGCTAAAAAACTTACTCTTCAAATTCCTCCTGGATGTCCATCAACCATCTAATCCAATCGATAGCTTGTTTCTCTTGATCACCATTCCTAAGGTAAATATACAGTAAAAAAAAATAATAGAAAAGTTTTCAGCTGAAAACCACCATCTTACAAATTCTCAAACACAAAATGTCTCCAAAAATTTACTGGTACTGCTAAAAAAAACAAATTTGCCTTTCACTTAGATAAATTAAAGCTGAATGGAACATTAACATTAAATTTTGTATAAATATTTGGAAATGTACAGGCTGTTAAGTTGATTGTTTGACTCACAATTGATTAACATCCAGTGGAATTTATCACATGCATACCAGGGCAATAACAAGTTTTTATGATATGACTATGACCCTGTTTTGTACTAGACCTTTATGCTGAGCCAGATCATGAGCAAACAGTCATCATCAAGACTATCAACGCTGCTCAACACATTATTCTGACCCAAGGCCCAACAGTATTTGCTCTTACTTCTAAATGCTGCTTGCCTGTGGAGAAGCAGCATACACATGTATTAATTTTAAAGTCTTTGGTCTGACTATACAATTTTCCCAATTGGTATTTACATTGGTTATTGAAATTTTGTTTTAGTAAAATGAGTCATATTGTATAAAAGGCTTGATACCAGATACAATTTTGAAAAAAGGGTCGCAAATAAAGGACAATTCTATCAAACTTTGATCCCAACTTGGAGATTAGTATAAGATGGGAAGTTTTTCAGAATGGCAGATTTAAGTATTTCTTTTTTTCAAGACAATTTTTTTCCCATTTTTGTCATACTGCTCCAAGAGTTACCTTTGGTCACAATTTTGAAAACTGGTGCAGTTGTTGCCAAGAAGATTTTTTTTTGCAAATGTTGAAAATAGTAGACTGATGCAAAGTCAAGGCAACAGTCCAGCTGTAGAGTAAAAGATGGCATCAAAGGCACTCTTAAAATGGTCTCTATAATCTTTACACTTACCCAAGTAAATATGGACAGAGTATAATCATTGACAATCCAAGGGAGACAAATCTGGCACCAGCTTTACTCAAAGGTGGATGAGAAGTAACAAGTCTTAACAGCAATTTCATTTCTTCATCTGAAAACCTAAATAAAAGATATACATATGGTCTCTTTACAACAATGGAACTAGCTGGAGAGGAACACATTCAGAATTTGTTTTGATAAAAAGCACTATTAAAGACAGATATGGGGTAATCAATTTTGATTACTTTTACCCGGTAATAAAAAAAAAATCGATTACAGCTGAACATTTTATAAGTAATTACAATTACTTTTCGATTTAAAAATTTTTTTTTCTTTTCAAGACCCCACATCTACTTTACTTATACAAAACAGATATATAACATGAACTGGGCAAAATTTTTATCATGATCGTGTTATTATAAATTTGTTTATTTACTTCTTTAATCGAAATGTAATTATAATTGCTTTGTCCAAAATGGTCAATTGCAATCAATTTATAAAATTAGATTGCTAATCGATTACACACTATTGCTACAAAAATGAATTATCAATCGATTACCAGTATGAGTATTTGTTGCCCATCATTGATTACAGAAAGATGCTCAACAAAGGCGATATGATGCAGAGGTAAGTACATCAGAGTGTTAACATCACAGGATAATCAACTACTTAAATCTGACATCAAAATATTAATGCCTGATGAAATAACTTAATTCACATTGTTTGGGGCTAAACTCCCTGTAAGTTTTGTTAACAAACATCGATTTCGGTGTTACACCAACTTCAGACATAAATATATTTGAACTTTTGAAACAAAAAGTTTCAAATCATATTAGACAATCACTTTTGGGGGCTGCTAAAGTAAGGGGAAAGACACCATGCAGTGCCAAACACTTCGTAAGTCTAATCAGTGACCTCTAATATCTGAAGTACATGTAGCTGGAAGGTGATAACATAGAACAAGCATTCTGACAGTATTGCTGAGCAATACAATGTCCCCTACTGGCTTGAGCTGTGAGAAAACACACCAAATTCTCCTTGTCATGTGAATCGGATGCAGACGTATCCTAAAAATATGTTTGCAAGGAGTACACAATAATTACCCAATCAGCCTGAAACTCAAACTTGATCTGTAAATCATTATAAGCCTTCATACTAACTAGAGACTCTAAATAGTCTGTATCGCTCACCTGCATTGAACTTTTCATCTTGAGCAGGACTAAAGATTTGGCTGATTTTTCTATAGGGTTCTATGTTCAATTAACTTCGGCTGTGGCAGCCAAGATGGTTAACAGTCTAGGTCTATGGACAAATTTCTAAAAGAGAACCATCTAAGGACCATTGCTACTAAGTCTAGTTCTAATTGGGTGAGTGGTTTCAGACAAGAAGATTTTTGAGTGAATTTCCCATAGGGTCCTATGTTGAACTAAGTTTGGCTCTGTCGGCCATCTTGGTTCACAGTCCACAAAATCAGGCAATTCTGAAATAGGACCTCCTAAGGACCATTGCTGCAAAGTCTGGTTCCAATTGGTCAAGTGGTTTCAGACAAGAAGATTTTTCAATGAATTTTCCCATGGGGCCTTATGTTAAACTAAGTTGGGTTGTGGCAGCCACCTCGGTTGACAGTCCAGGTCATGGGACACAATTCTGAAAGAGGACCATATAAGGAACACTGCTGCAAAGTCTGGTTTCAATTGGTAAAGTGGTTTCAGATAAAAAGATTTTTCAATGAATTTTCCCATAGGGTCCTATGTTGAACTAAGTTCGGCTCTGTCGGCCATCTTGGTTCACAGTCCACAAAATCAGACAATTCTGAAATAGGACCTCCTAAGGACCATTGCTGCAAAGTCTGGTTCCAATTGGTCAAGAGGTTTCAGATAAAATGATTTTTCAATGAATTTTCCCATAGGGCCCTAAGTTTAACTAAGTTCGGCTGTGGCTGCCATCTTGGTTAACAGTCCAGGTCATCAGACATCCTTCTAAAAGAGAACATATTAAGGACTATTACTACCAAGTTTGGTTGCAACTGTCCTTGTAGTTTCATAGAAGAAGATTTTGAAAATTCATCCCCCCCCCTTTTTCTATTTTTAGTAACAGCAGCCATGTCGGTTGGAAGTCAGGGATGCCAGACATAAGTTTTGAAAGGGGCCACCCAAGGACCATTCCACTAAAGTTTGGTTCAAATTGGCCCAGTGGTTTCAGGGGAGTTGACAAAAAAGTAATGGCTCAATGTTAAACTAAGTCCAGTATGGCCATGTTGGATGGCGTTCGGGGAAACTGAACACAAATTTTAAAAGGGGCCACCCAAGGTGCATTCCACCAAATTTAGGTTCAAATTGGCCTAACGGTCTCCGAGAAGATAACGAAAATGTTAAAATTCCCATAGGGTCCAAGGTTAAACTATGTCCAACCATGGAAGCCATATTGGATGGTGCCCCGGAAAACCAAACATATATTTTAAAGGGGACCATCCAAGGACCATTCCACTTAAGTTTGGTTTAAATTGGTTCAGTGGTTTCAGAGGAGTTGATAAAAATCTGAAAAGTTTACGACGACGACATATGACGACGACGGACGCAAAGTGATGAGAATAGCTCACATGGCCTTTTAGGCCAGGTGAGCTAAAAATAAGATCAATTGGTAAAACGTTTTGCAAAAAAGTATGGAAAACTAAAATTTTGACAATCTCCAAGAGCAATAACTCTCATAATAATTTTGCAATCAGTTTGAAAGTCAAATTTGATCTGTAGCTCATCATTATTAACACACACACAAACTAGAGGCTCATAAGAGCCTGTATCGCTCACCTGAATTCAACTTGTCCACCTTAATAATCTAAGTGTAACAGTCCATTTTGCTGGTTTTTCCATAGAGTCCTATGTTAAACTAAGTTCGGCTGTGGCAGTTATCTTGGTTAACAGTCCAGGTCATTGGACACAATTCTGAAAGAGGACCATTTAAGAACCATTGGTGACGAGTCTGGTTTCAATTGCCCCTATATGATTTCAGACAAGAAGATTTTTAAATGAATTTTGGAGTTGAGTCCTATGTTAAATTCAGTTCAGCTGAGGCAGCCATCTTGGTCCAGGTCATCAAACACAATTCTGAAAGAGGACCATCAGTGTTCTCCCCAGAAAATTCTAAAGGCGCAAAATCATAGCGCGCGAATGACATTTTAAATTGATATAAACGAAGGGCAAACATTGTGTATATAAAAAACATGTATTGACAAACAGAAAATAGTATGTGTATAAACAACGGCAGGGCTTTTCAAGTCAAATGTGTCAACATACATGTATGTTTTAATCTTTGAAATTATTTTATTCCGGGTGACAGTATGCAGATATGTAGGTAAGGTTGTGTGTTTAATTGCAGTCATTCTGATCGTTTTGACATGTGAATGGGTGATTTTCCATTTCCGATCGCTTGTTTATATTTTTGACAACAGCCATTCATGATGGTTTTATTTCTTAATCCAAAAACTTACACAAGTGCAATTATTTCATAAAATCCATATTTTTTAGAAGTTTTAACACATTTTTTGCATGCTTTTTTGTATTTAACAGTCGGTATAAATAGAAGTGTTAAAGGTCAAATGTCGTCGCTTTCAACCAACAGAAAACGTAGATCTATTTTTACTTCTGTGGAAATACACATCTTGTTTTTTAACTGAATATACATATTTCGGCTATCCATAATAGATAATTACCGATTCTACAATTTCTATTGACAAGTAAATTTAAATACCTATTAATTGCAATGCAAACAGAAGTGCTTGGATGTTGTCAAATACTTCTTTATTGCAAACTGACTTTTAATTACGATGACGCTGTGGTCATTTAAGACACTGCGGTGAATGACAACTTCAAAGGGAAGGCACTGCGGGACCATAGCGCCAAATGTGGCTGGGGAGAACGCTGACCATCTAAGTACTATTGCTGCCAGTTTTAGTTCAAATTGGCTCAGTGGTTTCAGACAAGAAGATTTTTAAATGAATTTTTCCTTAGGGTCCTATTGTTAAACTTGTTCAGCTGTGGCGTATATTGAACCCCCTACTATACACCTCCAATTTCAAAAATCATAGCTATTCTAACTCCTTTACATAGTAATAATACTCCAATAAGTAGTTGGTATGTATTTAACATGCTTATAAAGATGTTTGAAAAATTTTAATCTGCCATGGTATATTGAACCCCTTACTATACACCTCTAATTTCATAAAAATCATGGCCAACATATTGTACATTAGATAATCTGCAATACTTTTTACCTAAAACAGGGGGGTTCAATTTTCCATGGTGGGGTTCAAAATACCAAATGGGAAAAATGAAACTGAGGTCAAAATACCATGTGGTATAATGAACCCGGGGTCAATTTTCCACATGGTATTTTGACCCCGGGTTCACTTTTCAGGGGGTTCAAAATACCATATGACATCGGCCATCTTTGTTAACAGTCTGGGTCATCGGACAAGTTTCTGACAGGACATCCTCAGGACCATTGTTGCCAAGTCTGGTTCCAACGGGCCATGTAGTTTCATAGAAGAAGATTTTAAAATTTTATCCCCCCTTTTTTCTATTTTTAGTCACAGCAACCATATCAGTTGGTAGTCGGGGATGCCGGACATACTTTTGGAAGGGGGCCACCAAAGGTCCATTCCACCAAAGTTTGGACCTAAATTGGCCCAGTGGTTTCAGCGGAGAAGATCTTTAAAGGAAAGTTTATTGCGGACGCTGTCTTTAAAGGGCAAAGCACCTATAAGGGGTCAATTGTTGATTTTGGTCATGCTGACTTACCTGTAGATCTTAGTTTGTTGAACGTTTTTGCTGTTTACAGTTTGTCTTTATCTATAATAATATTCAAGATAGTAACTTAAAACTGCAAAATTTCCTTAAAATAAACAATTCAGGGGCAATAACCCAACATGGCAGTTAGATCTTGACCTTAAGAACCTTTTTACCCGTCAGTTTTGCTGTAAATGCTTTAGTTTTTGAGATATTAGCCAAAAACCGCAGTTTACCCCTTTTCTATTTCTAGCCATGTCGGCCATAGCGGGGTCATCAGATTTATTTTTTAAACTAGATACCCTAATGATGCTTGTGGCCAAGTTTGGTTCCATTTGGCCCAGTAGTTTCAGAGGAGAAGATTTTTGTAAAAGTTCATGTACGACGACGATGGACGTCAAGTGATGAGAATAGCTCACTATTTGGTTACTTTGGTAAAAGGGTTTGCAAAAAAAGTCCGGAAAACTATTATTCTAGCAAAAATTCCTATTTCCAAGGGCTATTACTCTTGCACTAAATATCCGATCAGCTTGATCTGTAACTCAGTATTATAAGCTCACATACCAAAAATAAGATCATTTGGTAAAAGCTTTTGCGAAAAAAGTCCGGAAAACTTTTATTTTGGCAATAATTCCTACTTCCAAGGGCAATAACTCTCACAATAATTATCCGATCAGTGTGAAACTGTGCTGAATGTCACATATCAGTATTCATTAAAATATTCTATTATTGTACTTTTGTGCACCATGTTGTTCAAATGTACATATATTCACACTTTTATTATCTGTTAACATGTTGTACTTACATACCACATGTGGGGGATTAAGTGAAATAAAATGTCTTTATGTCTTTTTGAAACTCAAACTTGATCTGTAACTCATCATTATAAGCTTACATACCAAAAATAAGATCAGTTGGTTAAACGGTTTCTGAAAAAAGTCCGGAAAACTGTAGTTTGACTGATGGACGGACAGAATGCAAACCTATAGTCCCCATCAGCGTTCCCGGTAGAGGACTAAAAAAAAAACCAAAGAAACAATATCTGTCTGTCTGGTAATTTCCAAATTCAATGTGTCTAAATCAAAATGTGAATTCAGTTTTTTATCCCAAATTGAATTTTGTATGGTCCTTTATCGTTTTAAAAAAATCTCAGTACTTACTTTAAACCTCCCATAGCCTTCATTACACAATACAGTCTTATATAGGAACTAGCCTGTAGAATTTGACTCTCTGATATTGCCTCTCCACTATTGGGTAATATTGATATCACATGTTCCAATAGATGAAGTCTTAAAGCCTGTAATGTAGAGGCTTGTGGGTCCTGTCTTTTCTGAAATTATAATAGAAAATGTAAGAAAAATATATAGGTTATCATCTACTTTATCAATTATTTACTGTTAATAATATTTTTACAAACTGGATATTCTAACTGCAGGCAGATCCTGATATACTGAAGTAAAATCTGGTCTGCTTTAAATTGTACAGCTCAGTTATTGTTGTATTGAACCTAAATTGGTTTGTGATATAAAGCATCGCAAAATTAAAAAATAAAAATAAAGAGTATTCAAAAAGCAGTGTCGTAATTCACACAAATCAGTGTCCAATGGGCACTGTGCCCCACTTGCAAACAAACACCTAAATCATGATCGGTTAACTGTGACATTGAGGGGGCACCATCCCTTTGACCTATAATAATAATCTACGAGAGATTATATGAAATATACTTACCTTTTGACCATGCTTCACATATTGTGAAAACCAGTTTCTAACATTCAATTTGCTACTAAGTAATAAACCACACACAAAAGCAATCACATCTGCAGTTTTGTCTTTTATATCCATAATAACACCATGGTAGTCTTTACTAGTCAGCAAGGTCAAGGCCACTGCTAGTCCAGGCATAGTACAATGTTCAACCTAAAACAGAAAGTACAAGGTACAAAATTTACTGACAAAAAATTATGAAATCATAATTTGGACAGAAAGTAAAGAACTGAATGCAAAAAGGAGACAGTCAGTATGATTTGATCTTGGAAATATAATGAGGCTACAATCATGTTGATCACCTCACCTTACATAAGATCCCATGGATGGTACAGCTAGACAGATATATATGTAAAATGGTTCTAAATGGTAAAATTTGCAAAAGAAAAGAGCAGTCAAAAAATGCAAAATTCAAAATCTCAGTAAGCTTTGAAGAAAACACCAATCAATCACACTTTAGTTTGTGCCATATCCATTATTTTGCTGAACTTAACCAGGTGTATAACGTGTAGCTTGGTTGGAAAATCGGTTAAGTGTAATAATGACATCCTATATGAACCTTAAACAAATAAAAGTATTCGTATTAAAAACATGCAACTGTTTCTGGTCAAACACTTTGTAGTTCCCTATATTATAATACATGTATATGGCTTTCATTTTTAAATAAACGTGCTCTCCAGTCGCCTTTTAAATTTTTTGTTCACTGATACAAGGATGCCTCACATGCGTTGTTGATTCTCATCTAACGTCTATTTTGGGCTTGGGAAGTAATAAACACCATCTTCCATGAACAACAACTTATAATTGATCGTAATTTAATCATGTGAATTATCAAAAACATGTTAACAACAATGTGTCTTAATAAATATCGATAATATTTACATTCATTTAAGCAATGTCTATTATCAGCATATTGGACAATATTTCAACCTGTAAAAATTTTATACCACTACGGCCGGAAAACATAGTGCCACAATTATTTGGATAGCACTACAGCCAAAGTATATAGCACTAAGGGCTTGGGGAGCTCACTATGAAGAGTGATGGCATTAGCTCACATGTGTTCAGAGAAGTTAAAAACAGCTCATTAAATTTGACATACACAAAGAGCTCTGATATTCAGCATTTCTCCTGGGTTCATTGTACAAAGATTTAACAGAACTTCCATCCTCCGACGTCCACTCATGGATTCTTCATCCTGTGTTTCTCCATTGGATACCAAACTGGTACAAACTGAAACATTTCATATTATAGTTAAATCAAATGCTGCACTCTTGATACTCTTTTGAATGTGGCCTTAAAATGCTTCTAGTACCCTCTTTAATTCTTTTAAATTAAACCCTTTCTCGATCCTAATTTTTGTAATTTTAATAATTACTTGATTACAGGGTGTACCTGGAAACTGAAAATAATATCAAATGTTTCATCTCTGAAGAATTTATTTCATGCTGTCCCCCCGAGAAAAACAATTACTCACTGAAATTGCCCTCACTTAGACAAATTACCATGCCTTCACAAATAGGGAAAACACTACACCTTATTCATTTTTATGTTACCAGATTAGTTACAATTTCTTATATGGCAAATTCAGTTCAATATGATTAAGATCAACATAACACAATAACCAAACTCCCCCTAATATCAGGAAAAATTATCAGCAAGTGACACAAAGCCCTGATAAAGGACATGATTGTGTAAATCATTGTATTAAATCAAAAATTACTTTTTAATCCTCATGTTGTGCATTTTTTTCCCCCGCATAATTATTTTTAAGATATAGACATTAGATGAGAAATATATAAATATAGCATATATGGTGTCTGAAAATACTAACCTTCTTTAAAACTATCTGGTGAGTTCGCAACAAGTCTGCATAATAACCATCCTCCATTAGGTAAATGTAACAGTGTCTCCGCTACATCTTTTATTTGCAATAGGGACGGTAACTCTAAAAATAAATATTAATCATTCAAAATAATAATAAAACAAATAGGCCATTAATGATACTTCACAAAAATTATAATAATAATCAGAGTTAAGGGTGTGTTGTATTGGAAAGGGAACAACTCATAAAAACAGACAATTGACTTTCGGCTGTGATTAAGTCACGAGGAGGTCCACTATGGTGTTTATATTTTATGGAATTATAGACGTGCACAGACAATTTATATGTAATATATGTGAAAACAGAAGGTCCTTTTGCATTGGCCCTTGGTTTATTCTCCTGCTGAACAACCTGTAAAGCTTGCTCATCTGGATAAGGGACAAGGTGGACGTATAATGTGGGGAGAATCACACATAAATATACTGTTATTAATCAGTATTATTGTTTAAAAAAGAAGTATTATCTGTATTTATGTATCAAATCAATGTGTTGTATTGTGTTGTCATTATATATGCCTCTTAAATGGGGCCCTTAATCGGTAATAAAAAATTTGAACTTGAACTTGAACTATATCTACAATTTAACAAGACAACTTATATTTCATTTGTCATAACAAACTAGAGGCACCTCCAACCTTTTTGCAAATCTGACTTACCCTGCCATGAAAACATATATGATCTTCAGAAGGAATTTATGAAACTAAGAAACATACTGTTAATTTTTGACATACATGTATACGTCACTTTGTATTTTACATGGTTTTTTTTAACTGATTATAGTGAAGTGTAAAAAATAAATCTCATAAAACCATAAAATGAGAGATAAAGTCCAAATGCTGATTTATTAGGAGCATAAACTTTGAAAATTTCATGGCCTTCGACAAAATGTCAGAACATATTCGTAGATAGAAGAGAGTTCCTTTACATCTTCATATCAAACAATTATGTAAACATCACGTAAATATCCATAGATTTTGACATTGTATCATGTCTTCTAGCATGTTCGAAATTTATAAATTTCCAACCTGCTTGTGCAATACACAACACATCGGACACTTCTTCCAAATGCACAATACTTTCCAACAACTCTGATGTCTTAAAATAAAATTCTAATTTACTTTCTTTCATCTGAAATATAAAATAAATAACTTTAATATGAGTCTCTCTTTGACACAAAATTTCATAACAGTAACCAATGAGGCTAATTTCTTGTGAAATAAACTTAATGTATTGGGGAGATAGAGAAAACTTGAGAAAGTTTTGACATGTGCATTCTAGCATAAAATGTAGGCCATAATGTTCAAATATTGTCAATGTTGGTTTGTACTATCTAAGATGACTGTAGATATGAAAGATCATTGATGCGTGTATAGGTTGTTTTAAAAAAACCATTGTAGACCTAAATGCAAAAATTTAACCAAAGTTAAGCACGAATAAAATGTAGGTCATGGTGACTCAAATGTTTGTGTTGTGATACATAAAATAACCAATTTCGTTTCTGAGAAGTGAACCTAAATGCAAAAACTTCACAGAATCACTCATGAATGAAATATAAGTTATAGTGAAAAATTTGTTGAAGAAACACACTATATGATGTAATGGGATTACAGTGATGAAGTATCACTGATATAACATGATATGTTCTTAAAGTATGAAATGAGTCACTCATGTGTTAAATGTAGGTCAAAATGACCAAAATGTTGTTCAACTGGGAACTGTGGTATAAGAGAATTGTAGTGGTAAATGAAAGATTTGGGAAAAATTTAACATGGACTAGGCAAAATATATATACATCATCTGCATTTGTACATGTATATGGGACATAAAGAGAAAAACTTTAGATTCAAGTAGTGTTATCTGCATTTTGTCATATTTTTTTTCTTCATAATAATTAAAACACAGCATGCACATTCATTTATGAATTTACAATATAACTCACTGAAGTAATCTTTGTCTCATGTTTGTAGGGATTTTGTTTTAAAAATTTATTCACAATAATCCTTCTTATATATTAATTATTTTAGCAAATCACATTATATTTTGTATTGGCAAAAGTTCAAATGTTTCAAATACAGATATACCGCAACAATCTGGATATTAACCTGTGAGGCTACAAACAGAAGCTCACTCAACAGCAGACGTATTCTTCGAGCATGATCACTTCTTTCAAATTCCATTGTTAATCCACCCTGTAACTGAGAAATCAATACACTTTCTGTTTGTGATGTACCAACTTTTGTTCTGTAAAAAAATAAAATCAATAAATACAATCTGTCTTTAAACAATGTTAAAAGATCTTCCTACATATTGTTCATTTGGCATCAAAATTAACAAGACTGTTTTACATAATCAATTGTTGGGCCAATTAAAATTCATCAACACATTTTCATTTTTAAATCATCATGTCCAATTTTTTTAATTTTTTTTATTTTTATGATTTTCTATTTTCTTAATTTTTTCTTAAGTGTTTTCGATCATGATTCTGGTTAGACTCCATTAATTATCCTCAGTTTAAAGAAATGCACCCCAAAGTTAATTGTATATTAATTACATTAATAAGTTGTTCTGATATGCAATTAACAATATTCCAAGACTTTATATCTGTCTTTGTTGATTTTACAAGTATGGTCTAAACTCTTTTGATAATTTCTCCATTTAACTGTAAGTTGATCGAAAATTTGTTATCTTAAATTAACACAAAAAATCTCTAATGTTTAGATTGATAAATCATAAAGATTACAATTCATTTGTGTTTTTAATTTTTATTAGTATTTTTTCATCTTATGATTGTTTATATGTATTTCAAACTTGCCACTATATTAATCAGTCCAAGTTTAGAACAGGCATACATGTAGTTGCTTTTATGGAACTGTGTGTTTCATGGATCTTTACAAATTAAGGTTCTGGATTTTTGAAAAGTAAAATGAGGATTAATTACATTTTTCATGCATCAAGTTTTGTTTATTCTGTTATCAATTATCTGATATCACAATAAAAACATCGTTTCTCATTTAACAGTTTTAAATAGTTAAATAAACATCAAACATCTAATTAACTCAACTGATAACTTTCATAGTACAATGAAAATATAATTAAGTCAGTTGTTTTCAAATACATCATTTATCTAATTTAAATATTCGGAATGATAAATTAGATACATCATGGTAAAAGTTATATTATATTCATATTACAATCAACAATGTTATGTCAGTCTCTATATTCTATTTATTAAAGAGGGTGAACAGATTCATTTTGTAGGGCAAACAGACTCGGGCAAATGGACCTGATACCATTCTGCATCTAGCCTCAACTGAAGTTGCTACCAAATGGGGAGGTCATTATTGGCTGTACAGGTCTAGGACAAGAATTTCACTGGGGTGGTTTTTTTGTTTTGTTTTCCATTCTGACTGGAAAGCCATATTTAAAACTTCATTAATATACCGAAGTTGCTGTTCTTTTTTCACATCCTGTTCCAATGCATGAAAGTCAATTGATAATAAAGCGACAATTCCATTGACAACTTCAATTCCAGACAAAATCTTTAAAACTTCCTTCTTTGATTTAGTCCATGCATTGCTCTCATCAAGTGGTTTGCACAAAGCCATCCGAACAAGGCATGGGAGAACAGGCCTTAAATCACATTCTTTGGATGAACTGAGTGCAGATATGTCAACGTCTCGTACGCTTCTGAATATCTCTGGCTTAACACTGCATTTTAAATTTTGCATGGTTGTTCTTTCGGGGGTAAACTATAAATATAGGTTTACAACGTTTAAATTTGGGCCATGGAAAGTCATGCTTCAGTCAAACTTGAATCCATTCGGAATATCACTAACCCGTCATCGGTCATCAGGTAGGGACATTTCGGACCCTGACTACTCGGACCATTCTACTGGATTTGTTTCTTTCGCCGCAGTAGGGCCATTAGGGACCAATCTGATGGATTACGATCAATGATATATTTTCATGAATATATTTTTTTAAGCTTACAAATTCAATTGCAGATTAATTGAAAGACTGGGTGAATATTTAGTCTAGACAATAGAAATTTAAATTACATTTCTGACAAGGGGGTCAAATTTTTTTCAACACTTAATCGTAAAGAAAAAAAATGATGTATGATATGTGCGGATAACGGCACAGAACTGTATAACAATAAAAGTATATGTGAGCTCTGATATGTAAAAAAAACAAAACAAAGAGGTTATAGCAAACAAAAAACCAAAACCGCAATCAATTGTAGACAGACAAACCATGGAAGACAAATGAACAACCACAAGCACAATAAATAAACACTGGAAACTAAAAAAACAATCAGCACGAGCTCCTATAAAAACCAGGAGTGAACTCGGGTGCTCCATAAGGGTAATTAAGCAGTTCTTTCTCCGTATACGGCACCCGTCGTGAAGTTCAACAAAGTCAATCCGGTGGTATATAGTCACAAATCGGTGTAGGTACATGCAATGTTACGACAGTGGGAACAGGTTCAATATCATATTCCATATTGGAACACTGTTACTCACGCATGCCCTTGGTTAGCGGATAAGCTGAGAAGCGTAGACGCCATATGCAGGCGATGCTGATATATTGCTACTCAAGAAGGGAAAGTTAACAATAGAAAAGTTGAAGTAATCACGTTTGTCATAAAGTTTTGATCCTCATTATCTATTTAAAAAAAAACAATCCAAATATGAAGCGGACTTCTATGTATCAGTAGTATCCTTTATTTCAAGCTCACTTGGGTAGATGAGATGTAGAACTCTTGGAATTTGTCGTTATTCAACGACAACACGTCATCTATATATAACTAAAGGTAAAATTAAAGGATTGGGCTAGTTTCTTTTTGTTTTCATATAGTAAGCCTTGAATGAAGTCCGCCTCATATGAGTACAGAAATAGATCAGCGAGGAGAGGAGCACAGTTGGTTCCCATGGGATTGGGGAATGCCGATTGTTTCATGTGTTTGTTCGACCGCCAAATTCAACAAATATGTTGTCTATGAGAAAATCTAACATGTTTGTAATTTCATCTTCAGAATACTTTTTGTCAGAATGAGAGTCAGTGGTTATTCACGAAATAAGACTTTCCTCTACCTAAAACTAGAAATTTATACCTGTGTGTGCTATTTTTCTTGAAAAAACATTGATGAAATAGTTGTTTCAATCGATATTTTGATTAAACATGTAGTATGGTAGTGTAGAGTGTAGAGAAGTCGAATGTTTTTATGCTGTTGCATGTAGCTAAAGATTTTGTAGTATTTTTTTTTTTTTGAGTTTTTAAGAATCGACATCTGATTGACGCCACAGGTGGAATATGATGTTTCACAAATCATGGAATGTTGTTACCCTTGTATCATTAAACAATGGCCTCTCTGTGTGAAGAAAAACCGGACATGGAGGCGGTGTCACAAAAAGAGCAGCAGACCACAGGAACAGTTATGCAACAACAAAAAACACCCAGAACTCGCAGCTAGTAGTCTTCAATATTAGAAAACCACTAGGTTTACCCATATGCCACCTTATGTTTGTAGTCTTTAACAAGGCAAAACCCACCATAAATGAGCTCTGGGTCGCCTTATTAAACTATTATAAGACTAGAAAAATATCCACCTGATTAGCTATGTACCAAATTATCATATATAAAACTAAAGGGATGTAACGAGGCTAGACAAAACATTGACCTGCAATTTCCTGGCTTGGGACAGTTGCATGATACATGCAGCAGAATAAACCAGTCTTTATTCTAAGAACCTTTGCTAAATGGGAGCCAACATAGGAATATAAATATACATAGATAAAAATAAAAATAATTCCATAGAAACCCAGTTCACGACTGTGATTACTTATAAACATAAAAACACAAAAGGACATCACAGTATAATATAAGTCACTGACATCACAGTTTGAAAAAAGGGGGTCATCCGCGTTTTTGTGATATGATGTATGAAAGGAGGGTCACAACTTTTTAATTAACTTCTATAAGGGGAATCACGCCTTTTACAATCCATGAAATAATTTTGTGCCGCCCTCCCTCTGGAAATAAATAATGACTGGTCCCTTTACCAAAGGTTTTTTATGCCAACTATAAAGACAAATATAACTAGTCTTTTCAAAGTCATCCAAGCATAAAATATAGGTCAAAATTGCATCATGTAAGATGAATGTAGTTGTGAAATATCTATTGATTCATTACCTTGGGCTCTTTTAAAATACACTCAATCACGCAAAAATATTAACGAAGTCAATCAATCATTACAGTAGATCGTGGTTACTCAAACATTTTCAAATGTTGTTGAGTTGTGTTGTGTTGTTGAATTATTTTAATACAGTAGAAAATAGTTTTAATAATTTTGATAAGTTTGAGAAACTTACACATGTTATAAAAGGTTTCTGAATCCGTCGACACCAAGTGATATTAAAACAGTTAGGGACGAGATCAAAAGTTCAATGTAGGATAAAAAAAACTTAATTCAAATAGTTTGGGAGTGGGGGAGGGGGGGGTAAAAATCGCTGCAAGTTTTGTTATCCGACATCGATTTTCGGATTGAAAAATACGGATCAAGTGATGTCCAAGTCAATATACAGAAAAAACATACATTGTTGAGGAAAAACAGGACCCATGATACAAAAAGTATACTCTCAAAGCATATGCCCATATTGGTCAATCAATTTTTCCCAAATTAAGTTAAGAAGGGGGGTGAGGGGGTCAGTGAAAAAACTATGTGAATTAAGTTTTTTTATCCTACATTGAACTTTTGATCTCGTCCCTTACATCCTTTATAAAACAGTCATTAGAACTGAGGATTATCATAACAATTAACTGTTTATATATCTTCTTTATTGTTTTTAGTGTGTGTGTTATGAATGTTGTATTTTGTGTTTTGCATAAATAAAGTTATTATTATTTTGTCTATCCTGTTACCATATTTAAGAGAATTTTTTACTATCAAAAGGCAAACTGTGAAAAATAATGTTGCTTATTTCTGAAAGATGCGCTAACTGGTGGCCTTTCAGAAAAGAATAACAAAATATTAAAAAGAAAAAATATCACTTAATAGCGCGTCCTGAAAAAAACGTCTAAAAATATATTTCCTGTAACAAATGGTACAATCAACGCATAACTGAATGAAGCACTTCCTTATATTCGGCTTATATTGGACTTTTGAATCATTCCAACACTTAGGTCCTTTATTAGTCATGTTACTGTATTACATATATAACATGTATAATTTATGTAAAAGGCTTTTTTTCTATATGGTAACAGGAACAGGATAGACAAAATTATATTTTTATCAATTCTATTAATTGCTAATTGTTAATAAGATGATTTCTAAATGTAAATTATGATTGATATTTTACCGCAGGTACTGTAAAAAAAATGCACCTAAATATAATTATTCTAGCATACATTTTAGGTCCTGGTAACTGTTGTTTACGTATTGTGCTATATAAAATAAACGAAGTGGAACAATATCCCGGGGGGGGGGGGGGGGGGGGGGTTGCGTGAATAACTCCATATATAAACCTATACGGGGATGTGCGGTAAATTTGGGTGGGTTTTTCATGATGTTTGGTATTAATTCGGGTATGTTTTGAAAAACTAATATTTATTCGTGTTGTATTTACACAAACTTTGAGTGCTATTCAATTCCTCAGATATTTGTATATAAACATCAAGTATTAGTTCGGGTGTGCTTTTTCGAGATGGCCGTTTTTCGGGTAGGTATTTTCATCAAAATTATTTTTTCCGGTATATTATTTACAGGTATTCTAGTATTTGCTAAGGTAACTTTTCTTAAGCCATTTCCGCACATCCCCGTCAAAAAGCCAGAGAGTCCTCCCCCGCCCCGGAACAATATACCCACAGCTTGATATCTATCCAAATAAGTTTCTGCGAAATGGACCTAAATGAAAAACTCAGCAGATTCATTCAAGCATGAATTTTCTATTAAAGATACCTGCATAGTAGTTCAACTGTGTTCAATGTTATGGAAATACAACAATAAATCTATATATTATATTGCCATTCTATATTTTTTCCACTTGGAAAATGCGATTTAAAATATCTTGATGGTCCGAGTAGTCTTGTGCCGAGTTGTCCTGCGGACACTCATTTCTTTCGAACTTCATGATGGCAGCAGCCAGACAAAATTCTGGACAGGGTAAATAAAACAATTCAAGAGTTCTTGGGACATTCTAGAATTTCTTTTCGGTTTATTTGACGAGGATCAAAACAAACTTCGCACTGGTTGTATTCATAAAGGTGAAACAAACCCTCACCTGCTCTCTAGATCTCTGGCCTCACTTCCTTCGAGAGATTATTGACTGCATTGTCTATATGTAAATGGAGTTCTAATGGCAAGAGATCAATTCTCGCAACTGCACCAGATTTACTTATGAAGATGAGACTAAAAACACCATAAAATATGGCCATATGTTAGAATAAAGTTTGTACAGTTCTCAAATCTAAAACTTTTATCAATTCATTTGTTTTCTTCCATAATATGTACTATATACATGCAATATAGTCGCATGTCATGAGAAATAGTCATATACGTTCTTGCCTCTTGGTAAGAACTACTCCTTTGCTGGTATATTTTATCTGAGGGTTTATACACAACCTTGTTACGGGCTTGCAAATAAAAACTTTTCAAGAGAGTCTCTTGACAGGGGGTAACACGAATGACCGAATGACGCCGTCATTTTCCGAATAACACCTGTAATGACCGAATGACACCTGAAATTTTAATTTTAGCACATATTGGTGACTTTTAAACATTGTTTAATAAATAATATTACATTATAAGTTGATGATATATCATAAAAATGTTTTATTGAAGCAGGTAAGTTCATACAGATGTCATTATAAATTTGGCGGATATATCAAACATGGCGACCAAGGAAATCAAAATGTGAAGACTAAAAGAAAGATTGCATACATTGAAAACGTGTTCATTTTGGACCACAAAAGTGGAGCCCTCATGCCACGACAAGGCAATGAACAATATGAGGGTGGGCGCCCTTTTTAAATTCCCCTTTTTAAAGAAAATAAAGAATAGTTAACTTTCTAGAATAATTTTTTTTTATGTATTTATATATATATATATTTATATTTTTTAATATTATAATTAAAAAGTTACAAAATATTTGATTAGAATGAAAGAAACAATTTGCAGGAACCCTCCTGAGAGATAAGAACCAAGCCCTTTTAAAGTTAAGTTAAAACTACTAAGATATCCTGCACAAGGCACGGGCATATCTGTCGTAGTCCGCGGAAACTTTATTTAGGATTTATTATAAAAACAAAATTTAAAACTACTAAGATATCCTGCACAAGGCACGGGCATATCTCTCGTAGTCCGCGGAAACACTTTATTTAGTATTTATTATAAAAAAATTTAAAACTACTAAGATATCCTGCACAAGG
Source organism: Mytilisepta virgata (assembly GCA_028015205.1). Taxonomy (NCBI): domain Eukaryota; kingdom Metazoa; phylum Mollusca; class Bivalvia; order Mytilida; family Mytilidae; genus Mytilisepta; species Mytilisepta virgata. The sequence goes on from CM051520.1 coordinate 38,784,594, forward strand.
CACGGGCATATCTGTCGTAGTCCGCGGAAACACTTTATTTAGTATTTATTATAAAAAATTTTAAAACTACTAAGATATCCTGCACAAGGCACGGGCATATCTGTCGTAGTCCGCAGAAACACTTTATTTAGTATTTATTATAAAAAATTTTAAAACTACTAAGATATCCTGCACAAGGCACGGGCATACCTGTCGTAGTCCGCGGAAACACGTTATTTAGGATTTTATTATAAAAATTTTTTCCTCCGGTTGTACTAAATAGTAGTATTAAATACACAATCAGTCCTTTTTCTTTTTGAAGGTTGTTGTTCTCTCGTTTATCTTTCTTTTCCGTTGTCCGATTTTCTTTCCCAATGCCCGCGGCTTTATAACATTCATCCTGCCATCTGTGGATGTAATCACGCGCTTATCTGGTGGTATATAACTCTTGAACCTTTTGGTCAATCTCTCTCTTTCCTGTACGGTCTTGTTTACCCACGCTGTTGCTGTTATCTCGAAATGTTTATGTGAATCAGCCACACGGTACTGGCCCCTGGACACCAAAGCACGCTGTAAGTCCTTGAATTGGGTTTCCACGATTTCCTTAATTGTCACAATCAAGTCCAGTAACGGTTTCGACTGCCAGTTGATAGCTGATTTGAGCATGTGGTTCAGTGATTCACTATTGTTGTTGGTCCAGCCTTTGTCGAAGTAACCCGGTGGTGTCCATAAATCACGAAGTACACGAGCTTCACGAGCGAAATAACGGTGGAATGTCGATGAAAGTTCCTTAATCTGGTCCTCGAGTTGTTCACACTTAAAATCGAAACAAATGTCGTCATCTGAATGTACGAGTCCTTGGTCACCGAAGATGCTGTCAAGTATGGACTCTCTGTCATTTTTGCTTATTCCTTCGTCAATCATTTTCTGCTTAATGTTGCCCTTCAAATGCCGAATACAAAGAATATGTCCAGATTCAGGGAATGCCGTCTTAATTGATTTCACTAAACCTGCTTCTTCGTCCGTACCAAAAAACAGTTGTTCTGTGTCGGCGTTGATTAGTTTTACTCGAAGGTGGTTGAAAAAGTTGCTGAAGATGTCGAAGTCGCTGTTGTCATGAATATAAATCGGACCCATAAAAATCGGCGGTTCTTTTGTCTTCTCCATAACAACGGCCATCTGCTTATAACAAGTCACTGTCACATGCATATCACATAGGTTGAATGTCTTGTCTACTCCTACGATGGATAGTCCGGAACAACACAGGTGTTTGATGTCTTCTAGTTGAGCATCGGAATAAAGGATCAAGCACGGTGCCTTTCCTTTTTCTCTGATGATGGATCGGACTATAGTATCCTTATCACTGTCTAGCATCTTGTCAATTTCGTTGATGTGGTCGGCGATATTTCCGCGGCTTACAGAATGGCCCAGATCTTGTATTCGCTGTTTTTTCTTATCATTCTAGTTCTTGTCGTGCACTTGCTTCCTATTGCTCGGTCCACTTGTCACCTCATACTTGTTCGTCAACTTGTTGTAAACATTCAGCGGTCTGTCTTTACGGAGCATATCGACATCTCGGTCATAACGCTTGCGGGTGTTCTTAAATATTCTTCACCAGATTTGGAATTACCATGAGGTGCTAATCCTGGAAACTTTCCTAGATATTCCACTACGCCAACACTTTCCTTTGCGCCTTGTCCTAACCAAGAAACTCTTTTTTTATAAGTCGGATCTTTCTTCAATGTTGCGTAGCTTTGTCTAAGCTCGAACACGGTGTCCGGAGTTGGTTGTGGGTCCATAGGAACATAAACTTTCTTCTTGTTGACTCTTTTAACCAAGCAATAAGCTCCATCTCTCTTGAAAATGAGCCGTAATCCGTCTAAAGTTCGCTGGTAAAAATACTTAGGTGTCGAACCTTTGCTTCTATCCCACACACCACAATCATCTGAAAAATCACTTTTCTTTCCGTTTGAGCGGTTGGTGATGTTGTTACCATTTTTAATCATGAAATAGACATCGTTCTTCGTTCCTTGCGGTATGCCCTCGTGACAGTCTGATTCGGAAAATGAACATAATAAATCAATCACTTCTGCTGTTTCTAAAAATGATGTTTGTAGGCAACCGTTGGACAGAGGATGGATATTCTCGGAATCGGAAGCATCAATGAACGGGCATGAATTCTCTTCTACCAAGTTGTCTGAACGGGTTGTCGAATTCATATCAAATGCTAAATCGGCAAAAGAAGCGTCTGAAATATCGGCTACGGGTTCCGCGTCTGAAATATCGGCTACGGGTTCTGCATCTGACATATCGGCTACTTGTTCTGCGTCTGAGGTATCTGCTACGGTTACAACGGTAGGTTCCAAATCAGGTTGTTTATTCAATAATGGCACAAAATGGTTAGGAATAAATGGTCCACTTGGTTCTTTGTAACTGGTCCACATAATGGTACACATGGGTATTCCAGATACATTTACACCTCTGCCACACACTTTCCTAGAATGAGGTTGAGATATATACTCCAATGCTACCTGCGGGGGGAAATACGAACGTATTGGTATCTTCAATGCAGCACTCAATGCATACATATGCATCATATCAGCGTATCTACCAACAGTACCAACGTCATAGGCAAGCTGTAAGTAGGCAGCAACAACTATCCTGTTGTCTTGGATGAGGTCGACAAACTTAGTGTGAGCGCCGTCATAGAACATGGGGAAGCTAAGTATCTCCAATAGGGTGTAGACTCGAAGCAGTAGATGGTATACTTCTGTTCCTGTCAAAGCGCGCGAAACTGACCTATAGAAACAATTCCCATCACCGGGTATTTTAGCGGGATACAGATCTTCCAACACAACTGGATGGTACCTACGTAGAATGCTGGTTGCAACTTCATCTCTTATACCGGGGGCTGAACCAGGAGCAATCGGATCGGGCATGAATTGAGAGTATGTTTCTAGTAACAGACTCTCTGATTTTGTGATATGTTTTACCTCTCTAGGCCTACTCCCGACAACACCACTCAATCTACAATAGACATTGAATTGTTGATGAGTGTTGTTTTTTTTTTAGGTTCTTTTCAATAGAAATTGTGTGATATTATTAAAATATTTCTATATAAATTTTTAATAACTCAATATAAGGAAATTAGTGTGTTAGATAGAAGTTTGACAGTACGTCTTGTTCGCCTTTCACGTAAGTAATCATTTTAAGATTTAAGAGTACAATGAGTAAAATTATATTGGATTTTCAACTTATATAGTTTCCTGCAGCTTGGTATTTGAACAATGTTCACATATTATTTTCAAAATTATTTTTAACACTATTCAATTAATTACATCAAATACAAGATTTGAAAACAAATACAGATAATAGATTCTAGAAATGAATGAAAATTAAACGGCAGATAACCTAATTGTAATTGATAATTGAATAATTGAATTTGTAGGTAATTAAAAAAATAAAAACTTTGAACATAGTCAAAGCCCTATGTCATATAATAATCTTATTATTCAATTGTTCTTTAGATATATTACATATACATTCTACTATACTATATAAAATAACTAACCTATTTAGGGCCTTGGCCATGTCGTACTGGTTGTCTGTAAAGCAACAGTCCTGACACAGGAACTTTAGAAATACATCTGACCAGGCCGATAACATTGAATCACTCATTGGGACACAAGCACTGTGAACCCAACGATCACAACTACTGCACTGAATTGTGCCATCAACACATTCTCCATCACATTGTATACAAGGATATAAAGCCATTTTTTAAATGGAAGAAAGCACATAAGTCTTGGTTTTATACCAAATTTTATTTACTTGTAAAAACACATTTATTTTTGCCAATGAAAATATTTCATTTCGTTTTGAGAAAATGCTATTACAACACACATACAAATTATCCATTCAGCTGCTTTGTTTTTATTATAATACAATCAGGTATAATCAAGTTTTTAATTAAAATTAAATTAAATATGTGAAATTTCTTAATTACATTTCATTCATTAATGAGTAAATCGTTAAGATAACTAATAGGTGATTGGAGTAATTGCAGTTCTTTGATGTAGTTATTATTTTTTTTAAACTTCACCAAAATGCAATTATTGGACAATACCCTATGTATACAGTACATCAATACTTTATTTTCATAGCATTTCTCTTTTGAATGGATGCAATCATTCTTTTATTCTTCCCATTTTGATTTCCTTGGTCGCCATGTTTGATATATCCGCCAAATTTATAATGATATCTGTATGAACTTACCTGCTTCAATAAAACATTTTTATGATATATCATCAACTTATAATGTAATATTATTTATTAAACAATGTTTAAAAGTCACCAATATGTGCTAAAATTAAAATTTCAGGTGTCATTCGGTCTTTCCAGGTGTTATTCGGAAAATGACGGCGTCATTCGGTCATTCGAGCTACCGCTTGACAGGTACTTCCACAGATACTTGTTTTTTTAGACAGAATGATTCTGTGTCCAATTTTTATGCCCCACCATTAATGTTGCTGGGGCATATAGATTTACTCTGTCCGTACGTCCGTCCTGATTCGCTTAAGTTTTGTGTTTAGCACCATTTCTCAGAAACCTATAGTAATATATCAATGATATTTCACCACTACAGTCCTCCTGTATAGTACAACGCAGTTCAGCAACACTTGGGTAACTATGACCTACATTTCATGCTTCAGTGACTTTGGTTAAGTTTTGTGTTTAGGTTCATTTCACAGAAACCTATAGTAATATATCAATGATATTTCACGACTACAGTCCTCTTATATAGTCAACGCAGTTCACCAACCTATATTGTTTTTAGGGCGGGGCATCTGTGTCTTATAGACACATTTTCTAGTTTTTACTTGTTTTTTTAAATGATGGGATGTTGTTTCTATCAATGTTGGAGGAGAAACCATTTTCAAATATATTGACAAGGTAACCAACTCTCATTTTACCATGTCTTGCTTGACCAAGCTTTGTCAGCGATAAAAATTTGAACTTTGTTTGCTAAGTAATCTCCTTAGATATTTTCTTTGTAACAGAACCATTTTCGGTTTCCCTGATCTGTACCTGTTTCCACAAAAATATGACCCATTTCATGAAATTTGCCTATTTTTGGAACTCATCATCTGTCATAATACACAATGTCACTTGTCAAACAGTCGAAGTGCAGTCGACTTAATATGTATGGCATTAAATTAAATTAAGATAGAAATGTAATAAATAATTTAAGCCAAAAAAATATTTTTACTTGTAGTTATGCTTGAAATTTACCATAATACATGTATGTGACTGAAAATTGCTGGAATTTTGTACATTGATCCTCTGACGTCACTGCTACTGATATGACTTTTTAAATACGCAATATACATGGTGCATGTAATTGATATTTTTTCAGCCATCTTGGATGCTAGAAAAGGATAGTTGGGAGAATTTGGTATTATCAGTTGTAAATATGTAGAAAATCTTAGACCCTAGTTTTCAATAAGATTATCTGGAAAGATGTTCCAGGGTGTTCCAGGTTTGAGATCAACAATGCAGACAGTAATAAATATTTTCCCTTTAAAAGGGAAAATACTCCTTTGTAAATTGTTATTTCGTATTTCATTTTTAAAATGTCTCGCTTTGTTTTTCAGAATCTGATGACAGAGTAAGGTTCCAAACAGAATTAGAATTTGTACAGTGTCTTGCTAATCCTAACTATTTAAATTGTAAGTAATCCATGGAAACTATAAACAATACGTATCCATTGTAACTGCAATGATCTTGTGCAAAAAGTAAATATGATATTCCAAAATTTTAATTTAAATCTTTGTTTTCACCCTTGTTTCCAGCCATTGTGGAGAAATTTAGTTGCAAAATTTCAACAATGAAGATTGAAAATACAACTAAGTTGCAAAAAAAATTCTATACTTTGGCAGAATGGTGCATTAGCTTAGGGGAAATTTAAAGTAAAGAATGTGTTCATGAAACATTTTGTCAGAGATTTTCTGATTTTTTCTGAATATTGTCAAATACATGTATATTTCACTGTAACAATTATAGCGTTTAAGGCTGAATATTTACTTAATATGTTGAAGTAAAATTGTTTAGAATAATTTAAGAGAAAATAATTATGTATGTTCAGTACTGTTCACATTAAGAATACTTAAGAATCTTGTTAATCATCCAGAATTAGACAAACAAGTGCTATATTTAAAAAGATATCTGTCACAATTATTGATGTACATCTTTTTGCTCGTTTGTTTAAACAAACAACAAAATGGATAACAGGAAAGGTCAAAGGAGACATACAATTTAATCAAAGCAACCCAACTGACAATGCCAGACCAAAAATAACATTAAAGAGCACAAAACACAAACATAAACACAACAGAGAGTCAGGATAGTCTGACTTGGTACAGAGACTTAACAGTGTTGGGTAAAACAGGTTTTATGGGTATCCAGACCTCCCCCTTATCTACATGTATCATGGCACTCGGGTATATAAAACACACTATAAAAACCAATACAGTATGACTACCAACATGGTGACCGCTTGCTAGAACTGCAAATTTAGAGTGGACAGTACATAATTTAGATATTAGGGTCACAATGTGCTCGTTTTAGCTGTAAAACTAGCTAAGGCACTTATAGCTGCAGGATTGATACTGTTTACTTAAAAATCCTATGAAAGTCCTGCATTGATTGGCAGGTATATTCTATATACATCTCGACCGCCTCGGTGGTCTCGTGGTAGCATGCTCGCCCCGAGTGCGGAAGGTCGCAGGTTCGATCCCCAGCAGGGTCAAACCAAAGACATTAAAATTGGTATTTGCTGCTTCTCTCCCAAGCACGCGGCATCTAGGAGTAAGAGCAAAGACTGGTTGGCTCGGAGTCAGTATAATGTGTCTGAGTGAGGTGATATGTCTTCCTGCGGACACTTACCTCGTGAGCTAGCACATTAAAAATCCGACTTAGCGTGTCGGTCTAGTACAAAGCAGGGATCATATTCATTATCATATCAACATATTCTCGTCCTGATATGCACCTGGTTGCCACTGGACGTTAAACAATAATTCATCCATCCATCTATATACATCTCACATGATAGTTTGTGTTATAAATTATAATTGTCTACTTCGGTAATTATTTTAGTTGTAGGGAATAGATAATATCAAAAACTCTTGTTTTTAACTGTTGTATTGTTATAAGATACCTACAGAACATAGCAAAATGTAAACCAAAGACGTTTTTCTGAACACACAAAAAATGACATCATTTTCGTTCAATCACAGAAGAGATAATTGACAACTGTCATGTTGTTATCATAGTCAGAGTATTGAAGTCAAAGGGAAAAAATCCAAAGTGTACCGTAGGAACAACTAAGTAGAAAAAAAATTCAAAATTGTCACTGTCTGGTAAAAAAATGCATGCAGCTTCTCCATTAACAAAAAATTTGAAAAAAAAATGTGGGAAAAATATGATTTTTTAATTTCTCAATCATGTGGCCTGAAAGGTAAGGAATGTTTTCATATGATCAAGTTAGGTTTGAATAAAGGTGCAAAATGGGTGATATAGGTTGCCTGCTGGATATATTCTTTAGGCAATTAACCCATAACATGTACATTCTCTAAACTTAGATTATGATTATTTTGCAGTTTTGGCACAGAGAGGATTCTTCAAAGACCAGGCATTTGTAAACTACCTTAAATACCTTCAATACTGGAAAGATCCCAAGTATGCTAGGTATCTTAAGTAAGTAAATACAACTATCAATACTTTAAATACCTTCAATACTGGAAAGATCCCAAGTATACTAGATATCTTAAGTAAGTAAATACAAACTACTGGTATCTTAAGTAAGTAAATACAAACTACTGGTACCTTAAATACCTTCAATACTGGAAAGATCCCAAGTATGCTAGGTATCTTAAGTAAGTAAATACATACTACTGGTACCTTAAATACCTTCAATACTGGAAAGATCCCAAGTATGCTAGGTATCTTAAGTAAATACAAACTGCTGGTATCTTAAATACCTTCAATACTGGAAAGACCCCAAGTATGCTAGGTATCTTAAGTAAATACAAACTACTGGTACCTTAGATACCTTCAATACTGGAAAGATCCCAAGTATGCTAGGTATCTTAAGTAAGTAAATACGAACTACTGGTACCTTAAATACCTTCAATACTGGAAAGATCTCAAGTATGCTAGGTATCTTAAGTAAGTAAATACAAACTGCTGGTACCTTAAATACCTTCAATACTGGAAAGATCCCAAGTATGCTATATGGGTATCTTAAAGAAATGCACAAAGTACCGAAAAAATCTGAAGTACCATATATGCTAGATATCTAAAGTATGTAAATACTGAAAAAAAAACTTCAATACTGTGTTTCATGAACTAAATAAGAAAACAAATCTCAAGGTTTACTGTAAATTTGAAAATATATATGCCTATATGAATCTGTAAAAACGGTAATTTTGTCTTTCTGGAGTGATGGTTTATTGACAAAAAAAAAGTTTCTTGTCTATTACTACCTCAGTTAAAATTATACCATTTGTGTCAAATTAATGACATTTGGTATGCTGTTTTATAAGCATTGGTTCATATTATGTTCCGTGGATTTAACCTTGCTCCAGAGACATAGTTAAGTGACTTAAATTAATATTTTTGAAGTTTATGTTATTATTTTAGTGGAACCACGTATGATGGATGGAAACGTTTGGATTACTGAAATTTTGCTATGAGGAGGCAAGACAAATCTTTGTTTCAACATTTTATCTAAAAAACTGATTCAGTTGAATTGCTGCACTCGGTAAAGCTCTTTTATTTTTTATTTCAGATATCCACAAAGTCTGCATTTGTTAGAACTGTTACAGTATGAACACTTTAGGAAAGAACTTGTTAATGCACAATGTGCAAAATTCATAGACGATCAACAGCTTCTTCATTGGCAACATTACCAGCGAAAGAGGATGAAGTTATTAATGGATGAAGCTGAAAGACATAAAGCTGACCAGAAAGATAAACCAAGTTGATAGGATATTTATTGAGAATTATTGATAAAAAAGGTTGACAGCCAGTGTGATCAGAGCTTCTGAGACAAAACTAATCATTCCATTGAATGTAGATGAAAGCTATTTGCAGAGTACCTGTCATTCGTGGTATTCTGTATCTGTCAAACCTTTTTAAAAGTGTGCATAGTGCATGCTATAAAGGAGGTTGAGGTGACGACTTTTTTCAGAAATTTTGTAAAAAAATTTCAGACACAAGTTCTTAATAAATTAAAACTTTTTAAACCTTAAATCGTTTTCTCCCTACATGGTTTATTGTTACCAATATGTTAGGTACGTGTATGGCACGCCGTTGTTATATTTATTCAATTTCGAGATATCTTATTTAGTTAAATAAGATACCTTATAAACTAATTGAGATATCTTATAAATTAATAGAGATATCTTATAAATTAATAGAGATATCTTATAAACAAATAGAGATATCTTATAAACTTACAGAGATATCTTATTAACTTATAGAGATATCTTATTTAACTGGTTATAAAGATATCTTATTAAATATATAAGATATCTCTATAAGTTAATAAGATATCTCTATTAGTTTATAAGATATCTTATAAACTTTATAAGATATCTAATAAAGTATGTGTTTAAAAGATATCTTTATAAAGAAGTAAGATATCTTATTAACTAATACTAGGATGAAATTTGAAATAAAATGGCAGGAGCAGGATTTTGCGAAAATAAAATGCCAGGATCACTTTGGGTGTGAAAAAAAATGCAGGGCCTGTGTCAATGAGAACATTTTTTTTTTTGGTTTTAATGAAAATAAGAATTTAGTATACAATAACAGCTGGAAAAAAAACCCATGGCCAAAATTTCTGTGAAAAAAAATAGGCAGGATTAAACATTTCACCCGAGCCCCCATAAAATCAAATGGTTGCTCCCTTATATGGAAATATTTAAGAAAATCGTCATCAACGGTTGTTCAAGTGATTTTGGCCATAAAATATTTCTCATTTTTTCCTTATATTCTTTGAATTTATGTAGTTTAATTAATGATATTGGAGTTGAGGATTGACTGTATTGATATATCCTTATCCATCATAATGATTTTGAAGTATAGGCCTCAATTCCCTTGCATGGCTATGAGACTGATATTTCTGGATAGGAGTTATCAGGTACACTTTCTAACAAAAAAATTGGAAAGCAAAAAAGCCACCACCATCAATCCATTGTAAGTTGCAGAATTAAAATGGCCAAAATCCAGAAAGTTCAATGTATCCCAGGGAATTTAAACCTCACTTTAAAAATATTTGCAAAATTTCAGAACATGTGTCTCAGTCACCAACTGCCTCGGTGGTCTCCTGGTAGCGTGCTCGCCTCGAGTGCGGAAGGGCGCTGGTTCGATCCCCTCTGGGTCAAACCAGACATTAAAATTGGTATTTGCTACTTCTGTCCAAGCACTCGGCATTTAGGAGTAAGAGCAAAGATCTACTTGTCGACTTGGGAGTCAGTATAATGTGTCTGAGTGGGGTGATATGTTCTTGCGGGACGTTACTTCGTGAGCTAGCACATTAAAAATCCGGCTCAGTGTGTCGGTCTAGTACAAAGCAGTAATCATATTCATGATCATACATGTACATGTTCTCGTCCTGATATGCAACTGGCTGCCACTGGACGATAAACAACAATTCATCCATCTCAAGCACCAACTATTAATCTTTTGTTGGAGGTGGTGCATGTTTTTTTCATTCTTACAAAATTTGATTCAGCATTACCAAGTAAAATGATAAAATTTTATGATATAAAATTTTTTTTAGAAAATTATATTTCAGAACTCATGAAAATGAAATGGGCAAAAAGATATTAATGAGTTACAATATAATTTGATTGATTGATTGGTTGATTGTTGCTTAATGTCCAGTGGCAAATATTTCATGCTTCTTCAGGACGAGAACCAGCTCAATTTACCAAACAATTCAAGTAGGGGTGGGTCAGGACACAAAGGGGAACCAATTTTAACTGCCACTTTAAACGGAGGATGGTTGGGTAGGGTCGGATAATTTAGCCTTCTGTAGCGGCATTAGCCTACTCTTTTTCGAAAACAACAGAAGGGGTCTTTAGCGTGCAGGAAGTGTTGCATTCTCCAAACACGTTACCCGCGGTCAGGCTTTCCGTATTATGACCTGACAACCCCCCAACGAGAGGGTCTCCCATATCCACCACCTGGGGACGCACTAGGCAGCTCTGTGGGTTGAGCCCCCGTGATCCATCACAGTTGCTTATAATATAATTTGAAAGTATTAATAATGCATGTTAGTTTGTATAATTAATACAAGAAATTATCTTGGAGAGGACTTCATCACTTATGCAAGGGAAATGCTTACTGCAAACCAGGGTAATAAAATTCATGTTCCCTTCATAATATAACAAAATCAATGTTTCAGTTGCTATTCAACTAATGGGTTCCATGATATATGCTTGCTTGGTACTTTTCCAACAATTTACAGTCGGAGAGAAAAGTTTCCAAAGATATAACAGATTTGAATTGAATTGAGATTTTCATTTTTCCCTGCAATTTTCATATGATTGATTTCGTCGATGTATGGTTGCTGGTATTTGTTTCCAAGAGTAAAATGCTTCCGAGTCTTCCAGGATAGTTGCAAAAATTGGAATCAATGATTGAAATCCACTTGATTCAGTCAAGCACTTTGTTCTTCATTAAAAACGTGGTTACTAAGTACTCTTTCCCAAAAGTAAAGGTCTGAATACATCATAGTTGGAATTGCAGTGTTTTGAATCCTTCGATATCAAGCACTGGGTATTCAATTAATGGTTTCATCGATACATGGTTGCTAAGTACTCTTTCCCAAAAGTAAAAGTCTGAATATATCAAAGTTGAAATTGCAGTGTTTGGAATCCTTCTGTATCAAGGACTGGGTATTCCATTGATGGTTTTATTGATATATTGTTGCTAAATACTATTCGCAAAAAGTACAGATCTGAATCTTAAAAGGAATGTACCAAAGTCGGAATTTTCCTTCGTTTTATGTCATTGTTCATTACAACCTATTTTATATTATAGTAATCAAAGTCCTTTAACAAACTTAATAGCACTATCATACAACTTTAATATTCTTTCCGCAGAAAAATTCAACCCTTTTAATTCCCCGAGAAAAATATAGTTATTCACTCCATCCACTTCTCAAGTGTTGGCATTTGTGTCATTCGACAGGACAACAGTCATAGGGCATTTTTTCAATCTAGTATTTAAACATCCAGTTTCCGAGACGTATTGTTAACTCAATTCTCTAAATCTATATACGATTTCTAAGTGAAACCATGTTGACAAATTCCAAGTGCAATAATTATGTTCATATTTTTATTAAATCTATTTATGGGGGGGGGTGTAAGTTGTAAATGGAAGAGATTTTTATATTTTCTAAAGAAAATTAATTTGTCAGCTAGTGGGTATTCGTGGATGGTCAAATTACTTCTGCAGTATCGAAGGATTTATGAGTGACTGTTATTTATCTATTTATCTACTCAATTTTACCATAATGTTACTTTGATTTCGAAAGGTGGGAAGAGAGTTTCAAGGAAGGAATTACAAAAAAAACATCCTTCAACCCTGTAAAAATACAAATCTTTGCTCCCACACGGAATTATTAATTCTGCTTTGTTTTCGGTTAGACAAAAAAAATTATCTATGGTTACAGTGGGTATCTTAATCGAAAGCCAGATCTGAAAAAATGTGTAGTTGAGGACTATTGGTGACAAGCAAGGTTACAATTAATTCAGTAGTTTCAGGCAAGAAATGGTCAAGTAAATCTTTAAGTTAGGTAAGTTATGCCCGGTAAGTTTGGATGTGGCTGATGGGCTTGATCGTCGGATTTAGCTCCGAAAGAAGACATTTATGGAATGTTTTAGTATAGTTACAATTTGCTTCAAACAAGAATTAGATTCTTTAGAAAATTTCCCAGTTGTGCCAGTTCTGATGTGGCTGCAATCTTGTTGAGGTATAAATCTCTGAAGAAATTACAATTTGAAGTTGATGCAGTTTTGTAACCACTGTCTAGTTTTAGAAAAACTTGATGGGTGGGATCATTGGATGTAGTTCTGTCATTGGATCAAATTCTGACAGAGGACTACCTAAAGAAAATTACTAGTACCCTATTTTGCCCCAATTTACCCAGTCGTTCCAGACAGAAAGACAGCGATTTTGGTAATAAAAGTTTTTTTGATTGATTTTAAAGGTTATCGAGCGCGATATGACCCAGTGCTGTCTATATTCAGATTGTACTGGCTCATAAATATCATGTACCGAAAGTGATGAGAGAGGCTTAGATAGACCTAGGTCCGGGTGGGTGAAAATATTTTAACTTTTAGTTTAACAACGGATATTATGAATTCCAGTGATGCTTTCGTAAAGTTCACATTTAGCTTTACTACGAACATATTTGTCATAGGAAATAACCTTTTAACAATTCGGAAATAAATAAGTATACTTGAGATTTCATGAGAGAATGTTAAAAGGATATTTACGTACGTTTACAAACAATTTAGTCTAATAAGAAGAAATTCTAAAATGTCTACCATATGTACAGTTATTTTGATATTTATAATAGGAAGTACTGGTGAGTTATATGTATTTAACTAAACATGATTACCGGACGGTATATTAATTTAATTGTATTCTTGGCAGTCCGTCTATTCTTATAGATGAAAAGGAACATGAAATTAATTTGTCAAGACTTCAACAGTAGATAAAAAAAAACACACAAACATCCACAAAATAGAGTTTTCTTCCATGACGCAGAAGATAAACATGTTTCAACAAGAATGGACATCAAAGCATGTCTCGCTTACGTAACTGATTTTGACTGGTAAAACAGATAAAAGTCTGCGACATTTTCATAGAACTATGTAACCAAGCAGAGATATAACTTGCATTCTAACGTGTGCACTATATTACTATAATATGAGTTATACCAGCTGTTGGCCTGCTATGCTAGTTATTAAGGGAAAGGCCTAATCCGAAAGAGAATTTCATCACTGGAATTTAAAAATGAGTTCAAAACCACGTGACATATCTGAGATGAACATTTACTTGTCACAAATAACCCATCAACCCAACATTGTCAATATGTCATGTTTTTTTTTATCGATTAGCACACCCAATCCGGAAAAAGCCGACCACTGATAATGATGACCAGACTCATGCTAGCAGCCACTTTCTAGCAGCCATTCGCTAGTAGCCACCTTTTTGAAATGTCTAAAAACCCCAAAATTATATAAGAATATAACGTTTTGAAATGCCAGCAGTCATGCCAAGTCATAAGACAGGTGTTAGACAGACATTTGATCCTTACAACAAATCCACACACGAAAACATATAATAGTTACCTTTATACAAATTTTAGTTATTCTAAGTAAATATAGAATTTTGAGATATTTGTGAGAAGAGCGATTTATTTGACAAAAAAATATAGTAATAATAATTCCCCCCCAAAAAACTCCAACGAATGTAATCGGATAACTGTATGTATCTTTCATCTGAATCACTGGACGTTACATATGACTGTTCGTTATATATTCAGTCCATCAAACTGATTCAAAAGATTAGGAGTAGTATATTTTCCCTAAAAGTTCTTTTAAAACATATTCACTTATTATATTGCACACCAACTTACAAGCCCATTTATCATGTTTATTCCTCTTCAAAGAGTGACCATCTAAAATCATTTTGTTTAGCGGATGTTTTTCTATTTCATAAGCAAGTTTATCTATTTACTAGTCCAGACTCCATTCGATGAAAACTGATTATAATTTTGTTTCAAAATTTTCAAGAATACAGATCATCTGAGAAGTGTTTTCAGTATGAATAAGAGAAAACTGAAATATTATCACTAAGACTTTAAGGTGTCGCTATTTAATTTATGGCAACCAGCTTGATTCCATGATGACCAGCCTACCAATAATGACCTTTATAGTAAACAAATTTTGGCCAGTGCAAGAATTACAGATATCTTTTTTTTTCATTTTGGCTGTTTTAAAATGCAAGAAGTTATTCACCGTTTTTGTTGCAGAACTAAAAAATTACAAAGATAAATAAAACTAATAGGTAGATTTGCTGGTTGAAAGTGACATGTTTGTCTTCTAAAACTATTGTTTAATGTAGTAAGCAATATGTATTATACATGTACATGTATAAGTATTTTTTAAATTTTTAAAATTATTCTTTATATTGCAGAACATCTTTTTTCGCTATTATTTATTTTTAAATGCCATTATTCTCATTCATTAATATTTTTGACCATTATTTTCTTATTTTCTATTTATTAATATTTTTGGCTATTATTCTCAATTTATTAAACCTTTTGGTCATTATTCTCTATTCATTAATATTGTTGGCCATTATTCACTATTTATTAAATTTTTTGGCCATTTTTCTCTATTCATTAATACTTTTGGCCAATATTCTCTATTCATTAATATTTTGACCATTATTCCCTATCATTAATTTTTTTTGGCAATTATTCTCTATTCATTAATATTTTTGCTCATTATTACCTTTTCTATAAACCCCATCCACATGATCCACAACCTCCTTCACGTCTTCGCAATGTTTTAATTCTTAGTTGATACTTAACTTTTCTTTTATGTAGTTGCCACGCCAGAAGAAATATTTCGTGATCGAAAAGATATCAAAGTGAAAACACCAAATTATCCAGATAACTACCCTAGCAACTCTACAAAAGTTTGGAGATTCAGACATCAGTATGGTTTTTGGAGTGTCCATATTGACCAGTTTTTCCTACAAAATTCACCACAGTGCTCAAATGATTACTTAGAGATCAGCGATATATCTATAAGGTAAAGTAGCAGCCATTTTATTTTTAAGGGGGGGGGGGGGGGCTAGGATGAAATTTGAAATAAAAAGGCAGGACCAGGATTTTGACAAAATAAAAAGCCAGAATGTGTCAATCTTGATTTTTTTAGTTTAAATGAAAATAAAGAATTTGGCCACGAAAGCGGCCGGAAAAAATACATAACAAAAGTTTCGGCGAAAAAGATAGGCAGGATCAAACATTTATCCTAGCCCCCCCCCTAAAAGTCAATTGGTTTGTCCCTAAGCATTAAAAGCACGTATAAAATGTTTAGATAAAATATGTGGGAGGGGATGGGACAGATGAGTAGGGAGAGAGAGAGAGAGGGAGTGAATGGTACCCTCTGTCCACCTACTCAATATCCAATTTGAAAAGGTTCTTAATCTAGTATACTATTTTTTACGTCATAAGGAAGTGTTGTTTACAACAGGACATAAAAAATGATATAAAATCAATAAATTAATATTTACATAAAAGAAAAATTTATAATATGTCTTGTATTTGTAGGTGATTATACATGTATGTAGCTTAAACCCTATGGGTGAAATTTGCTATTAATAATAAAATAAATATAAAAATTGAACTAATGTCGGTGTTCTGAAAATTCGACCCCAATTTACAAGATATGTAAATGTTGCAATATAAATTACGATCACTTGACCAAAGAGCGAAAATGTCGAAAGCTGAAACACCCAACTTGTTGAAGAGTATTTTCAAATGTTCAAATTTCAAGGATTTGGCTATGTTAATTTTCAAGTTGTTTGTTTCTGTAAGTTGTTGTTGGGTCAAAGGATGAGTTTTTCATCATGATTATATGATAGTATATGAAAGCTGTTAAAAAATGTGTGTCGTGCGAAATGTTTTCTTTCCTTTTTCCTCTTTTGTCTTTTTTTTCAACACCATTACATTCCTTGCAGTTAGAAAGACAAACATTTCTCGTCGTTTCGTTTCGTCGTAAAGGAGCAAATTTTGTTTTTATTAGAATTTTTCCAAGATTTTTAAACATCCTTAGTTTACGTACTATTTCTTATATAGGACAAGATTCTTTGAGCTTAAATGACTTTTTGCGCCCCCCTCCCCCCACCAAAAAAACCCCAAACAAACAAACAACAACAACAACAAAAAACAGTTATAGTCGACAACAGATTCTTATTTATGTTGCTTGGCCAAAAGTTCATGATAGAACTCGACCAAGAAAGCATTTTTTATAATTGGCCCCTAGATGCAAGTGGTGATACTATTTATTTAAAGGACTAATTCAATGGTTGACATAGTTTTGCATAAGCAAATTAAACTGAGCAAAGTAGATAATTTTAATCTAGAGGATATTCTTCCTACGATCTCAATAATATAAACCGGATCTTAAGATGGAATAATACACTTCTTGGTATACTGTTTTGACCAGATCAGAAAATTCCTATAGGTCGGACAATTATACGCAATTCTCAGTTAGCAATAGACAAATAAGTAATTTCAAATATTTTGAAAAGTATTGACGGACCATAAATTCGCACTTATATTGTAGTTTGCTGTTGTATTATTTTTCGTTTCAGGAAAACAATGAAATTCTGTGGTGACAGACAGAAAGGAACCTTGTTCACATCCAGAGGGTCGGAAATGCTGTTGAAATTTCGGTCTGACGGATCAGAAGAGCACAGAGGATTCCATCTAGAGGTCTATCATTTTTTCTCTGAAGGTACTCATTCCCAGTATCTGTATGGTTGAATGAATCATTGGAGTTTAATGCCCCGTTGACGATTTTACAATCACATTGTAGTGGAAAAAGTGGATGGTTCAGAGGTTTAATTAATTATAGAAAATGGAGACAATATTTCTAGTTGCAAGTCATTAAAGGATGTAAAACTTTTGAAATCTTCTATAAAAAATGGTGTAAATGAGAAATTTAAAAAGATATTTTTAGATAGAATAAATGGATATGATAAAAATAGTAAATTCTATTTATATAAGAAGTTAAATCCATCTCTCAAAGGAGAGTTTTATCTTACAGATCCATTATTTTCAATTAGAAATATATTCACAAAACTGCGTATTAGTGATCACGACCTCGAAATAGAAAAAGGTCGTTATTATAAAATCCCTCGGCTAGATAGAATTGGTAAAATTTGCAAGACTATTGAAGATGAATGTCATTTCATTTTAAAATGTAAAACTAATAGTAAAATAAGGGAAACTTTGTTTAATAGGCTTAAGCTTGAAAATAGAGAATTTATAAACATGACAGATGATGAAAAACTGGTCTTTTTGCTTAACCCAACAAATAATAAACATATTATAATGGTTGGCTTCTTTTTAAAGCAGTCATTAGAACAGAGGGCAGAAGTCTCATAATTCATTTGATATGTTATAATGTCTGTTACTAATACTTATGCGTATAATATTTGGTCTCCAAATTTGCTTTATATGTATTTGTATGTCTTTGTCACAAACTATATGTTTATGTTTAATGACAAATAAAAGTTCTTCTATATAGTGTTGAAAAGAGGTCAATACATGAACCTTTTCGACCAAGTATGATCTTGAAGGTCAACATTTTTTAAACTAAGGTCGACAAAACCACGCATTAGTTATATATATCTCATTTTGCAAAAATAAAAAATCTATCTATAATACATGTACGTTGATCATGCAGTTGAAAATGTTTAGGTTTTATTTTTGTTCACTTTGAACATATAGAAAAGTTAATTAAGGATGTTCGCTGCTCAGTTTCAAAATAACACGCCATTACACACTTGGTATTAGAATAACTTATTAATAACAGTCTAAATTTTGTAAAATTTTGTTTTAAGATCTTATAGTAAAACACCGGTTTCAATCATTTAAAAGAAGAGTACAGTTAATTGATGACATTAAAAATCTCAGTATTAAGTGATGGACTTAAATTCGATCATATTGAGATCCTCAAATGATTTTTCCATCCAGCAGATCTAAGCTTCCTTATTTTTTAGATGACATGGAAAAGAAAATGAACGAAAGGAAATCAAAGAAATGTAAGTAAATCAGTCGCAAAATATAGTCATTACACAAAAAAAATTTGACTACAAATGATTTTTTTTTAAATTCATAAGATTCTTTGTGAAGATTAATTATATCTGAATAGTGAATCATTAGCTTTAAGCCTTTCAGTGCAGTAATCTAAAAAACACTTTTATTGATACAGAATGTAATTTTATATAATAATTATTATGAATGTATAAAATGAACTTATTTCATGGTGTTTTTTTTCCAGTTTGTACAAATATTGTTGAGTCGTGCAAATATTATAGTAATATTGCGTAAGGTTTTCCGTATAACCAAGGACTAATTACTAAGCCAATATGTAACACCTTACGCAATTATACCTTTATTGACTAACCAATCGAATATGTCATATTGAGTAATCCAATATGTCATATTTACTAGTCCAATATGATCCTTTATTGACTAACAAGTCCAATATGTCATATTGACTAGTCCAATGCGGCATATTAGACGGGTATGTGTCGTGTTGGCGTACTTTTAAATTTCGTATTGTATTGACAGGTTCTATCACATTTAGGCGGATTTTCTATTGTTAGTCAATAATATAGTATTGGCTTAGTTATTGGTCCGAGGCAAGCCATATTGGACTGAGGCGTATAATAGAATTTCAACGTTGTATTTTATTTAGAGAAACAAATAGACATCACATGTGGTGTGTTGAGGCTCCCCGGTAGAGCAGCCCATTTCCACGAAGTCCATAATGAAAAGGTCATTGTGAGGAGATGATCCGTTACAACCAATTGAATAACTTTGAAAGTGAACTATGATCCATTTAATTAAACTATGGTCTGAATTGGCCCAGTGGTTTCATATGAGAGCATTTTAAATAATTTCCAATTTTCCTTGTTTTTTTTGTTAGTTACCGTAATGATGAGAAATAATGTGATGAAATATGCATAATATAAATATGTATATATAGATAACTAGGAAAATAAGTGGAAATGGTGAGCTGTCAAAAGGGTCATAAAACGACTTAAAAGTATAAAATACACAAGTCGAACAAAACCAAATATAAAATCGTAAAAAAACAACGATCAAACAAAAAAGTTAAAAATACCCAACGTTTCGACCAAGTCGTTTTTATGCCCATTTTAACAGCTCACCATCTCCATTTATTTTCCTTGTTATCTATTGTCGTATGAGCTGTTTCGCAACATACTTTGTTTTATATGTGTATAGTTCGTCGAATTTGTTTTCGGGTATCCGAAATAAACAATAATCTTATCCAGCAGGTATGTATATAGGTATTTGCTATTATCATCCATTCCGAAACCAGGTATGTCAATATATTCCGAATTATTGGACATTTATAATACCCGAATAGTTAGAGATGATAGAATAGAAAAAATCCTTCAAACAACTTTGAATTAGGAATATCATTTTTTTTCCTTCTAGCTGCGAAGGTAAATGTGACTGGAGATAACAAGACACCAGAAGATTCTTGGATATTCTATGCACTCCTGGGAGTTGTCGGCCTTGCCTTGCTTGTGCTTATCATAATGTTACTTTTGTGTATAAATGGTGTCTACAAGAAAAATCGCCGTCGATATTATCACCGAAATGTCGTTTTCCAAACTCCAATTGTTGCGACAAACAGCCGACGATATTCTAAGTCAAACTCTCGAGAGAAACCAGTTGGAGATAATGGAACCCGAAGTCCTACTAGATATGTTTGAATTAAATTGAAAGAAAGAGCTTGTTTTCGTTTTCTCAAAACTATGCTGATATATAGATTTTACCTTCTTACCTTTTGTGTGAAAACATTTCTTGAAAAGTTTCAAATCAGCAGTGAATTATTCAGAAATACACAGAAGACATGGTAACGCAGATAAATTGTACAATTTTTGATTTCTGAGTGTTTGCTGTTTTAATAAAAGTAAACTCGAGTGTAATGGGAACCCTAAAAGTTAACAAACAAAGGGCACGTATTGTAAAATCTATTGTTTCCTCAGACAATTAATATGTTTAATATACTTCATGTATGGCTTCCGCTTCCCTAAAACATCTGATATATCTGGGAGGAACAATTCCTCCAAATCGTAATGCTCTATGACTAATAGGTTCTTACACGAGTAAATCTTCAACAAAGTTTTTAAAATTCACGTCTTTTCCGAGAGGATAATATTGTCTTGCACCATAAAATGAAAATAATGCTGTGCTCTGTATATTGCAATTATTCATAAGATATACATTGTAATTTTATATTTTATTTTTTCTCGTTTCCAATTTTATTGTATATATATATATGTGATTGTTACTTCATTTGAGGACCCCCAGTTTCATGCTAATGGGAGTATCCTCCTTATATAAAGATGTTTTATTTATTTATTTTATTTATTTTTAACTTATTCAAAGGTCTGAAAAGTTTTCTCATGAACAGCCTTAGCCTGATGTAACATACTATGGAGTTTATCTTTTGAAATTCCTCTTGCAAAGCCTTACCAACAACTGAAATAAGGTGCTTAGTTTCAAATTAAGATCCTGTTAATTATTCATGAACAGCATCTGACACGTCAGTAGAATGTCCTTTACAATTTGAAACTAATGCCAACATTCTACCTATATCTAACTTTGAAGGTCAATGACATCTGACCTAATTTATATCAATAGGACATAACATTTCCAAATAAATTATCTGTTCTATTCCACATGTCATGCAAAAGAAAATTTTCCTAGAGATATGTGTTGAAAGGTTTTGATCTAAACGAAGCAAAGCATGTATTCATTCATTCATATTTGAAACCAGTCTTTTTATGTGTCAACATAAATTTTTTTGCGAAAACATTTGGGGGTCGTCACTGCACCACTGCACTGTAACGAAGAAATGCGTTTACCCCCCCCCCCCCCCCCCCTTATTGTATATTTATTAGTTATCTTCCCTTATTGTGTAACATACCATCACCTCTTTTTAGCCAACGGCCAGGTGAGCTATTACCATAACTTGGCGTCCGTCGTCATCGTCGTTAACTTTTCTATAAAGATCTTCTCCTCTCCCTTAAACCAATGGGCCAATTTGAACAAAACATTGCAGCAATGGTCCTTAGGTGGTCCTATTTCAGAATTATATCCGATTACCCCGCCCGCCATGCAAGATGGCCACCACAGCCGAACATACATGTATAATGCAAACAACAGTTTCGTATAAAATTCTAAGGCTTTTTCCAAATGTTATAAATAATGGGTAGGGAATTCCTAATTTTATAAGGAAATGCATTCTGAGTTTTGATTACTTTTGTGTTTTATTATCTTAATAAAAACTTGAACTTTTAGTTGTATAAACAGATCAGAAATGTGAAAAGTAAAAGATTTAAAAGAATATTAACCAATGGAAGGCAACTCTGTAAATATCCTGATTTTAGCGCAGCGAAAATCCAACATTTTTATATCGGGTAATGTAGCATCTTTGGAAGCCGGCGAATGATATATATATATATACTCTTTCAAATGCCTGTAATAATACACCTCTAAATTCTGCACATATTATCACTAGATTGGACTACAATTGACCAATGTTTGGTATTTTGGTAGGGGAGGGGGAGGGGGGGGTCAATAGTTTGTTACTTTTCTTCATGTTGCAGCTGAAACAAACTGGTCAGCTTGACAGCAATGGTCCTTAGTTAGTCCTCTTTCAGAATTGTATCCGATGAACCTGCCGACCATAGAAAATGGCCACCAGAGCATAAAATAGTTTAACATAGGACCCTATGGGATATTTACTTAATGATCATCTTTTCTAAAACCACAAAGCCAACTGGAACAAAACTTAGCAGCAATGGTCCTTACGTGTTCCTCTTTCAGAATTGTATCCGAGGATCCCGCCTACATCGAAGATGGCCGCCAGAGCTGTAAATAGTTTAACATAAGACCCTTTATTTACTTAAAGATCTTCTTGTCTGAAATCACAAAGTCAATTGGAACAAAACTTGGCAGCAATGATCCTTAGGCTGCCCTCTTTCAGAATAGTATCCGATGATCCGCCTGCCATCTTAGCCCTAGGATCTTTTGGGAAAATTCACTGAAAGATCTTATCGTTTGAAACCAGTGAGCCTCTAGTTATTAGTTATCTTAACTTGTAGTGTAATAGAACGTATCACAAAATACCGAAATAGATTTGATGCACTGTATGGCCATTTCGTTGACTGACAACTCATCAGCAGTGCTGTAGATCAACGTGTTGGAAAACCGGTTTATAAAAGATATAATGATGAACATATCTGTTATCTTCCCTTATTGTGTAAAATAACAATCACATTATAAATATTCTATGTAACCCGCTGATTTGCACATTCATCGATTTACGACTCATCGGTTTTTCTAAAGACCTAAATTGCTGAAGCAGAAAAAATTTATAATCCAAAACGTTCAAGTTGCTTAAGAACTGTGTGAGGGTTATAAATATAAAATTTTGTGTAATTCTGTAAAATTGCACTTTCTCCGAATAACTTGAAGACTTTAAATTAATAATGGTCTCTCACAAATAATGCCGATTTCTACTGAACTCTATGACGAAATAGCATCAAACCCTCCATGAGTGTTATTTCTGACTTTTTCGTTCAATAGGGCGATAGTATCCGACCAGTGGGAACAAGAGCCTTATCTAGTTTTACAATTAAAACGAGCACATTCTGAAACTGATCTCTAAATTTATGTATCGTCCGACCACTTTTTGCAGTTCTAGGAAGCTGTCATCTTGTTTGTAATCATAATTTATTGGCTTTTATAGTAAGTTTAATATACCAGAATGTCAGGATAGATAAGGGGGATGTTTGGGTACCCGCAACACTGGTTTTACCCCCACCATAGTTCAGTGTTTGTACTAAGTCAGACTATCCTAATTCTCCGTTGTTTGTTTATATTTGTGTTTGTCTCTTTGGTGACATTGATTGATTTGTATGTCATTGTTTTCAATTCCTGTTATCCTTTTTGTTATCTATCAGAAGTTTGTAATTTTCACTGCGACAAATTAATAATGAGGTAAGTTTAAAATCTTATCTAGATGTAATTAATATATAGACCACAGATAATTCAACATAATGCAATGTAATACATAGCTGAATGACTGAAAAACGGATTTTGCTTGATTGTTGATTTTAGCAGCACGCCCCTTTTCCGTTGAAAAATCGGTTTAAGAATGATTTTTTCATGTTTATTTACATTAATCTTAGTAATTTTACGTTTTTCGTAACCAAGAAATGATCTAACCTGTAGTTACCATATCTACTTAGAATATGGAAACCTTAGACACAGAATATGATTTCTTTGATGTGCAAATTTCATGTCGGTAATAAATATTCTATTGTACCCATTTTATTGTATGAGATATGCATTACGAAACTTTATTGTGCTCAAGGCAGAAAAAAATTATGGCCAAATCAAATTAACCCAAAATTCTGAAATGCAGATTCAAATTGTCAAAATGACCCAATGGGTAAAGCCAAAACCTTCTAAAAATCGAGTAAGGCTTGGCGGAGATTCTCCATAGCTTGCACAGAATTAAACAAAATCTTTAAATAACAATTTCATGCTAATATCAAAATACTAAAAACTGAGATAGCGCTATACAGTCAAACCTCGATTTCTCGAACCACTTTCTAAGTCCCACAAGTGAATATTCCATTTTTTTGCAAGCAATTACTCGAACACCACGTATTTCTCGAACTAATTTGGATGGTCCCTTCGACTTTGAGCTATCGAGGTTCTCCTGTGTATTTTTAGGATGAAATGGCTGTTATATAGGTTGACCCAAAACCTAACGTGTTCTTTGCATGTGAATCAGTATTCGTCTAACTAGACTAAATCTAAATTTTATTCATAAAAAATGTATAAATGAATAAAAAAAAAAGTTACATTATGATCAAACATTGATTTTACTGACCACTCTTTATGCTAGTAATATGCAAGTACTGGCCAATGTCGGTACTCGACGTCATGAAGCCACCTTCCCCTCAAGTACTGTAACAATACTTTCAAAACATTTCCTATTGATGTTTCTCATAGCGCTTGAAGTATTTACTCTGCCAACACCAAAGTAATAATAAAAATTATGTAAATAGTATAAATCTAAAATTGCTTTAGTTCCGAAATCCGAAAAAACCATCAACAAATGCTCTCTTGTCACATTCCATAAATAAAAAAAATGTAATAAAAATTTGCCATGAATATATACATCGTTGTGGTTGAAACACTTCAGGCGGTATACAGTGTGCGGGTTCTTTCTTCCCAACTTTGCTTTTTTATTTTAGTTCTTCTGCGAAAGTATAACGATCACAGCTTTCATATAGTTTGTTAAGAATCGCGTATAAATTTGTTGGAATACACTGTGATATTTTGAAACGAAAGTCTGTATTATTGGTATATATGTAATTCACGATTTTCATTTTATACATATTCTCAGATCTGATCGATAATTGAAAAAGACCAAACGTTTGGAAATTTACCTGCTATGTTAGCGGTATAAATTCATATATGTGAAAAGTAAGTAAACAATGAACTATTAAGCCAATTTGTTCTGAAGTTGTATGTCTCTGTCTGTGTAAAATAGTTTTTAATGAATATTAACAAAATGGAGTCGTGTAATACACATGAAGCTATCACCATCTTCCATCACTGGTCAGTGGAGCTGTTGAAGAATTGCTGTATTGTCTCCCGTAGGATTTCGAGCCACTTCTAGCCCTTGGTGGCCATTGAAAACCTGTTCCGGTAAACGACACAGTTGACATCTGGTTTTTTTGACGCTCGAATCTTTTCTTTCTCATCTCTAAGCACAAGTAGACTGTGAGAACCGAAAAGACAAGCACGGCGAATCCAATAACACCAATCAGAATTCTCAGCATCCATAGATCTTCCTGACTTACTTCTTGGTTGACAACATTTGCTTTAGCAGCTATTGAAAACAAACAATAATAATCATACCATCTATTGATCAGAACATATGAACATTTATAAGCAATATATTAGAAAAACAAAATTGGCCAATCAAAAAGTATTCCAACCCTAGCGCTACGACTGCCTTTTTTGTTTTTATTTATTCGAATGCTTTCTGATGATTATTCTACAAGAAGCAAAATTTACCGATAGTTGTTTTTCATATTAACAATGAATAATTTAATACTGGATGTAACGCGTTATTTGATTGGTCATATGTTTTTTCGGTAATCATATCATAGACTAAATTTGATACTCTACTATGACTTCATTAAAGGGAATCCCAGCGTTTTAGACGTCAAAACAACAGTTGGAATTAAATAATAAGAATTGACTGTAATTTTGTTTTCAGTCTATTCGAAATAACCCCAATGCTACATTGGTTATTTAGTATGCACCACATGATTGAGGTTATTTCTTCATAGTCTGAAAAAAATTTACAGTCAATCCTTAATTAACTTCAAGTGTCATGGTGAGCTCGCCGCAGTTTTTTTTTAAATGTCGCCCTTCATTACTAAAATTTTCAGTTATATGCGTACGCTTTTGTAATGTTTTTAGTATTTTGTAAAGCTGATATAAAATTCATATGTTGATTTTTCAAGACTTTTTTTTATAAAACAATAAACATTTTTAATGCAAATTGTGAATTCAAAGAATTTTTCCCCATTTTTCCTGTTATTTTATTTTTATTAGCGTACCGTTATCGACCACATGTTGGGCTGTCAACTTAAAACCGCTGTACTCTAAAGTGTCATCAGACCGGAAGTGGATTCCAAGTCTGGAACCTGAAGATATAATCTGTTTCTTTTGTTGATTTCCACAGAGCCGTTTCGGTTGTCTGTAATTAATATTGGCTTTAATATATAAATATATAGAAGAAGTGACAAAAAGAAATATATGGTTTGCTTCGATAGCGTTTATTTTATACTTTACGAATATCAAGCTGGAATAATTATTGCTAATGCAATTAATAGGTCAATCATCCCTGTCTACAGCATTTATTTAACATACCCTGAATACATTTCTGCAAACCGCGGATCAATCTGAATCCGTGGTAAGAAATATCCATGTTTAACATTAGAACACGATATGAAATCCACGGATCCAATATGTATCCGCGGATTTCATATCAGTTTGAAATGGATACAATGAATATTTCTTACAGCGGAGCCGGATTTATCGGCGGTTTGCAGAACTGTATGCAGGGTGTTTTTAAACTAGCAGACAATTTTGATCTTTAATTCTTTTCCACAAAATCTGCAAATATATATTTACACGAACAGTTGCCAAAACTTTAGATCTAATCAGCATTATTTTCATGTTTTACATAATAGTTACGAAGATAAATTTTAAATATTTGATATTTCAGATAATAATAAAAATAGGAAATGTACATCAAACTATTTATGTGAACTGATAAGCATAATACATAATATTCAATATATACACATAACATAATACAACTGATTAAAGTCCAATATCGAAAATGTTTTTTTTACGACAACATTAACTTCGAAAAAGTTTGATCTGATTTGCATGTAAATGCGGAAAGAATGACGCTGCACCTATATATACAAACAGTGCACTATAGTGAAGAGTGAAGGGTCATAAAGAATACTTATCTGAGAAATAATCTCAGCTATGACAATAATGAACCCATGATAAATTTTTTTCCCAAGAAGATATCAAAACGTCCAGTTTAAAAAAAAAAAAACAAAGTTTAATGTGTACAAAATGATTTGAGACAAATAAACTGGATTTAAAGTTTATGCAGTACAATAATTATTTTTAGAATAAAAAAATAATTTGATTAATATCATTCAACAAACAGAAATTGAACTTCCATTTTTTATTGTTTTATTTAGGATATGAGAAAACGGAAAACATCAGTAACGAGATCTCATTTCCTTCAAAATATTCACACAAAATCTGACGGAGTTAAACCAGTATTATGGGTGCTTAATCTAATGCCTTGGACGTGTGAAAGTAACGTAACAAATAAACAAACAATATTTTGACTTAAAAAACTCAACAGTTCTACTTAAGACAAATGTTGAGTTTAACAAGTCGAAATTTTGAGATTTTAAAAGTCCAAATCTAAAAATTTTCAGAAATATAAATTCAGAGATTCTACAAGTAAATATTTTAAGTTTATAAAAATCGAAATTTCAAGTTTTTGAAAGTAAGAATTTTGAGCTTTTAAATTTCGTAAATTAGAAATTTGAAATGTAAGAGTTCTGAAAAATTAAAAATGTCAAACTTTTAAGTTTAAAAAATATTTGTCAATTCAAAATATTATTTTTATTTTGTCCCTAATACTTTTCCGCTTTTCTAGATGAGACTAACACATTTTTGAGAAGATAAGAAAAGAATAAAATGTCTAATCGGCCTAAATCCAGTTAGGAGTTCATTTCTGTGCATAACAAATATTTAAAAAGCTGAATATGCAATAATATTATGGCGTAGGACATTAAAAAAGTAAAATAAAAGAAAGAATATATAATTACATTAAAAAACGAATACATAAAAGTATGAGAAAATTAAAATTTAGAATAAATTTTAATTTGGACAATTTCGATAATTTTGTAGTTCTCCTTTAGGATATAGGTAATAATACAAATTTATTGTAAAAACAATTGGGGACCCTTTGCTTACATAATATTCATTCTGAACAGATAAGTAGTTTTAATCCACAGTTTGACTGTTATAGAGATTAAGTACGCAGATACTGCAGCATTTGGGGTATAATGTTTGGTTTTTGAAAATTGAAAAAAAAACATCTTGTTCAAAATCTTATTTCCACCAAGAAAAAACTCATAAAAATTTTTTCGGGAAAGTTATAAAATATTTTTCCATTGTTTCCGTCAAAAAGTAAACTTACCGTTCGGATAAAAAGTGGAATCTTTTCAAAAAATGTTTCAAAGTACGGGCACATTCGTTATATACATGTAGCAACCAAATATAACACAATAATCAAGAAATGATCTACTTAACTCTACTTTTAAAAAATTCAATTAAATGTATATATTGGCATCTCTTCTGTATATCAAAGTTCTGTGCAAGATTAATCTCAGAGCATGCGTATGTCGTTTAAGGTTTCAACATCGCGCGCCCAATAACCATTTTAATATATTATCCGGAATACTAGCTGTATTTGGTTGAGATTTTATTTTTTCAATAATTTTTCAAATTATTTCTGGGGTCATTTATCGGAAACCACAGGCGATAACATGAAGTTATCAATCTTTTAAGGCGTTTCAGACCTACTAGATGTCATCACATTATATCCTAATACATTTGTATATGATACTACTGCCGCTACGGTACATTTTCATAAAAAGATTTAGGCAACTGAGAATGCAAGATCCAATTATACAGACTTAGAAATTAAAATAATTCATCTTTAGTTTAACATATAATATTTTTTGTTATAATTACACAAATATCTTAACCCTGTGTTGAACCTTAAACATAGGAAAAAGCCACGAATAGTTATAATTTTACTAAAATTAAAAAATATTCACATATAGGCAGAGTTTTAAAAAATTAGCTTCTTATTTATATATTATGATAGACGATCTACTTACTCATTTTCTTCTATGATCTCCAAGAAATCATTGGTGCAGCCAGCAGAATTCTGTAAGTGGAAATCTTCTATTGTTATGATCCACTTGCCATAATCATGTGACAGTCGCCACTCTTTGTCTTCTCCAGAGGGGTACTCTGAGGGGTAATTAGTAGATAACAATTCCACCTTAGTCTCCTTGGTTATCTCCACTACCTCCTTGGATATTCCCCCTATACAAACGGAAAAGAATTAAACAATACACAAAAATGATAAGATTAAAAAGTTCTAATATGGCGGGCTGCTTTCGCTGTGAAAATAAAGATATGTTAAAATTCTCAATAAATTATGGCTTTCACGCACTTGATGTTATAGTTAAAACTGCAAAGTGAAAATCAGCCGTTGAGCTGAACGGATCGGAAAAAAATATAACAATAATATGGACTTTGTATAAAATGCAATAAAACGAAAATACAAATTTATTTGTAGTTGAATATACTTCAGAAATGACAAGGTTAAAAACCTTACACTGCCACCTCGATAACAAAATGTACCTTTACTAGAATATCAATTATTCAGCTTTGTTTTTGTATTGTAATTAAATTTTACCCATATTAAAATCTTAAACCAACAAATAAGTGTAAAAAAATGGTATATGAAGAATTTAAATAAAAAGCACAACATTATTTATAGAACAATTGTGGTCAATCGTAGTTAAAATGTAATTATCTATACATACGATTTTCACAACATTCTTGATACAGAACACAATTCTTATACAAATTATGAAGCAAGATCATTTAAAATTCTGTGTATTTTTGTATTTTCGAAAAAAAAAACCGAGTGGGGATTTAAAAAGGGTAAAAGGGCGCACTTATTGCGCATGCTCCATAATAAATACAGAATACTATAAAATTTTCTGAACATATGATATATAGGTTCAGGATCAATTTTTAAAAGACTAAATTTACTGCGTGCTCTTACCAAGTCCTTAGGAAGACAATACCTTCCCATATCCTGGCTTCATACACAAGGAAATAATTCTGTACTAAGGCAAAGACTTTAAAATATTAAACCTGCTTGAGTTAAGGATTTGGCACAGAATTAAGCAGTTGTATAGTTTTCTCGGCCGATCTGCCAAAGAGCCATTATTCTGTAACATTTAAAGCACTCAACAGAAAATACTATAAGGAAGAGCATATAGATCCTACACAAACATAATCTTTTGTCGCAAAACCACACCCTTGTGAAGAAGGAAAAGAAAGTTGAATTGTTACGCAAAAATGTCACCATAAGTATATTCTGTCAAGAGACTTGTGCAGCCTTATTTCAGAAATAATTATCATACGCATTCTAATTTCACAAGCAAGAGTGTTATATAAATATGATTTTCATGTAAATTCCGAGGAGGTGAAATTATCTCCGAAGAATCTTGGATTATTTATCACCGAACAAACGATCTGACATAAATATAGTGGCAACTTTTACTTTTGATATTTTTACATGTATGAATTTGTTGATAGCAAATGCAGATGAAAAATTGTGGAAAACCGAAGAAACAACTAAAATGTTATTAAACACAATTTAATTTGCTTTACTAGCTATATACGAAAGAGCCAATACCATATACATAAGTCATAATACTTATTTTTTTGCTAGTTGCGACCCTTTAAATTACGAATCTCATGAGCAATATGCTAAATGCAGAATACACACTTTAATTCTTTGCAAA
The DNA here is from genome assembly GCA_028015205.1 of Mytilisepta virgata. Taxonomy (NCBI): domain Eukaryota; kingdom Metazoa; phylum Mollusca; class Bivalvia; order Mytilida; family Mytilidae; genus Mytilisepta; species Mytilisepta virgata. Next base: position 38,815,749 of record CM051520.1, read on the forward strand.
ACAATAATAGTTAAGTTGCATAGGTTTTTTCAAAGTTTTTTTTCATAGAAAAGTGTGATGGTTCTATCCAGAACATAAATTAAAAAAATATATGTTAATAGGAATCAAATAATTTAAAGAAAATTTTCTCACCTCTGAGTAGTATCAGATTATACAGCAGTAAAAACCGCAATTTTAACATTGTGATTGCATTTACTCCCGAACTGTCCACTAGTTTATGAAACTACAGAAAAGCTAGCTGTCCTACACGTCGGCCAAACTGTTGTGTCTCCAGCAACTTAACTGGGAATGATATTTTATAAAAGTAAATACTTCCTCTTATTGTTTTAAACTGAATGAAAGATAATAGGTCAAATTTTGTATGACAGGCGTGTTGTCATTGGTAATTGGCATTTTGCCATTTCCTTATCATTATTATTTAGTCATTATTCACTTAACAAAATTTAAAGAGCAACTAAAAAATACTCTGACTTATTTTACAGAAATGTTAGTAATGTAGCTTTCTGTAGATTTGCTATTAGGAGTTGTAGTGTCCAAGAACAAAGCCAGTCCATTATTTTGGTACGTCAAGAGATGCATTCATAGGATGCTGAAATTTTAGGGACTATGGGTTATCTATCCTTCTGTCCTTGGGTTATTTTTAAGCTTTTTTGGGCCAGCTTGGCAATTTCAAACCTCCTACGGCTTCAAAATTTTGATGATACACACAAGAAGATGGTATGATTTCTGATATGAAAAATTAAAATTAAGATCTCGGATTCGAATTCATTTAATTTTTATCGTATAATGAACGAACTTTCACAATCTATCAATGATTGTACAAAGTTCCTTCCCTTGAGGCAAAAAACGACTTCACGAACGTCTGCTAAAATCAAGGATTTTAAAAAAAAATCACATTAGATTTTGGTCAAGACAACTATGAGCAACAGCCCTGCCAAAGCAAATTTTTAATAAAATTTTGTCTAACATAAAGACACATTTCAGTGAAATATCTTTTTTGGCAAGGCTGTTGCTCATATCAAAATTTTTATTCGAAGGTCTGAAAATGATCAGTGAAATTTGGTGTTTTTATTGATTGCTTCACAATTAGCTATCTTTGACAACATATTGCTGCTTTTATAGAAATTTCACGTTGGAAATAAAACAAGTCCATTAAAATGTAACATTTTAAGAGTACTTTTAAAAAGATAGCTTTGAGTAAGTTGTTCATTACTTTTTTACTTTGGAATTCAATGGACCAAATATCAGGCCAGTTCACACAATGCCCATTGTCGAAATATTTATCATTAGGCATACTAGAGAAGGTTATATGCCTGTACCCCAGAGCACGTTTCAAATTTTCCGACATCTGGCGTAGGTCTCAGTGAAAGAGTGGTTTAGGTAGTTCGCTCTAAGTACCACTTAACAATCGTAAGCTGTAAATACGGTATTAAGACTGAGCTTGAATCCAGTTGCTGCATATTTTCGGGTTACTACTCTCTTCCATCAATGGTTCAAATAAGACGTCATATTGATATTTTTCACATATTTCGTTTGTCCGATAGAAAGATGAGTTCATGATCAGTTAAGATAACTTTATCACTTGTTGAATTCATGTGGTATAAAATATATATTATTTATTCAGTTCATTATATAGAACGTTGGCAGCAACAGACCTTAGCATGCACAAGGTAAACAGTCACAGTAATCAAACCGTCCCTAAGTTAGTTAACGGTACAAGTAGCAATACACAATCAACCCCACCCAGAAAACGGGTAAACTCTAATTCTGAAGAAACTAACAGTAAAAAAATAAAAACATTTGAAAGTATGAATGGAGAAATTCCGAAAATGGGTGAATCGGAAATGTTTCTTTTCTCCGCTATTTAGAATCTAGCGACCAATATAACTGTCAGTTTCAACATGCTAAATAAAAGAACGAGTCAAGTTGAATCAAACATTGAAGACAAAATATCCATAAAAATTGAGAATGCAGTAGACACAAAAGTTAAAGAATAAGTCGACAAAATGAAGAAAGATATATAAAATGACATGAACACAATGAACGTTAAAATGGACTCTGTACAGAAGAATTATGAAGCGTTACTTAAAGAAAATGGTATGAACGGTAATAATTCAAGCTAAATAAAAAAAAATATCGTTATCAGATATTTGGAATATGATGCGAAAGAGGAGACCGATAGCAATATCACTATGAACAAGGTAAAATCCCTCGTTAGAAACGGTCTTGACCTCCCAGATGTGAATATAAAATCAACAGAAAGAAAAGGGGAGAAAAGAAACACCGACTGAATTGTGTTAGTAGAACTAAATGATTTCACTCATAAGAAAAACATCTTCAGTAAGAAACAACAGCTGAAAAACAACGCCGCCTAGAAAAGGGTATTCATTGACAATGATCTGCCAATCGAAACACGTATTCACCAAAGTAACATGAGAGCATTATTGAAGGAAGTCGGAAAAGACCAGAATATGATGTTCATTGGTAACAAACTGGTGCATAAGCGTCATTAGGATAAACTACGGTAGTGTGTCTGGAACTGTCGTGGCTGGTCGATTTATGATAATGACATCTCGGTGTTTAGGTATTTAGTGCTTGAAAATGCAGAATGTGACATATTCGCAGTTTTATAAACTTTTTTTACGTGGCGATAATGACCTCGATATAACAGCTAGGTTACAAGTGGATAGAAAATAACAGAACATAATTACACAGAAATGCTGTACGAGGATCCGGCGGGGGTCGGTGTGTGTATATTCGCTTGAAATTGTACGAAATATTCGAAGCCGAGGTTTTGAATAGAGAAATAAAAGGAATATTGTGGATTCATTTCAAACATAAATGCACGAACTTAAATTTTACTGTTGCAGTATGCTATTTACCACCGTCAGACTCGAGAAGACCAAATGATCAAGAGAAGTTTTTCAGGGAATTATTAAAACAAGTTTATATATATCAAAACAAAGGGAATACGATAATTTGCGTAGATTTTAACGCCCGCTGTGGTTCAAATTCTGAATATATTGAAGCACATCGTCGGAAACCCACGACCGGTAGCGCTCATTCTAGTATACAATTTACTTTCAATTACCGACCGCGGGTCAATTTATTTTTTCTCATTTTCATGAATATTCATAAATCAAATTGGCCATTGAAATTACTGCTAACAATAATGGAATTCTCCGCTTTGGAGATTTTAACAATAGTGACGTTCTCCACTTTGGAGATTAAAAGTTCTTTGAAAAGTAAAACCGTGCCCACGCAGTTGATGAATTTTGGTTGTGTATTGATTTTTTTCATGTGGTCAGTAATGCGTTCCCTTTGAAAGTATGAAAACGTGTTTACCTTGTTTAAAAACTATATCGAAAATACACTGGAATTGTACGGGCGACATATATCTTGACCCAAAGCTCGTCTTTTACTGTCACTTGATTGGCTGTATTCCCATTACAGAATCGCAAGGAAATCAATCAAAATGGTTCATGAATATATTCATGAGAACTAGAAAAAATGAATGAATTGACCCACGGTCGGTAAGTGGAAGCAAAACGTAAGCGCGAACGGCCGTGGGTTTCCGACGATGGTGGAAGGAATGGACGACGTGAAGCCTCGATCAGTTATTGACTTTACCGAAAATTACAATGGTGACCTATTATGTGAATTTTTATCCGATATTAATTTCGGGATGCTTAATGGTCGCATTGGACCAAACGACTTTACATATATTTCACCTCAAGGGAAATCTGTAGTGGATTATATATATGTCCCTTATGAACAAATGAATACAGTTTTAGAATTCTAAGTTGTGAAAATATCAGATGTGATTAATAGATTAAATTACAATCCGGAGGATATACCCGATCACTCGCTATTATCATGTGACATAAAATGTACAGTGAATGAAACTGTCAAAATGAGACCGGAGGAAACTATAAGGATTAAGTGTAATGTGCGTAATATTCCGAACGACTTCTTAACAAGCGAAAATGTAAGAAAAAGGGTTCAGGAAACGACTGAGAAAATAGAACATTCAATAAATGTTAATCAAAATGTACAGAGCGCCTATGATTACTTTCATAGATTAGTTAAGAACAAGATGGACGATAAACTGCCATTATTGGGCAAAATCTTTCTACAAACCATATTCCAATCAAACCTTACAAAACCAATGGAACACGGTCTGTAAAAGCGAGAAAGAGTGGCTAAAATTCAATGGATTCAACACAGAAGGAAAATGAATTACACGAAAAACTTAATTCAAGTAATAAACGTGACTTTTGGAGAAGTATTGGAAAGCTGGGATTAATTAATGAGAGAACAAACCAAATACCACGGGAATCAGTCGGCCCATATGGATGGGTTACTTCTGACAAGGACATGGTATTGAATAAATGGAAATCTTACTTTGAAAACTAAACGGAAACACGAATTCATTGAAAAATGATGACGACGAGGAGACAACTATTGACTTGACAACACTGAATAGTGCTATTACCCAATAGAAGAAATAATGCAGTTGAACTCTTGTACATTATTTGTAATGGCTGTTTCGAGTTGGGGTTAGACTCCATTAATTATCTCAGTTTCAGAGAAATACACCCCCAGAATTTTATTAATTATTAGAGTTGGTAAAGTTTAACTACATGATAGATATATAATAAATATCTTAACCTCAAAATTGTAATATTGACTGAAAGAGGATAGATTTTAGCTTAAAAAAATACGAAACATTAACTGATTTTGCTTCTGACAAATAATGGGAGGTAATAAAGAGTCAATAAACTGGGACTTATGATAAGATAAGATAAGATAAGATATTTTATTTTCCAAATTAGGTCCCCAGGGGGGCATACACACATAACAAATATAATCGTTACAACATACAGTATTTTACATGACATTCATATAATACACCTAAAATTGATATAAAGTTATACAGGCTATTATATGTTAAAAAAAAAGTTAAAAAAAGTATTTAAGAGTTGCTACTCCAGAGATGTGGCAAATGTTCTCTCACTTGATTTATTTGCAGTTGTTTTTATTTTATAATATTTTTGCTGGAAATGTATAAATATAATTGATTGTTTAGCTGCAACAGGTACCAAGGGACGATGCTCTAGGATTGTGAGCTTAAAAGCTCTAACAAGCCTCCTCGTATCTGATGCAGAGAAACAAACATAAATGTAACAAAATTTCAAGTTTATTCACAGCAAATAAAATATACTGCAGGAATAGGTATTGAGAATAGTGTAGGTTTCCCTACTGCAACAGACACCAAGGGGCGGTGCTCAAGGAGCTGTGTTATTTACACAGTCCTCCTCGTGTCTGAAGCAGACAAGAAAGCCACATAATTAACAATTTTTAGAAATAAATTTACCAGCAGCAGTGAGAATTGACTTATCTTCTGTGTTCATAAGCCATATCATTTTATCACTTGAGTTAAGAGTTAAAAAATTGGGGCAACTTTTAGTTATTTCTTGAAATAGATGAATGCGGTCATCATTAAATTTAACACATTGAAATAGAAAATGATATTCATCCTCCACATCTCCGGAGTTACAACGAGTACAAGTTCTGTCTTATGAATTGACATGTGGTGTGTAAAACTTTGACAGTGATAATCGGCACCTGCACTGGTAAGTTAAATTGCGAAAAAAAGAGCCGGAAAAGTAAACCTTTTTTTCCCACATATGTAATGGAATTTTTTGCAGAATCTGAAAAATTAAGTCTCAATTGGATTGAAACGCTGCATCAGACCTCAATTTTAAGCCGAAGTGGAGTGAAATTTAATATTTTTAAAGCTTTTTTTTATGAAAAATTTTGAAATGTTGCTATGCCAGCTAGGTTTCCATGGATATTTTTTATTTATTTTATCATGATTGAAACAATGCTAACATAATGGCCTTTCAGAATATATATATATATGTATATGGGTATTATTTACTCTGAATATGGCACAAGACCATGACATTTGTTAGCTCACTTCATATAGAAAATGGTACTATTAATTTGTGGAGTCTAACCTGGGTAAAGTCCCCGAACAAATGGACTCAATGAATAGTACAAGCGATTCTAAACCCGGTATAACGGATAACAGATTGCCATTAAATTACCGCGGAATAACATTAGTGTTCGTCCCAAGTAAGATATACTGTAGTGTACTCAATTGTCGTCTTAATACCTTCCTAGAAACCAACGACATGCTATGTGAGGAGCAAACTGGTTTTCGCACCCAACGCAGCTGTGAAGAGCATATATATAATTTATTTTCTGTAATTTCAAATAGGAAAGTTTCCAGACAATCGACTTTGTTAGCTTTTTGGATATGCAAAAAGTCTTTGATTCAGTGCCAAGAAATTTCTTATGGTACAAACTCAGAAAACTAGGAATAAACGGAAGTTCCTATCCGCCGTCGAGGCTTTGTATACAAATGTGAAATATACGGTATGTGTTAATAACAGATATACACCATGGTTCGATGTTGATTGTGGAGTGACTTTCAGCCGGCGTTATTTGCAATACATATCAACGACCTCGCAACCCGTATAAATAGCTTGAACTGTGTTGTCCGTATTGATGATTCAATGTTTCTAGTATTCTCTTCTATGTAGATGACATTGCACTCATCGCTTCAAACGAGGAAAGTCTTCAAAGAATGTTACATACAGTTTCTTACTGGTGTGAAGAATGGAAACTATAGATAAATCCAACAAAGAGTAATGTTATACATTTCCGAAATGTTTCAGTGTTGAAATCGGAATATATCTTCAAATGCTCGGATATTACAATAGAATACGCTTCATCTTACAGATACTTAGGTTTATGATTTGATGAAAATTTGGCAATGCACAAAGGTGTGAAAGAACTTGCGAAATCTGCTAGCAGAGCTCTTGGTGCGCTTAAGGGAAAATTTATTAGTACTGGTGGAATGTCGTATTCAGTATATACTAAGTTATATTCAACTATGGTTGAACCTGTATTGATGTATGCGGCAGGTGTATGGGGTCAAAAACGTTTTCATTTATAAATACAGTTCAAAACAAAGCTTAAAAAATGTTCCTTTCTGTTGGCAAATTCACATCGAACAGTGAGAGGCGAACTCGGATGGACTTCTTGCTATATCAAACAACGAACCGCAAGCATCCGCTTAAAGTGTCGTATTGTTCGATCTGATGATGTGCGACTTACGCGAAGGATTTCAGCTTGGACAGCAAATCGTCGAAAAGGTTGGCATATTCAAGTGGGCAAGATAATTGAAAAGATCGAAGCAACGCAAATTGTCAATGACGTTACAATTACAACAAAAACAGTAATGAATACGTGAACGACTAGCAGATTTGGACAATGATGAATTCGTGCACGAAATGAATAATGACAGGAATAATGTAAATTGTAATAAACTCAGGACTTATAGACAATATAAAGCTAAAGTAAAGACTGAGCTTTACGTGAAACTCAGAATGCCTCGATCTGTTCGCAGAATCGTTGCTCCGTTCGGTAGCGGGTCGTTACCGCTAGCCACCGAGACAGGCCGATACGCACGACCACAAGTACCTTTAGAGGACAGAAGATATTGCTTCTGTAACCAAGGGGTGGTGGAAGACGAGAAAAAATTCTTAATGAACTGTGATTTATACGACGACTTTTGATTTGAACTGATTGTGAAGGCTAGAAATTGTATCTAAAATTTTGAAACACTAAATATTGACAGCCAATTTCACATTATTATGAATTGTAGGGAAATCCAGTCCTCTCTTTCAATTGGACTTTTAATTTTTATACGAGAAGAAAACGTTTTACTTAATATTCATATATATTGATCTAGTTTCTTTTTTTAATATGAATCTTAAATATTTCAAGATTTTAAAGTTTTTTTAAAATATTTTTAAGTTTTGATACGGAATATATATATTTTTATCATATTTTCTATAAAGATTGCAAATTTTTAAACCATTGAGAAATATGTAACAGTCTATTTTACTTCGAATTGTATATATGGAAAGATGTAAAAAGCACAGTGTCTTATAAGTCTACCTTTAGTTAAGGGTGGATATTTGATCTTTGTGTTTTATGTGTGTATCGTAGATTTTTATGACTGATCAAATATGTCACACTATAATAAAATATCTAATTATTATTATTATTATATTTACTTAGATTAAATTATTCTTTCAGAATATGGATAAGTAAGTTTAGAACAAATAATATCCATATTCCAATAGAAACTGGGGAAAAGTTCCGAGAGAAAACAGAATATGCAAATTGTGTTTTGAAGGAATTGGTGATGAATATCACTATTTATTATTATGTCAAGATGTTCCTCTTATTTTCATGAAAACCCAACCCAATTTAAAATGAAAGGTCTGCTCTCCCTTTGCCATGTAGAACTATTAACCAATATTTCTCACTTTATAAAAATGTTATGCAAATTAATATAAGACTGCGTGAAAATTATATTTTTTAATTTGTTTGGTAAATTGTATTGCTTTATTGTAATAATATTTATTGTAATTATGTCTCATGTTACACATTTATGTGTCTGATGACTTATTTAATCAAGTATTCAAGAGATTATTTTTAGAGACTCCTTTTGTTCTTGGTTTAACCGGGCAAATCTTTACAAGATGCAAGAAGGAAAATTTCAGTTCTTAGGGGACCGTCCATTTAACTTCAAAAGGGTGGGGGCGGTTATGGGTTTTGTCCGAGTCAGAAACTTTTTAGCGCTGTCAATCAAATTATTTTTTCGAAAAAAAACAATACCCCCCCCCCCCCCCCCTTGAAGATAAATGGTCGGTCCCAAAACTTTTATTTTAAATTAGTAGTACGGTGTGACCGAACTATGCAGACCTAAATTGTATTGCAATAAACTTAACTACTATCAAATAAAAGAAAAAACAATAGACTAACGTGTAACGAAGTATCACTTGACAACATAGACACCAAATAAAACACATCAAAACACATATTAAAGATAAGTCTTGTCAGTCCGTTCGATGTTAAGAAGTAAATCCAGCGATAGAAATTTACACCCCAAATAAAACTGAACATCAATTGAAATAGATTGTAAAAACTGGAAATTTATAAGTACATGTATTACAGAAAGTCTTTCAGAAATAATTAATTAAAGTCTTTGTCCAAATTACCACCATTAACTTGTGAAAATCACAAAAAAAAACTGCAAGTCAAATACATGTATCTCGGTTCAATTACATGAGTCAACTGTACACAAGTACCGGTTTATATTGTTCTCGAAATCATAAGGTGAAATAATCTGATAAAATACCGAAAAAAAGCAATCAGAAACTCCAAACCTCTCTATTTGTAGCCGTGCTGGTCAGCAAGGCCTTCGAGAAGCATCTGAAATATAAATTATGGAACGCCATAGGGTTCAATAAAGCAAAGCAAGTGAGCAATACACAATTAGACGCTGTGGTTGCCAAACGAATGCCGATGAACGCATATTGTGGATTTTCGCAGTACAGTAGAGTTCGTTTATAACGAAGTCCAGGAGACTTTTGATTTGATTCGTTATAGGCATTGTTCGTTATAAAAAAAATGCCGTGTGACTTGCCTTTTCGATGTATCGATATCGCTATTGGTGTCAGTTTGAAACACTATTATTTATAACGAGTAACTACCTATTGTATTTTATGTCAAAAGAAATAGTGTTAGAAGTAAAGAGATTGAATTTGTCAATTGCCGCCATACGTCACAGAAGGCAGATAAACAAATTGTTTCGCAATTTCAATAATTTGTTACATCAGATCACTTTAAAGGATTAAACCTCGTATGGGATTAAAAAATATGTTTGTTATTAGGGAGCAACCATTTGATTTTTAGGGGGAGGGGGCTAGGATCAAATCTGAAATAAAATTGGAGTCCCAGGATTTTGGCAAAATAAAGACAGGATCACTTTAGCTGTGAAAAAATGCAGGACTTGTGTCAATCAGGAAATTTTTTGGTTAAAATGAAAATAAAAATTTAGGCCACAATAGCGGCCCCCCCAAAAAATCCAGGACCAAAATTTCGACAAAAAGAATGGGCAGGATCTAACATTTGATCCTAGCCCCCCCCTCCCCCTTAAAAATAAAATGGTTGTTCAATTTGCATGATTTATTTATGAAAACTTCGTTTAAGCAGAAATGGGACCAGGCTATAACATTAGCTTAATTATTATCATCATTTCGTTACAAGCCAGTACGTTATAAACGAAAAATCTACTGTACTTAACAAGAGTTTGCCAAGTTTATTTCTAAAAGTTATGGGTGACCTGGTGCTTTGCGTCATTAATTCAATGTATACTTATTCACATTTAAAACACTAAGTTCCCGGAAAGCTTTCGAGATCTATAATTTTTCAAATGTATTTGTGCATTGATTAGTGTATAGGCTGAGCGATGCTCGTCCAGGAAAATAACTAAACAATGTTATACGTAAAATAATTTACATCCCCCATATATTCAACATTGTTAAAGATATAGAAATATGTTTTTTTCCTGTTCTGAGAAATTCCAATTTCAATTACACCTAGTTCTTTACATTTGAAAAGAAAATAAAAAAAAAAAAAACAGTCAATTTAGGGTTATTAATGTACATTTTCTTTATGTGTTCTTAAAATCACGTACAAAAATAAACAAACAAAGAAAAAAATGAATAATAACGAAAAGTTTTAAAAAAATCACAAAAAAGAAATTTTCGGAATTTCTTTATGCTGGAAAAGCATTAATTTAGTAAAATGATCTATGTCTAGCGAAATATAATTGAGTAGGTATAAATTATCTCATATAAATAAGACATGGAGATGTGTGCTATGCCCTTCACATTTCGCTTTAAATTCAAAGGGCAATATTAACATATTCATATTTCACTATATCACCATCATAATGAAGAAGGGTGTGGTGTGAAGATATACACATGCTCGCCCTGACACAATTCAACAAAAGTAATAACCTTTTTAATGGAACTTTTTTATATTCAACTGAGCCAACAAAACGATCTTTTAACACCACAACAAATTGATTCGACTGAATGAAATAATAATTGCACATAACAAAATAGAAATTAACTCAATAAAATAATATTTGAACATAACAACATATGAACAAACAAAAAAATCAGACGAATTGATTTAATAAAACAACAAATGGACGTAACAAAATTTTGAAAATGAACATAAGACAGCCGTGGCGTTCCATACTTTTTACTGCTGTTGTTTATCTCACAGGGGCCCGACTTCTGGATATTTATTTCTTTTTCATTTTATTTTTTGTTGTCTTATTTCATAAGTACTTTTACTAAAAATTTACTATAACAACAAATATTCTGTGTTTATTATCAATGTGCTATACACTATCCACGTCCTTATACTATAAAATGCTTGATTGATTTCATGCAAGCCCGTTGGGAGAAAATTTGGGAAACAAATTTTCTATATAGTAATATCAGTTTTCACAAGTTGGCAGAATTTTAGGAAGCCCAGAAGTAAACCGGAAGTGATCAGTAAACTTTCTGTCTTCCCACTTCACAGTTTGCTTTGAGGATTATCAATGTTTCAATGTTACATGCTAAGAGCAAAACATTATGGAAAAAGAAGAGAGCGTACGTACTTTTTGCAACAGAAGAAAATCGTCGCATCAGATAAATTTAATTCAAATATTTCCTGTTGTTGATTAAAACTGACAAATCCTTCAAGGATTTGATTATGCATAGCATATCACACATTAGGGAACAACCATTTAACATCAAGGTGTTGGTGGGGGGGGGGGGGGGGGGGGGTTATGGTTTTTTATATTTTTATGAAATTTTTTTTTCAAAGGTATGGGCACAATTTTATTTTTTTTCCGTATACAATCAAACCAAATTCTTTTTTGGTTTGATGCCAAGTCGAATCAGAAAATTTTTTGTTGAGCAATGCCCAGAAAGTGAAAGGTGTATTCACTAGCAGTAAATAAAACTGGTGCTTTCTGTCAAGTTTCGTTCCATTTGGCCAAACGACTTCAGAGGAGAAGATTTTTTGTTATATCAGCCAATCAGAAACAAGAAATGCTCATGGCGGCCATATTTGTATTCCGATCGGGACAAAATGAGGAAAGTTTATAAAGCACCGCCCATGATATATGCTTCCTGTCAGGTTTCGTTCCGTGTGGGCAAGGGAGTTCAGAGGAGAAAATTCTTTTATATTAGCCAATCAGAAACAAGAACTGCCAATGGTGACCACATATGTACTGTAACGTGCAGGGTGTCAGACCCACACACCAGATTGGGGAATTGGTACGCTAAAAGTTGTACCACGTGAATTCGTGCCGAGGTTACTTCCCCGGATTTTGTTGGGTGCCTATACTGCCTGTCAGCGTAACTAGTGGTAGCGTAATGTTGATTCGAATGACCCTTAGAACCTATTCCGTTGCCAAATGACCAGAGACCCTAGTGTATGCGTGTGTGCGAAAGTGTCCCTAACCGATTGTAATGTTAAAGACCACGGGTATACTACTGATGGTTGTTCTCTAACCAGCAACCCTCTGGCTCTTATTCAGAGACAAAGTGGCGCCAACCCACAAGGACGGGACAGGATGTTATTGCCTCCTATTTGTGTTGAAAGGTAATGTATGACCAAAGAACCTTATTCAGGATCAGGTGCCCACTGGTACTAAGTAACCGTTTGTCAGGACCACCAGCGAAACTCTGGCTCTTATTCAGAGACAAAGTGGTGCCAACCCACAAGGACGGGATTGTTATTGCCACCTGTTTGTGTTGGAAGGTAATGTTGTATGACCAAAGAACCACTGGTACTAAGTAACCGTTTGTCAGGACCACCAGCGACCCTCTGCATGGCTCGTATTCAGAGACAAAGTGGCGCAAACCCACAAGTACGGGATGTTATTGCCTCCTGTTTGTGTTGAAAGGTAATGTTGTATGACCAAAGAACCACTGGTCCTTATTCAGGACCAGGTGCCCACTGGTACTAAGTGACCGTTTGTCAGGACCACTTGTTACACAATACAATTAGTCACCGCCTTATTCAGACAGTTAAAGTGGTCTACTTTTATTCAGAAATAGCCAATTGTACTTGAAAACCATGTAAGAATTAATCACCTTCCTAACTATACAGTCGCTAAGATCTGTATGGGTTGTGTTCTTACTCAGAACTGCCGAGAAACTGAAAAACTCCCGCTTATATACCTTATTCTGTAGCCTCTAAACCAAATAATCTCTAATCCAAAATAAAATTACTCCGCATCACTTCGGAATTTTACCAAACCCAAATAATACCATTGGTTTTGAAGTGTACTCTTATAACTTCGAATTAGCCGTCCAGGATCGGACAAGTGCATGTATCTAAATTCCGGATTATAGTCCGAAACTTTTCCGTAAATTACCATAGTACCAAAATAACTTGAAAACGAAAGTAGAATTTCTATCAAACAATTGCGTCCCCAAATCGATCTTTTGACAATATAAATGTATTAAAAAGTTCCCAAACTAGCTTAAAAAGTAAGTCTAATAAATTTGGTCATAGTACTCCGATCGGGATGAAATAAAGAAATTTTGTAAAGGATCTCCCAGTTATGCTTCGACCAATGAGGTACAAGAATTGCTTATGTCAGCCATGTTTTTTGCCCCATCGTGACGAAATTACGAAACTTTGTAAAGAACCTCCCATAAATGGTATCTGTCAAGTTGCGTTCCATTTGGCCAAGCGATTTCAGAGGAGAAGATTTTTTTTTATAACAATCAATCAGAAACAAAAACTGTCCATTGCTGCCATATTTGTAGTCCGATCGGGACGAAATGAGGAAACTTTATAAAGGACTTCCCATTAATGCTTACTGTCAGTTCTGTTCCATTTGGCCCAGCAGTTTCAAAGGAGATCATTTTTGAAAACTCAGCCAATCAGAAACAACAATTGCCCATCGCGGTCATGTTTGTTGTCCGATCGGGACGAAATTAGCAGTCTTTATAAGAACCTTACATAGATGGTTCATGCCAAATTTAATTCCATTTGGCCCAATGGTTTCAAAGGAGAGGATTAAAACGTGAAAAGTTAACGGTCGACGGACGGACGGATGGACGACGAACGCCAAGTGATGAGAAAAGCTCACATGGACTTTGGCCAGTTGAGCTAAAAAGGAACAAGGCTTTGATTGTCGTGATTGTTGCTCTTCTCGTAACGTATACTCGTACCTTTAAGTGTGGATTTAGAACTATTTCTGTAATTTATAATCAAATTGTTATATATAATACATGTATAAAGACATCTTTATTTTTTTTTAAATTTTATAACCTTATCTTTACAAAAGTAAAAAATCATGCAAATAAAATAGAGAATTATTGAATAACACAGTTGCAATTTCTCTTCATAGGAAATCTATAGAAAAAGAAAGTTTTTATTAATGAAAAAAGTTTTCTGGGTCTTTTGTTTCCAACGGTTGTCATCTTGTCAATGTAAATAAACAACTTTCAATATTACAAATTCGAGTTTATTTAAATAAATGCATTGCCGATCTTTAATGATAAGTTTCTAATTCATTTTGAGGAAATCAATATCGAAACGTCCGTAACATGGTAAGATACGGGGAATCGTATGAATATCTTAGTTACACTTGAGATGACGTTAAGATTATTCTATGTGTACATTACGTACGCTTCTTGTTACTGATTTAAGATCATCTTTGTTCTCACTTACGACAGTACTTAAGTTGGTTTTAAGGGATCGAGGTTTAAGACGACTTTCTTGTTACCGACCCCCGTGGTTCGTAATGACAAATTTATATGTCATTAAAAGCGATGCAATGCTGAGGCATGGGTGAAGTATCTCAGTGATCCAAAACTTTATTTGCGAAGATTGAAATTTTCTTTAAATTCTAACATAATTTGTTTTTATTTTTGTGTCGTTTTGAAACTTTTTAGACTCGCTAATTTTTTTTTTTAAAGTGAAGGCTAGATTAAATTTTAACATGTTTAAAGAGAGATAATTCAACAGGATGATACAGTACAACGCAGTGTTTTTTTTTTTTAAATTATTAATAATGTCCATTTTCAGGACGAACACAGTTAAATACAATGTAAATTCAATAAATCCAAAGTGGCTTAGAAAAGTTACAATTTGGAACAATATGTTTCTAAAAAAGCTGTAATAAACGGTTTCTTGTAACAATTGGGCATCATGCGGCCGAAAATTCAGATATCTTTTTGTAAATACCGTCGATGAAAGGAAGTATATAAACAGTTGTTTAATTTCTTTTTAAAAAAATCACGTCGTTCTTAACCCCCCCCCCCCCCCCCCCACACCACACAAAAAAATTATATTTATCACGGGTCACTTAAAACTGATAGAAGAAACTACATGCCGGTTTTTAGTGGAATAAATAGATGTTGCGTCACATTTCGTAACGTGACGTTTTACCATCATTGCCAAGAATCAGTCCGGTCGATAATGCACATGTGTCAGTTAACAGGGATCTGAAGGTACAATCGGTATATAGAAAATGCACATGAAATATATTTCAAAAGGCAATATTTCCCTTTTATCGTTAAAAAATCTTTTTGACCTTGTTATTATTGAAATCTCCAATTTCTCTGCCTTCCAGTGATGTATTTGATTTAAATATAAATTTTTGATATCTTCCTTCCAAATTCATTTTTTACTCACAGGGGTAAATTCAACACATTCTAAGTAATTCTCTGCAAATTTTATTTGGGTATTATAAAATTATTTTTTTCATCCTGATTGGACGAGGAGCATGGCTGCCATGCATAATTCTTGTTTCTGATTGGCTGATATAAAGAAGTCTCATTCTCTGAAACCGATTAAGCAAATGGAACGAAACTTAACAGGAAGCATCTGTTGGAGGTTTTATATACAAAGTTTCCTCATTTTGTCCAGATAATTCGACAAACATGGCCGCATTTGGCAATTTTTGTTTCTGATTAGCTGATTAAAAAAAAAAAATCTGAAACTGCTGGGCCAAATAGAGCAAAACTTGACAGAAAGTGTCTATGGCCAGCTATTAGAACCGCATAATTGCTTGAAACCAAACATGGTCTGATTGTTCCTCATAAGGTGCTGATCAAGTGTTGTTACTTTGGTGCCAATCCGGCCCTCATTCAAGATGGCCACCAGCAGAGAACTTAGCTTAACATAAGACTTTAGGGGAAATACATGCACAAATCTTCGGAAGAACCGCTGAATTTTAGAATATGCTGACCTGTAAGTAAAAGGACCTTGATGCAGAAAAAATCGTGCCAGGTGAGCGATACCGGCTCAGCCCTCTGAGCCTCTAGTTTTAAAATACAGATGATAATAAATCAATCCTGCCTAAATACGCGCTTGCAGCGTCAAAATGCAAATGATTTTTTGACTTGGATGTTTTCGTTGGACAAATATTTTTACGAATACTTGTTAATCCCAGCTCGAACATGAAATATGATGAAATCTATGTTAAAAACTTATTTCGCAGTTGTATTTTTTTTTTAATATTTGTGATTATAATTTTTTAAGTCCTGTTTAAATTTACACTGGCAGCGTCGAAATGTTTTAGGATTATCGACGTTGGACATTTTTGTTGGACATGAAAAACTGACACATAAATACCAGTATTGCAAAATAAATAAATAAAAAAATAATTTGAAATCTGGGATAAAGACGTATTATACAATATATTTTGTTTACATTTTCCGTTGAATTCCAATATCCGCTACTATACAGTGCTATGCTTTACTTGTGTTTGTTTAGTCTTTGCTGAGATTTCAGTAAACATTTTAATGTGCTCGTGATGAAGGCTAGTTTTTAAGCCAAAACTTTAAGCTTTTTATGTTTGTTTTTATCTGTTTATGTTTTCATCAGCCATTGATTATGCGTGTTGTTTTACATTAAGGTAGGAGGTACCTAATTGGGCTATAATATATTTCAGATTTTTATAAAATTTATCATGTAACTAGAATACGTTGAACTGCATCTGAATGTATGTCCCTTTAATTCTTCCCGAAATATGGTGTTTCAAGTTTTGGCAAACAGATGAAAAACATAGAATACACGTAGACATCGCTGCAAAAAGACAAATATTTAGACTTTAATTTATGACAACTCAATATCCAGTCCCTAGAATTTAAAAAAGATATATTATTGTCACTGGAATTCTCTTTTAATTAATATCAAAGTAGGTGTCACCAGATTCTTTTTTTTTAGTATATTAGATTTACTACTGTATGAGGAGTGAAAATAAGCGTCAAAAAGCCAAAATAAACGTAACGTCATCACGACGTCGCGATAAGAATTGAAGATTTTTAGTGTTTTTACAGACAGGGCGTATAGTTGAATGATTTCCACAACGAGAACGAGACTGGTGAACCTATGTTTATCTAGTATCAAATTGAAAGCAATAACATATCGGTTTTATAGAAAATTCTAGGAATTAGTTTTTGAGAAATGAGGATTTAAAGTCAAATTATTAATTATTTTCGTATAGTTTTTATACGGATTCTACAGTATAAGACCTTTATTTTAAGGATTTTAAATCAACCTTATTGAAGAAATATAAAAGCTAAATATAGAATTATTTCGATATTTAGATGCAGTTTCGAATATTCCAGCTGCACGTAAAAATTTAAAAACCATAAATAAAGTTATATATATTTTTTTATTATATATAACGTATGCATGACCTTACATTTAAAAAAAAATAACTGAAAGTCCATCTATTACTAGTACATGCAAGGATCATGTGCACAATCACAGTAAAATATTTACGTTTAACAGTGCACAAACAATATAAAAATGAAGGTAAAATATGCGCAATCGTGTAATTAATTATCTTAAGGCACCTAAACTTATGTAATTATCTGAAAATTACCCGTTTTCTCTACGTTGTGAGGGAAATTAACAATCGCTCTAAAATTTGGGTTTTCACCGACTTCGAAGATGGAGAACAACAATAAAATCGTTGTATACCAGTCATGCCAGTAAACATATACTACTTATTTCAAATTAAACACCCAAGGGTTTATTTACTTTGTGCATTTGGTTGAAGCCTTTTTTTCTATAATTCAGGCAGTTCTTGTTGTGATGAAGGATGGAGTTTTGCACACGTCAGTGTCTATTAGACATACTGAATGTCGGGGAGAATTCGTTGACGGCCTCATTAAACACCGAGTTTGACGAAACCCTCCTATAAAGCTCTCGCGTTGGGCAACCATGTGAATTTTGGAACTAGGAGATGCAGGGGAAGAATTTGAAAAAAGCTTCTCCAAAATTTGGTGAAAGAGTGACCGGATTGATTATTGGATGTTACTAGGATGTGAAATCAAAAAGAAAATAAAACAACCCTCTCTCCCCACCCCACCCTAAATACAAACAACAGTGGACACACTAAATATCTCGCCTGAATATGCACATGGGCGCAGAATAAAGATTATCTGATACCATTCATTAGAAGTCAAAGGAAAATATGTCCGGTAACATTGGTCTGAAAAATTTCATGCATGCCAATCAAGCCTACAACTGTGTCCAAGGTCAGATGACAGGTCTCAAACTGGTATATACCCATCAAAAACTATCTATAGACCAAAAATGGTGGATCTACATACATTTATAACATTTGTTGAGAAATGGTCTTATTTGTAAAAATTGGATGAGAGTCACTCAAGCCTAAAATTGTGGTCAAGGTTAGGTGTCAGACTGACACCTACTTGCCAAAAAGTTTCTACAGACCATATACAGTGGATATAGATATTATAACTACGGAGAAATGGACTTAGTCATAAAAATGTGACTCAAGTGTGAAATTCAGGTGGAGGTCTCAGATAGCCATGTACCCACCAAGGGCTATCTATATATCAAATGTGGCTGGTATATGTATTGCAGTTGCTGAGAAATGTACATTATCCCAAAACGTGAAACAAGTCACCCAAGCATGAAATAGAATCAAAAGTAAGGTCATATGTTAAAGTGGTATATACCCACTAAGAACTTTCATCAACCAAATACCGTGGGTCTAGTTAGTACAGTTGCTGAGAAATAGACTAAATAAACAACAATCCAAAGATACTAATATTAGATATAGTAAATTTATACTATGCTGTATACGACGCATTTAAAGGAGTTACCCCTCATCAGTATCATTAAAACCGAAACATTTGGAAGACCAAAAACCAAACTTATCTTAAACAAGAAGTACTCATAACCAAAAATACCGAAATGTTTACTAAATCATAAAGATGTATATTAAGTCACTCAATCATGAAATTCAGGTCAAGTTCAGCTGACAAGTGTGAAGACTGGCATGTATATATCCACTAAGAACTATCTACAGATCAAATAAGGTGGGTCTAGATATTACAGTTCCTGAAACATGGACTTTATCTCTAAAATTTGACAAAGTCACTCAAGCATGAAATTGAGGTCAAGGTCCAGGGACAGGTATCAAACTGGCATGTACCGACTAACAACTATCTATAGACCATGTACAGTGGGTCTAGGTATTACAGCTACTTAAAATAGACTTAATCAAGAAACTTGGATGCAAGTCACTCAACCATGAAATAAAAGTCAAGGTCCAGAGTCAAGTGTCAGACTGGCATGTTCCCACTAAGAACTATCAATAGACCAAATACGGTGGGTCTAGGTATTACAGTTTCTGAGAAATTGACCTAATCACGAAATTCTAACACAAGCCAGTCAAGCATGCAGTTGAAGTCAAGGTCCATAGACAGGTGTCAGACTGGCATTTGCCTACTAAGAACTGTCTATTGACCAGATATGGTGGGTTTGGGTATTACAAATGCTAAGAAATGGACTTAATCAAGAAAATATGACAAAGTCATTCAACCATTAAATTGAAGTCAAGGTCAAAATGCAGGTGTCAGACTGACATGTACCCATCAAGAACTTTTTATTGACCAAATATGGTGGGTCTATGTATTATAATTGCTGAAAAATGGCTTTAACCACGAAAATATGACAAAAGTCACTCAAGCACGAAATTGAGGTCAAGGTTTCAAGCCACGTGTGGATTTAACCACGAAACTTGGACGCAGATTTTATATTTATGTTTATGAATTCAGTGAACCATGAAAACCAGGTCAGGGTCACAAGACAAGTATTTTGCGGTAAACTTTATATATACGATAAGGTATCTGTGGACCAAAAATCTCAATTGTAGGTGTTATGTGTGCAAATTTATTAAAGTTTAAAAAATGTTTACGCCGCCGCCGCCGGAAAGTAATACCTATATCTCGCCTTCGCAGGCAAGATAAAAAACCTTAACATTTCAGCCCAATATGATTTGTAGATGTATACAGTGTTACGATATCCTGACTTTGTTTTGTGCTGTTTTTATGTTTTTTTTTCTTCTTGATGTCTGTCGGTTGGTTGCATGACATAAATTGATTGGTGTAACATTGACCTTTCTAAGTTATCCGTTTTGTTTTTTACATCAATACGTCTCGCCTTCCGGCTGCAAAAAAAAACTATTGAGGGATTGAATAAATATATAGTGACTGTACATAGATCAAGTTAAATCTTCCTTTTCGCTAGATTAGATTATGCACTGAGATATTTCAGTCAATAGACCATGGCTGGGGAGGCAGGGCTTTGGATTTCCATGGAAATGGGCTGTTTAAATTCTTTTGGAACTGCATACCAAATATCATCTTTTAAAAAGCAGTTCCTGTTATACTAACCTAATCGCAAACTCTAACATGTTAGCTAAGCAAAAGACCAGGAATAAGGGGGCATACGTAGCTTTAAAAAAATCTCCATTGAATATTGTGCTTTCCTATATACAATATACATGTATCACCTTTCACCATGAGCGGTTTTTAAATTGAGCTAACCATCAATGAGGTGCAGATCTAAAAAAAGCTCCATGGAAATCATCCGTACTGATGCTTTTGCAAACCTCATTCTCTTTACTTCAGCAATTTAGAGGTTGCTGTTAAAATTGAATTCGTCAAACTTTTTAATGTAAATTTTGAGAAAAAATTCAAAGGTAGCGAATTATTACTTGGTAGTCATAAAAGATCTCCATGGCAAAAAGAAATAAAATAAATCCTTTCATACCAATTTTGATGAACTAAATGTGAACATTTCGTCGATTTAAGACTCAATAGTTGTACTAAAGGACTAAAATGTTGAAAACGCAAAACAATTATCCAAAACGTTGAAGAGAAAATTCAAAAAGGCCAAATAGACCAAAAGCGGTAAAGGCAAAACCCTCTAAGGACAGAGCTATGTACGAAGGAGATACTCCTTAGTTATCATAAAATTTAACATCTTTGAAACTTTATATCTAAAGTTACAATTTCGGGCTAGTATCGAAATACTAGAAGCTGAGCTGGGGATACCATTGGGGACTTAGGAGTCCACCAGAAGAGGTATCGACTCAGTAGTAATAAATTCTTTGATACCAATTTTAAACATAGAATTAAAACCAACCTGAATTAACCAATAAATCTGAGATCAATGAAACAGAAAAAAAACATTATTAAATAATATTTAATCAAAAACAATAACAAAAGAGTACAAAATGTAACCACTTCAAATTCTTTTACAGAAAAATAACAAAACTTTAAATCTGTATAAATTTCCATTCTTGTTTTTCATCTTTTGTTGTTTAAATCCGAATAAATAATATGGTCTGAAAGCTTAATCTTTGGATTATTAAAACTTGGACTAATTATTGAGAAATATAGAGCATAAAAGTTTACTGACCCAAGAAAAGCCTTTACAAAAGATTAAGAAAAAGAAAACAGATTAAAAAACTGAACATAACAATATTTTGTACAAAAAAAATGTACAGTCTTGATGAATTAGTGCTACATTTTTGTGTAATTTGTACAGAAAATGTACAGTCTTAATAAACCCGTGTTTTTTTGTAAAAATAAAGGGGGGGGGGGGGTACTTATGACCATTTTGAAATAAGGCCAATCTTAATTTAATGATTTCTTGGCCATGGTAATATCTCAAATGATCGATATTTTAATTTACATTTTTGTGTAATTTGTACAGAAAATGTACAGTCTTAATAAACCCGTGTTTTTTTGTAAAAAAAAGGGGGGGGGGGGTACTTATGACCATTTTGAAATAAGGCCAATCTTAATTTAATGATTTCTTGGCCATGGTAATATCTCAAATGATCGATATTTTAATTTACATTTTTGTGTAATTTGTACAGAATATGTACAGTCTTAATAAACCCGTGTTTTTTTGTAAAAAAAAAAAGGGGGGGGGGGTACTTATGACCATTTTGAAATATGCCAATCTTAATTTAATGATTTCTTGGCCATGGTAATATCTCAAATGATCGATATTTTAATTTAATATGTAAACATATGACATAACATGTAAGACATCCTTTCAAGGATTTGTCAAAAGAAAAAAAAGTACAAAATATAAATATAAATGTATCTGTTTTTAAGTACAAAAGTGTAAATTGTTAACATTTACACGTCACTGTGAAATGTAATATTTAATATATACAATATTCTGGCAAGATATTACCTATATATATGTATAGGTTACGACGCATCCATTTGCTTTTAACGGGGGTGCAAGAAAAAAAAGGAAATATATAGTATTCTTTAAAATTCAGTCAAAATGGGCAAGCTCGAAAATGTGTAGAATAAAATGCAGAAAGGAATATCCGCTGAAATTAGATAATTGTAAATTTACGGTGAGGCAGGGGGAAAGGGGGGAGGGGGGTTGCGCACAAATTAGCTAGGAAATCTAGATTGTTGAATCCCCCCTCCCCAACCCACAAAAAAATACCCATGGTACAGACAGATTACTTCCTTGCCCCTTTTCTTCCCCCTTAAAAATCAAATATCTAATAACGTCGTAAATTTTGTTTCCATTTTAAGTCATTGACTGTATAAACAAATGTTCCATTATATATAGGCGATTAGCTTTAAACAAAGTTAAAAACTGGATTTGTAAAAAAAATTGTCAAGTTTTGGAATAGGATACATGTCGACCTTCTTAAGGAATTCACCATACTGAAACCTAGTTGATCTTAGTTATATCTAAAGATTTAAAGAATTTACAACTGATTTGGCAAATTTCCAAAATATCAAGTTGTCTAAAAATTCAACAAAGTCAATTTATTACATTTATGAATTTTAAACATATATCTATCATCTATGACATACAATAGGTGTTACACGATATTCTTTATCTGATATTTTGTCGAAACTCGAATCGATAGCTTTTTAATGCAATTTCTCCAAAACTACACGGTTGAAGTGTTATGAATAGCGGGTGGCGAAACACCTGCTTCAAAAAACGTGAAAATTCCTGCTAAATGAAAGTGTTAAAGACTATTTTTCCTCATTTTAAGGAATAACACTTTAAAAAATAACCTACCACAATTTTTTAATACCGGAGAAGAAAAATAGCAAACTTTATTTAGAAGTTTCTCTCAGATGTTAGTATGGGTTTTGATGTTTCGCTTCAGTGAACCCCAAACAGAGAAAATTATGTAAATAAACGAAATAAATTTTGTAATGCATTATTGTTTGTTCGACCTACATTATATTGAACACAAAATTACTGTCGTTGTTAAAAAGTATCAATGGACTTGACAATTTTAACTATGTAATTTCCCATATCATTAAACCCATTGACACACCTTGTATATCTTTAAAGTACCGATTTAATACAGTAAATGGTAGATTTCACCTTTTACAAGGATAGGCCTAACTGTTGAATGAAGTGCAAGGTATTTCAAAACTCAAAAATTTACGAACCACAGTACGATATTTATATAGAGGTTATATTTATGTCGTTAGGTAAATAAAACAAATATTAACATATACATAACATGAACGTAATTAACAAAATATTTATCTACATAGAATTGCACCAATTTCATTTCCTTATTCAAGGAAAGCACTTCTGCTTACATCAATTATAAGAAATTCTCTATTTTCATAAATAAAACTACAGCAGAGGGTATATAATATCATATAGGTTCTTGTATATAGTTTTTTTTTCCATAACTTTTCACGTATATTTTTATCACGTTTGCACACATAATGTATAAAATAAAACATCTAATTATCATAACATGATTTATACCTGACCGAATATACTTATTTTCGGTGAATTTAAGTTTATTTTTTGATTTTATGCTCACCCTGAAATGGAGGTTATCATCTCTAATAGGAACTGTCATTTCTGCAGCATTCGTATGCATTGATGGCGACATGTCATCAAACATTACATGAAAAATGTTATATTACTTTAAGATAATTTGTAATTATTTAAAATTATACATGGAATGTACCCGTCGAACTGGAACTTGTGAACGAGGTGTATACATGTTCTGTGAATTTCTGTCATTCTTATCCTTTACAGATGTCATCCGTTGTTTGCTCACTACTGCATACATTTGTTCATTTTTGAACACATGTGCTGGCATAGATTTGTTTAAATTGTCACTCAATGGATGCCGTCTGAAACCTTTCTCTGGCATTGATGCATTTAAGCTCCCGTTTTGCCAATGAGGACCGACTTTTCTCATTTGAATAGGTTCGTCATCGTCGTCGTAATCCGGTGGTACTTCATCAATCAATTCCGTTTTCCCATCCCCTTTATAAATCACGGCACTACCGTCATTTGAGGAAGCCGAACCCATGCTCCGTAGACTATGACTGCTAAAGGTTGAATGGAAAGACTGATTCCTGCTCGGTATGCGACGTTCGTGTGGGCTTCTTGGTGTCCCGGGTCCCCGCGCCTGCTGTGGAGGGTATGGATCTCTATAACCATCACGTGCACTGTGAGGAGGGGATGAAATAGGACTGTCGGGGTGAAATTTGTCACGTTCCTCGGACATTTTATCTTCGGAATCTTCAGAAGGTGAGGATACATCGATGCCACTCTCATCCGAACGATTGCGAGAACGTGACTGACTGCCATTTAAACCTATGATTGTTTCGTTAAGACACTTTCTTTTTTCAATGCGATCTAAATTCCCCCTAGCTCTACTAATTGTATCATAGTCTTTTGGTGGCAGAAGAATCGGTGCACCTTCTTTTTTTGATAAACTTAACCGTTGTTTTAGTTCGTCTGTTACATTGTCAAAGGCCATAGTTTCTTTCAAACTCTGCAAGTCTGGTTCAATATCCTCTAAATCTGGAAATGAATTTTCACTGTATGTACTTTCTCCGGAGTCTGCCGCTGAATCAGTTCTCGGATCACTTAATCCGTCAGATTCTCCTAACCTTGGATCATGAATATAACCTTTGGCGGAAAGTTGCATTTCAATGTCTTTTGTCCTGTCGGCATACATACTAATGATGCTATTTAATAGTTTAACATACTGTGCTGCAGTTTCGGCCGTATCGAACCTATATACATGAACGTGAACGTATTTCTGCGTTCGTGGAACATAGCCTAGATAAATGCATGCTACAATGTCGTCTGGTCGTCCCGTGTCCGGGTTAGTTGCTTGCGCGATGTAGGTTACATCTCTTGTAGGAATGATGGGATAATTTACTGTTTTTATTTTACGTTTCTTTTTCTCTTCAATGTCTTGTGAAATTTTAATTTCTTGATTACTCACTTGAAGTGTAAACTTTGGCGGGTTATGCCAATTCTTTTGCTTCCTGCGAAGATTTTCCACAACTGGGTTGGTGTATTTACGGCCTCGCAATCCTTTTGTTTCAATCCATCCTAGGAATTCAACATAAAATTTCTGTGAATCCTTATTTTTATCCTTCTTTCCGAAAAATCGTGACATGTTTATGTGCTTTAATCCAAAATAACACAAAATTTCAAATATTTAACCAGAGTGTTTGTTCCAGAAGATTTGAAATATGAAAATTGTTTACTGAAATTTCACAAAAAAATATTCCGGCTTCACCTGTTGTAGTAAATGTTACATCTGTTTGAGAAATATTTGTCAATCGAACGTTTTACATATCATTCACGTTTTGAATCGGAGGCGTATTGTGGTATTTAAACTTTAACTGTCAATTATGTAAATATATGAAAGAATTCTAATAAACGCTTCAATAAGTTAGGTTTTGTCCGGCCTGCTGTTTGGATACAATACAAATCGTCTACCTAATACTCTCGCATTCCAGAAACTTCTCAGGTAAACAGCTTTCAAATAGATTGGTCGACCTGAAATTTTCATTTAAAAATGATGAAAGGATTGGTATTTAGAAATGTAAAAAGTTTCATTTAAAAGATATATAAAGCGTGAAATTACCTAATCTGTCAAGCAGAATAAACAACACACTTAGATATTGATAACAAATAGACAATGTAGCACATTTGTTGACACAGTCCCAGTAAATAGGGGTATAAATTCCATTTCTGTCAAGGAGACCGGAAAAGAGGCCCACGTGAGCCTGTTATCACTCACCTCGGTATAATTTGCAGTGAAATATTTTATCGTCTTCGATATCAACCCAGACCAAAACCAGCTAATCTGGTGCGATTTCAGCCATGTAAATACTCTGAAGCAGACAACAGACCTTCTGAACTGAATCATTTTCTCCACCGAAACAAATGTTTGATTGGTAAATGAGACCGTCAGGTCAGTTTTGAGCTTCGTACAGCAAGAGAGTTACATAATTTATTTTGAATGACGGATTTTCACACGTTAAACGATTATCTAGCGCCCGGGATACAGGTTTGATACACAAACTAGTAAATGATTTCATAAAGTTGAACATCAATAACGTATTAGCCGGTGGCAAACATGGTTCAAAACAATCGTACTCCCAGAAGTGATCTCTAAAAGAGTTGTCCTGCGAAGTCTGATAAAAAAAGGTTAAACGGTTTCGAAAAGAATATTTCTAAGTGATTTTATTCAAATGTTGTCAGCTAGAAAGGTTTAAAATATATAATTACCAATTAGGTCCTAAGTTGAATTAAGATATAATATGGTAGAAATCTTAGCTGCCAAGTCGAAATCTTCATATAATATTTTTTAAAGAGTTCCACATTAAATTATTCTATACCAAGGGACCAATCATTTAACTTCAAGAAGGTGGGGGTTATGGCATTTTGTCCGAGTCCGATTTTTTTTAGCTTTTCAGCGCTATCAACCAAATTATTATTTTGAAAATTTAACACTATACACTATGGGCAAAATCTGGATTCAAAATATTTTTTTTAGGAAAAAAACATACCCCCCCCCCCCCCCCCCCCCCCCCCATGAAGTTAAATGGTCGGTCCCTAAGCTGCATTCAATTATTCCTATGGCCTTTTACAAGACCCCAAACTGCATTTCTCGCCGAGTTAATGTTTTCTTGACACTACAGGTCTGATCTTCAGTAGCTGAAGACTATATATTATGTCTAATACTACAACAGCCACGAAAAAAATCAGGCTTGGGGTATGGTCGGTGGACGGAATCTGAATAGGTTGACCTAAGGTGTTATATGAAAATTCT
The DNA here is from genome assembly GCA_028015205.1 of Mytilisepta virgata. Classification (NCBI taxonomy): domain Eukaryota; kingdom Metazoa; phylum Mollusca; class Bivalvia; order Mytilida; family Mytilidae; genus Mytilisepta; species Mytilisepta virgata. Next base: position 38,843,146 of record CM051520.1, read on the forward strand.
AACAAGTTTGGTTCAAACTGGAAAAGTGATTCCAATAAAACTATTTTATTGTGAGTTTATATCTTTCTCCCTACGAAAGTCGTGAGTAGAGGTGGTTTTGGTTAATTATCAAGCATTCTGTACCATTTATTGGAATATTCTATTAACTGAGAACAAAACCATTTTACTTTAACAAGAAAGGGGACATTTATATGTGTACATGCTTGCAACAAAAACTGTTTTGGTTCTGTGTGCAAGACCCAAAAATAGCAAGTTTGTGTTAAAACTGTCTTCCAATGCTACCTTTAGAAAAATTTAGCTTACATTAGCAGCTATTAAAAGGACACATATCAGGCAATGTGCTCATAGATTTTGAATTTTTTTTAATAGTTCACGAAGTGAGAAAAAAAAATTGGGGGAAATATACAGAGAACATTACATATTTAACTATCCATTTTAAGTGGTGTTGCGTTCAACTCTTAATCAAGCCTGTACGTATACTCAAAGGCTATTCAACCTTCTCTATTGAACAGATTTGGCAAAGTTTAGCTTGTGAATCCGGTTGGGGCTTAATAGATATCCACGTGTTTTTACTATTATATGAATAGTTGTAAAACTTATGGTGAGCCAAACAACTAATATTTATATGTCGAATAACATCTCACACGTGTACAAAAGTTTTCCTTCTTTCGACCGATGTTTATCTGATATCTTTTACAAGCCACAAACTTTTATTTATCCTATCCCTACATTTATATTGCCAATTTATCTATGTGCCGTGTGATTTGTTTTTATTTTTTGTGTTTTTAAAATTCTTTTCGAATTTGTTGGGGAAATTGAACTAGTATCTGACTGTTAACAAAAACATTTGTAAAGAGCTCCGCTCAAAAATACCATAGCGCCCATATATTTTGACTTCACAAAATATTTTTGAGATTTTCAAGCCATAAAAATACGTCAAAATTTGTTTTAAGTAGATTTTGAAAGATGACCCCAAAATACAGTACAATACTGTTCGTTTAATTGTAAATCTTCACAGTACCACATCCTTCAAGCAAATATCTGTTTCAAAATTAATAGTTCCTATTCTGTTTTATATTTGTACCTCTATATAGTTCAAATAGCTGTTAACTGCAATATTATAAAAAATGTTCTAAGGTATAATGGTCGTTATTCTTTGAGCAAAAATAGAAGGGTCATTTCACCTGCATATCATTCATTCATAACTAGATTTTTGAATAATAAATCTTGACAAATTTCTATTGTAAACTATGGCATATATAGTATTCGAATGTTAAACATAAATTTGAAAATTATTCAACACATAACAAGGTTCGTGTTTTCTTTCCGTAAAAGTCGTATAAATAGAGGCTTCTTCAATCAAATTTTTTTTAAATATTTTCTATCACTTGTACTCAGCTTTACATTGACGCATGCCAGGCTATATAAAAGATTTCCACAAAATAAATGTATAAAATGCTGTCATTATTTCCCCAAGACACCAAGAATCAAAAATATTTTATCGTCAAATGACATATATTCACAGAAAAACATTGCTCAAATCAGTGTTAAAACTGTCTCCAAACGCGATATATTCAGATATGTATATAACTTTTAATTGACATACTTGGTAGATATTATTGGCAGATGTCATTGAGGACACATACCAAGCTGTGTCCTTACTGATTTTGAAAAGCATTAAAAGACAAAATTTTGAAACTTGTCCTAGAAGGGAACAAAATACAGTCTTTGTTTTAGACACAGGAAGACTAAAGAGAACAAATAACCTAAAGAGCAAACCAAAAACCGCAATCAATTAGACAGACAAACCCGGGAAGATAAGCACAACAAATAAACACTGGAAACTACAAAATTCGTATGGGTTCCACGGAACCCAGTGTGTGGAACCCAGTGTCTCGCCTGTTTTCGCTGTTGTCTATGTTTTCAGTGTAATAGTTGGATGTACATATTTTTTCTCCACATATTATTTATTGTTCATGAAGAAGCTTCTGTCAGAGTTTGGTAAAAATTCAGGATGGCCAGTTTTAAGAAAGTTATTAATGTTTAAAAATGTTTAACCACAGCCGTGAATTAATGTACATGCTGACGCCGCCGACAACGACGACTGAACGTTGGATCGCCATGTCTCGCTTCCGTGACAAAAATCGCATCTCGACAAAAACAATGAACAACACGAATATTCCTATAATACCAGGAGTGAACTCAGCTGCTCCGGAAGGGTAAGCAGTTCCTGCTCCGAATTCGGCACCGTCGTGAAGTTCAACAAAGTCAATCCGGTGGTAGTCACAAATTGGTGGAGGTACATGAAAAGTCAAGACACTCGGAACAGGTCCAACATCATCTTAGATATTGAAACACGGTCAATCAATTCGTGATGACATCAACTTATCCTTGATAAAAGCCTGGTTAGGAAGCTTTTGTGACAGCAGTAATCCTCTTTGTCGAAATTCATGGTAACACACGCATGCCCTTGAATATCGGATCTGAGAAATGCAGACGCCATATACAGGCGATGCTCGTACATGCATATTGCTACTCAGTAAATGATAAATTGTTACGGCGCTTGTCATGCTTGTATGAATTAAATATTTAAATATTATAATGCTATGGAGGAGGAATAGGGAAGTCATATTTTCAAGTCCAATATCAATACGGCAAATATCAATCCCTTCCCCAACTCGATAACCAAATTAAACAGCATTTGGTATCGCATCAAACCAAAACGAGTACGCTACAAATGTAATTAGATATATGACCAGGAAGTATCGATTTCGGAGCAGGATACAAATCAATACTGTCAGTATTACTTTCCTATTTCCTTACAAAAATACAAATTTTATTCATTTGTCAGCATTTTGTACATGTACAGGAAGTCAACTATTTTTAGTTTTTTTTTTTTGCGATGGTCCGTTATTATCAAACTCATCAAAAAATAAAAACACAGATGTGTGGAACTACAATTTAAGTTTTCTTGTCGGGTGGGTATAGTGACAAAGGAGGGAGGGGGGAAAGTTGTCTTAAATCCTTAAAATCTGTTTAGCGGCACGAATAAGCCTTTTCGTGTGCTTAAGTCTTCAGTTATTTTTTCTACCATATTTTATAACCTATCTTCACTTGTGCGCTCAACTTTTTTTTCAAATTACATTACTATATATGATTTCATACAGTGTCCAATCCTGCCTTTTTCATCATAGTTTTTTTATCCTTTCTGCTTTTTTTACCAAATTTTGGAGCCAGTTTTTTTTCAAATTTCTTCCTTTCCCCAGACCACTTTCCCCATAAAAATCACATGAATGTTCTCTTAGTCATTTCTGTTATAAACCATAACTGATTCTGCACAAAAAAAATCAAGGAATATAACCACTTGGATGATTTAAGCTAGGGTTGATATATGCAAAAACGTACTTTTCAAATAATTCTCTAATTTTGTGTCCATTAACCAATAACCGAATACAACTTCCTTGTGTACAATGACCGATCATCTCTCATCTCTGAGTGATTACATTTTCTTAAAACTTAAATAATAAAATTGATTAATTACTAAATATAAAACGATATAAATGCAGTGAGTCCGCTAGCCAACAGAAAAGGGTAGCAGCATCTTCCACTCCATGTGCACCATAACCCCCCCCCCCCCCTGTTGGTGCTCCCATTTTGAGGTTGGGAACAATCCCTCAGACAAGGGGAACCCCTCAACAAATGGGTTATCCCTTATATAAGGGATAAATTTCAAATGAACAACCACAGTGAATTTAAAGTTATTTTTAGAAATTTTAATTTTAAGTTAAAAGGACATGTTTGCGTATAATATGTTACAACATTTCAAAAGCAACAATATATTTATCTCATCTAGTAAAAACAAAACACGTCCGTGAAATATGGTAATTTCGTGGACATGTGGTTTCTTTTTTATTGTATCCACATATATTGTTCTTCGGAAAAAGTTAGTATTTTACGTGTTTTTTATTTTGCCCCCAGCCCATCTGAAACCGCGTAAAAGTGCCCCTAATCCCCTTTGGAATTTGTTTTTATGATTCTTCACGGCCCCGGACAGAATTCCGAATGCGATTCCAGTGCCCCTATCCTAAAAATATGTCCCGTCTTTAAATCCTTGGCTTCCTTGAACACTGAATTATGAAGGTTAATTACCTTAAAATTCTCCATGGTTGCTCCAAATATGAGTAATTACGTAAATATGATATATATAAAGGATCGTAAAAAGGTGGGGTTTTTAGGCTTAATCAGTTAATGTGAAAAATAATATTGAGTGCATCGTATGAGACACAATACACTTATTTAATGAATTTAATGCAACTTACATGTAAGAATTTGAAGGTCCTATTATACAGCTTCTGAAAATCAATCCCTTGTCCATCCTGCATGAAAATATCGAATTGTTAAAAAAGAATTGAAATGTACTCACCTTGTCAATTTCCTTGGACCACCGGTGTACATGAAAATATACCCTTGGGTCAGATAAAAATATCAGAACGAGCTAAATGGCCACTGTTAGGATGAAATCTAAATTGACACATCGTAAAATGAATATAATCTTACATCTCAGGTAAAAATAACATACCAAAGATTGTTAAGGATTAAAATAAATTTGTAAATGTATTATGCAACAATTATGAAAAGTTTATAATTAAACTCCATTGAATTGATCTGAATTGCTTCCTAATGAAAAATATGTTCCGTCTGTAAATAACTTAAAAATTGGTTTTATAATGTATCGTTGTAATAACCAAATTAAGGACAATGTTTGTGTTAAAGATTAAACTGTAATATCGTTTGATAGAAAATCGATTGATAAGAAAAAATGTGATAATTAAAAACCTTCTTGTCACCTGAAGAGAGTTTTGTAAGGACATATCAGTAAGTGGTTGGTATCTGCTTGTCATTTCATGTCCACGCAGATATCAAGTTGAATTTTATAATGGGAATGATTTTATGGAATCACATTTCCCAAATAAATTTTGAAATTACGTGATATATAACTATAAATTTCACTAGAGAAATAAGCGGGTTTATAAATATAATTTTCGCCTAAAAAGACTACTTTTAAAAAATTAATTTCATTGTAAAATATCTCATGATGGGTTAAAATCCTTTTCTAAAGTATGACGTGTTGTGTAAGACAAAAGGAAATGTTTGCTTTAACACGTTTTTGAAAGATTAAAGATTTTATTAGAAACACTCAGACACATAAATAAATGTGTAACAAGAGGTCATTTTACAACATCAATATATAATAAACAAAGACAAAAACAATGCATGGTAATATAAATATGATAGTATATACATAAAAGAAATTTCTATTTTGTTTAAATATATATTTGGAAAAGTATAGAAAATAATTATAAAGATTTATTTCAAAGTAACAAATAGAATGGTAAAAACTGTTGCATCTTCTGCTAATAGGGCGTTGGGTTTAGTTATAGCTAAGTGTGAAATGTTAGGTGGCGTTTCACATGGTGTATTTACTAAGTTATATGATAGTTTAGTAAGTCCTATTATTATACCTTACAGTATAACTAAATAAATCTATTGGCTAATGAATGATCACATGACATAGAATAATTCAGATATTTCATTATAATCGGTGGTGCCGGGGAATAACCTCGACAAAATTCATTTGTCCGATGAATAACCATATTATTGCCCGCAGGTGAATAACCCATAATACACAAAAATATTTGTTCGGTATAATAAAACAGTTACGGCCCTATGAGTCGGGAGATATCCAAAATGATAAACCCTGCTGAAGGGTTATTTCCCACGGACTAAAGCCCACGGGAAAATAACCCTTCAACAGGGTTGACCATTTTGAATATCTTCCTCCTCAGAGGGCCGTAATTGTATATTATTGAATTTGGGGTGTCAGAAATTACTCATGTATTAAGGCTCTACACCATAGAGCTTGTCGTTTTTTTTTCTGGGAGTTGGTGAATACACCCCGAATGCAGCTACCACATGTGATATGGGTTGGATTCCTATATTCCATAGACAATGGAAATCCGTTATAAATTTATGGTGTCGACTTAATTACTTGAGTTCTAATCGTTTGAACAGAAAAGTCTTCATTTGGGCAGATATGATGAGTGTGAGGTATAAATGTGTTAAAAAATGGAATTTCAGTGTAAAGAAAACTTTATCTGAGTTAAATTTGAGCCATTTTGCTGTTATTTCAGATTGTGTTGATAAGAGATTAGTAATGAATAGTTTACTATCTAATATGTTTTCGGTGCATTGTAATGAATGGTTTTAATAGTTTGCACGTGGATGTTTCACATTCGGGTAGAGGGGGGAATAAATTAAGGACGTGCAGGGCTTGCAAGGAAATGTTTGAAACGGAGGCTTATTGCAAAATTCCCGTTCCATATAACCACAGAAGCGCATTCGGTAAGTTTAGAAAGTTTAGATTTGAAAATTTAAGAGTACAAGATAGATTGTGTAATTTCTGTTCTAATGATTCATGTTATATTACATTGTCCTGTTTATAATGATTTAGGGAAGAATTGTTTGATAATGTTGCTTTAAGTTTTAATGATAATTTTATTTCATAAAATGATAATCAGAAATTAGTTTTTTTATTCTCAGATTTAAATATGATCAGAACTTGTGCCAAAACCTGTCATTTGATTTTAAACGCACGTAAAAATGTTTTATATTGTAAATAATATCATTTATATTTATTTTCTGTTTAAATGTATATAGATATTATTTAAAAATCTCTTACTGGTGTATTATTTTATGATCTATATATTTGTAATTCTATATAGAATGGCTCTCCATATTATTATTGCATGTTTTATTCCGTATAGTGTATTGTGTATTGACTGATAGATGAGACTTTAATAAAATATTGAAGTGAATTAAATATAATACTCAGTTCTGTCCTCTTCTATGCTTGAAAATGACCTCAAAGTTGAAGAGTTTGGTTATTAATTTTTTTTTAACCAACTAGGTATAATTATAGCTAAAATGCATTTGTATTACAAATTTCCTAATAGGGCCATTACGACAAAACAGGGCATTATTACAGGACCGATTATGAAAAAAACAGGCCCATTATGAAATACTATAATCTTGTGATTAGTGATTGTGGATGATATAACTTTACTTAAAGTCTGTTGTTTTTTTATTTATCTATGAGGCATAAAACAAAACAAATTATAATATCACAATATGTAAATTAATATATGATTCAATATATGAGTAAATTATGTAAAAATACTTTTCTTCTCTACAGATTTCTTGTTCAAACTATTACATCTGTTCCTGTGCTGAATACACTTGAATATTAGTAAAAACGAAGTCCAAGACATCTTAGATACATAATTACCATTTGTTAAATTGCACCAGCAAACAAATTCTATTATAAATAATATCTTCTAGAAAAACTGTAAATTTTATATGCATGAAATACTATATATTTTTTTTAAATTAAAATTTGCATAATCTGACTTCAGATTTTGATTTATTTGAGTGACATTCTTAAAAAAAGACAAGTAACTAATTTTAGTTTATAGTTTAATCTTCATAAATCATATTTTATGAAATGATTTGACAATGATCAATTATCGTCCTTAATAATTAATAAGGGAGATTATATATTATGAATATTTAATAGGACGTCGCCGTGGCGATTTGTTTCGATCTGGTGAAAATTTCAGAAATTATATTTGTAAGAATACGAAGCTAGCCCGTCGGTGACGAAAAAGCAGGGAAACTGCCTTGGCAAATTTCACTTCAAAAAGACATTTGCCATACACATCTCTTTAAATATTCCCATTACCATATCAGTGATCGACCATTTTGATTTTAATGGCATTCGGGGAGGGGGGGGGGGGGGTTATTTCATGGACTCAAGAGAACATCCTTGCCTAAACCCCTTACCAACACCACAAACAAAATGGGGAATCGAATGGTTACCCCTAATATGAATTGAAGTATTTGCCAGCTCGGCATATATGGCATCCAATAAAAAGACTTAGCCCTATAAAGTAAATCATTATGCAATACAGAATTGAATTTAAAAAATGTTGGAAATCATTTTTAAAATTTAATTTGATTCGCTGACTATATTGAAGAAAATTGAAAGTTACAGAAAACGGTATTTTGTCCGGAAAATAGTCCATGGAACTGTTTTTACTGAAACAAATACTTGTATATTATGTCACAGCTATCCTGAATGTTGGTCCAAAAATATTGATGTTTTTCAGATGTAGATGCCCACTATTACGTGATAAATGGACGATATCTCCAAGATACTCTGTTGTTGTGGTTGTTGGGTCCCGTTGGTTCATTTAAAATGCACTTCTCGTTTTTTTTGGTGTCCGACATAAAGATCCAACTATTAAAGATGCCGTGATGTCCATCGAAAATTTCTTGAACACTCGCTTGGTAACTTCTGCGCCATTATCTAACAAATTGTGGGTTATGGCGAATGTCTTTTTTATTGTACATTTTGTATTTATCTATGGTTTCAGTGAGTTAAGAGTGAAGGCCTTGGCCAGGGGCGGTTAAAATCTTGGCTACAGATTGGACACATGTGAAAGACATACATGTAATTTTTTTTCCAGTTTGCGTTGGATTTGTTATTACTATATATTGGAAAGTCTGTGTACGCAAATCTCGTACCGTTTACATTTGATTAAAAAAACTTGACAGAATTGCTACATTGCAAGAAATAAAGGTATTTTAATCAGATTGATTTTTTTTTGCGTTTGCCATAGAAAAACATGGACTTTGCCATTATTTAGGTACCCATAAAACCTGTTTAACCCCACCACTGTTCAGTGTTTGTACCAAGTCAGACTATCATGTTCATGTTTGTGTTTTATACTCTTTAATGTTCTTTTTTGTCCGGAGTTCTGTCAGTTGGGTTGCTTTGCTTTATTTATATGTAATGGCTGACCTTTCCTGTTATCAATTTTATTGTTTACTAGTATATATATGTGGACGTTTATGAAGTGAAATGAAACTTGACGGGTTTGCTGTCTACCATGTGTAGCTGTCAAAGACGTACCAGTTTTTTTAATCCGATTGATTTTTTGGTTTCTCATAGCTAAACATAGATTTGGCCATTACTATGTATGCAGTAGTTTGTTTAGAAAATAAATCTCATTCAGGTGAAATTAGAATGAAATGAAACTTGACAGAACTGCTGCCAACCATGTGTAGTAGTGTTTCCTTGATCGTATTAATTTTGGGGGTTTCCCATAGCAAAATATGGACTGTGCCAGTTTCACATTTTTGTATTCTTATCTCATAAAATTACGGAGCCCCGCAAAGGACACGATCAGAAAAAAAATTATATAATAAATCGAGATAACGATATGATAAATTGAGATAAGATATAATAAATCGAGATAACGATATATTTTTTTTCTTATCGTGTTCCCTGCGGGGCTCCGTATAAAATTTATACATTAGACGGAAGCAAACTTTTACAGAATAGCTACCTCCGACGGAGACATATATGTTTTTGTGTTAAAAACAAATTTAATTAATATACGGTGTTATGTTTTTTTTTCTCTTTACATTTATTACATAATTCGATACGACGAACTTTAAGAAATGTTTCCCTATGGAGCCACAGTACGAAATTTCACCCAAAGTTTACAAATCAGGAAATGCTAACATATATAGCCTTGTTATAAAAGATAATTCATTATACACCCACTCGCAGAGTGATGGGTGTACTGGAATACGTTGTCGATTTGTCCTTTCGTCCGCAAATCTCGCGTAAGCAATAAGTGGCCCGAGACGAAAATTAATTCATAGTGCATCTTATAATCTTATTGAAATAGAATTGAATTAAAACTAGAAGCTCCCAGGAGCTTGTATCACTCACATGGAAATCATTTCCAGAATACATTATTCGACTATGTCAATCTTGAATGACAGTCTGGAACGTTGCTGTCAAGTTCCAATTGCCTAACTGGTTTTGTTGAATTGTTCATTGGTTTCAATCGAGAAGATCTTTTAGTGAATGTTTCCTTAAGGTCCTATGCTAAGATATCTTTGGCTCTGATGGCCATCTCTGGGAGTCGTCAGATATGGTTTCAGAGGAGATTTTTAAAGGAAAGTTTATACAACGACGGACGACTGGCGCCAATGCAAGTGATGGTAATAGATACATGGCCCTTGGGCCATGTGAGCTAAAAATCTTGAAAATTTTTCTCATGTGCAAAGTATATTTACTTCCTGTCATAATATCAACAACAACAAAATCAGTATTACTAGTAACTCAAAATATTGATAAAAATATTTCATAAGGTAGAAGAATTCTTGAAGACAGGAGAAGACTAAATTTTGACACTTTTCCATCTGAACAAATCACCACTTTTACTTATGACATCTCATTCAATTTTTAAAACACCAACTTTGAACATTCTACTATAAATTTAGAACAAAACCATCTGGAAATGTTTTTATAATGGGCAGAAAATAAATATAGAAGAAATACAGTAACTTTATAGGTGGCTTTTGGTGGATCATGGTCAGGCATGACCTTAACATGCACATATTGCACTAATTTCACGTTTGATCGATTTTTGCAAGAATTATACCCTTTTTCATATCCGTTGACCGAATATATTTTTTAAGCTCGCTGCGAAACATGTGGAAAAGGCTCGCTAAAGCTCGCCTTTTCTCATTTTTCTAAAGCACGCCCAAATCTATAATACTAAATTTACGAATTAGCCGAATAGGCGGCAAAACGCGTGGTTCAAAATAAACGATGTATGGTTCAGATTATAAAGGTTATTATCGGATTTGACAATCTGCATTTACAAATTTAAACTGCAGTTTTGTTTATGTGCAAATGGAATTTGTATGCAATTTTTTTAAATGAATTCTCCCAACATATCCCTTAGAAGGTTCTCGAATGCATCATTTTAACACATTGATTTAAATAAACAAGTATGCACATATTTTAAATCTTTTTCTGTTTGAAATTACGGAAGAAGAATAAAACAAATTAAAAATATTCTCCTTCGAGTGGGGTGTTTCCGCTTCATGTATTCAGGATTGTTTTTCTACAATAACGCAATTTCTCCTAACCTCCTAACTGTAAAGGTTATGAACTTTGAAGATTATGGAGAAGTAAGGTAAAGTTCAGAGGACTTCCTAACTTATAGTTGTTTTTTGGATTTCTCGGAGGTTTACTTTATTTGTCATGTGACCTGTCTAAATATATCTCTTCCATACAATTCCCTGTAAGCCCTAGATAAACATATTTTTTAACAAATGGTAATCTTCATCATTAATGACGAAATTTATCTCGGACATCTTTGATAAATATAAACGTGGACAGCACACACAGCCATACACTAAAAATGCTTTTATCGTCTGATTATTGGATATATTTGTGAAATTAAGCCTCGCTTGCCCTGCCCATGATGACAATGGAACAATTGGAATAATTATTTTCCAAAAATATGCTCTACCTAACTCACAGCATCTTTTGAAAAATTCATCCGTCACTAAGGAAATATTTACATCTACAATTTCATTTTCATATTTATTCTGAAGGAAAAAGGTAATGCATCATGAAATGTGTATTTAATGAAAGCTTTTCATCAAGTTCCAGTTCAGAATTAATTGTAACAATAAAAATATTGACAATTTAATATGTAGTTGTGTTTTCGTCATAGATTTTGACTTTGATGGAACCTTAAGGTCCATTTTGGTAATTCTACGTGGCATACAGTCTACTTCATCAGTGGATACATCTTCGGTAGTAACGAACAGCCATATGACAATTGGGTCACGTTGACCTACATTTCACGCTTCATTGACTTTGGTTAAAGTTTGCATTAACATCCATTTCTGGAATACTACAGCATATAAAGACATGAAACTATCAGTTGATACCACCTACTTGACAGGAAAGTTTATGGGAAGCCTGCCACACACAACATCCATATTGAGTTTCTGTTCCATGAATGACATGGCCGCAACAACATTTTATAGTCAATATGACCACCACAGAAAAATGCTTATTCTCCCGCGCTCGCGCGGGTTCAATGTCTAGTAAATTTTATATTTCCGACAATGACCATGTATTGTATATTTAGTATCACCGTTAATAAGCATGAGTCTAACATGCGCTTATTTTACCATTTTCATGGTTGCAAGTCAGAGTTATAACACTTTTAACATATGTTGTCTGAATAAAATGTGAGCAAGTTGCCATTAAATTTTTTGCAGATCTAGTTCATATTTTGTCAGTTGCTTGGGCAAGACCTGACCATATGTTGTCTGAATATCTTGTGCAGTCCGCTAGTGGGCATGACCTGATCATATGTTGTCTGAATATCTTGTGCAGTCCACTAGTGTGCATGACCTGACCATATGTTGTCTGAATATCTTGGGGAGTCCACTAGTGGGCATGACCTGACCATATGTTGTCTGAATATCTTGTGCAGTCCATTAGTGGTCATGACCTGACCATATGTTGTGTGAATATCTTGTGCAGTCCACTAGTGGGCATGGCCTGACCATATGTTGTCTGAATATCTTGTGCAGTTCATTAGTGGTCATGACCTGACCATATGTTGTCTGAATATCTTGTGCAGTCCACTAGTGGGCATGACCAGACCATATGTTGTCTGAATATCTTGGGCAGTCCACTAGTGGTCATGACCTGACCATATGTTGTCTGAATATCTTGTGCAGTCCATTAGTGGTCATGACCTGACCATATGTTGTCTGAATATCTTGTGCAGTCCACTAGTGGACATGGCCTGACCATATGTTGTCTGAATATCTTGTGCAATCCACTTGTGGTCATGACCTGACCATATGTTGTCTGAATATCTTGTGCAGTCCACTAGTGGGCATGACCTGACCATATGTTGTCTGAATATCTTGTGCAGTCCACTAGTGGACATGGCCTGACCATATGTTGTCTGAATATCTTGTGCAGTCCACTTGTGGTCATGATCTGACCATATGTTGTCTGAATATCTTGTGCAGTCCATTAGTGGTCATGACCTGACCATATGTTGCATAAATATCTTGTGCAGTCCACTAGTGGGCATGACCTGACCATATGTTGTCTGAATATCTTTTGCAGTCCATAAGTGGTCATGACCTGACCATATGTTGCCTAAATATTTTGTGCAGTCCACTAGTGGGCATGACCTGACCATATGTTGTCTGAATATCTTGTGCAGTCCATTAGTGGTCATGACCTGACCATATGTTGTCTGAATATCTTGTGCAGTTCATTAGTGGGCATGACCTGACCATATGTTGTGTGAATATCTTGTGCAGTCCACTAGTGGGCATGGCCTGACCATATCTTGTCTGAATATCTTGTGCAGTCCACTTGTGTTCATGACCTGACCATATGTTGTCTGGATATCTTGTGCAGTCCACTAGTGGGCATGACCTGACCATATGTTGTCTAAATATCTTGTGCAGTCCATTAGTGGTCATGACCTGACCATATGTTGTCTGAATATCTTGTGCAGTCCACTAGTGGGCATGACCTGACCATATGTTGTCTGAATATCTTGGGCAGTCCACTAGTGGTCATGACCTGACCATATTTTGTCTGAATATCTTGTGCAGTCCATTAGTGGTCATGACCTGACCATATGTTGTCTGAATATCTTGTGCAGTCCACTAGTGGACATGGCCTGACCATATGTTGTCTGAATATCTTGTGCAATCCACTTGTGGTCATGACCTGACCATATGTTGTCTGAATATCTTGTGCAGTCCACTAGTGGGCATGACCTGACCATATGTTGTCTGAATATCTTGTGCAGTCCACTAGTGGACATGGCCTGACCATATGTTGTCTGAATATCTTGTGCAGCCGACTTGTGGTCATGATCTGACCATATGTTGTCTGAATATCTTGTGCAGTCCATTAGTGGTCATGACCTGACCATATGTTGCCTAAATATCTTGTGCAGTCCACTAGTGGGCATGACCTGACCATATGTTGTCTGAATATCTTTTGCAGTCCATAAGTGGTCATGACCTGACCATATGTTGCCTAAATATCTTGTGCAGTCCACTAGTGGGCATGACCTGACCATATGTTGTCTGAATATCTTGGGCAGTCCATTAGTGGTCATGACCTGACCATATGTTGTCTGAATATCTTGTGCAGTTCATTAGTGGTCATGACCTGACCATATGTTGTCTGAATATCTTGTGCAGTCAACTAGTGGGCATGGCCTGACCATGTGTTGTCTGAATATCTTGTGCAGTCCACTTGTGGTCATGACCTGACCATATGTTGTCTGGATATCTTGTGCAGTCCACTAGTGGGCATGACCTGACCATATGTTGTCTGAATATCTTGTGCAGTCCATTAGTGGTCATGACCTGACCATATGTTGTCTGAATATCTTGTGCAGTCCACTAGTGGGCATGACTATACCATATGTTGTCTGAATATCTTGGGCAGTCCACTAGTGGTCATGACCTGACCATATGTTGTCTGAATATCTTGTGCAGTCCATTAGTGGTCATGACCTGACCATATGTTGTCTGAATATCTTGTGCAGTCCACTAGTGGACATGGCCTGACCATATGTTGTCTGAATATCTTGTGCAGTCCACTTGTGGTCATGACCTGACCATATGTTGTCTGAATATCTTGTGCAGTTCACTAGTGGGCATGACCTGACCATATGTTGTCTGAATATCTTGTGCAGTCCACTAGTCATTCATCGTTAGACTTATTTTGTTCACCTTTGATCAGTTTGTGCAGCTGGTGTATGCAACCAGTCTTTCGGACGAATGTTCATAGTGGTCATGATCTAAGCGCCTATGCATTACACCGTTTTTATTATCCATACGATATGATATCTAAACTTGTGTGTAACTGAAATGCATATTTAATAGAAATACCTGTTTTTTTTTTAAATCAATAATAGATCAAATGGAGAAAGAGTTTGTAATCCGACCACGTTGTCGTTAGCTCTCCTCTTGTGGAAAATGAAGTTTTCAACAGGAAAACATTCCATGGGAACGTACGTTTGAATAGAACATAAAAAAGTGAAGACAAACTATGATATACAAATGAACAATTTTAAAGGACATCACAGTGACATAAAAAAACTCATTTAAAAACTAGGGCCCAGGTTAACGAAGATTTCTTAGACTTTTCTTGTGATGATATCTAGGGATGTATTAGTCGTTACTCAGGTTAATTAAGTTAGGATATATTCCAAATTATATAGTTGGAACAATATACCAGGTGTCAGAAGGCCATTCTTTAAATAATTCTACTTTCAAATCAATAAAATTTACAGATAAACTTTAAATATTAACAATAAAACATATTTTGTATCGATTTCTAATTTAAAACCGTCGACTGATTGTCACATTGTGTGTTGTGGTGTGTCCTACAGAAATTTAAAACGAAATTTCAACTTCTGAGAAATTAAAATGTTTTGTATAACCTGTAACCGCAAAATGAAACATGTCTAAAAAAAGAATTTCCTTGTTATAACATATATCAATCGTTCAATATTTTTACACGGTGTTACACAGCAACCATTAAAACATATTTTAATATGGTTAGGATAATATCACAACAAGACAGCTTTTCGCGATTGATAGACAAGAATTACAGCCCTTTTCATACATAGTCTTTCATCTGTTCGAGGATTTTGTATTTGGTATCATATTTTCGCAGTCAATCGATTCTTGCAAGGGTTTTTGCCCTTTCCAAATGTCTTGACTGACTATGTTATATTTAGAATTTTGGTTGGGCATATTACACTGATTTCACGGTTGATTGTTGTTTTACAAGAGTTATGACCCTTTTCGTATCTGTTGACTGAATAGATTGTATGCGCATTTTGCATGACCGGAACATGCGCAGAGTTTACTGATTTCGTGGATGAGTCGTAGACCCTTTTCTGTCTGTTGACTGAATAACTATAGTAACCAAGTAGTAGACATATTTTGGCGGTAAATTCTAAATATTGAGAGAACTGACGGGCAAATTATGACGGTCTTTGCTTGAAATAATGTGTGTACTTCAAAAACACTCATGTAAGTTTATTGACATTAAACAAGAATTCCATTAAAATCGGTTTTACAGGTTGTCTGGAACTTCTAGTGGACAGAAAACCTCAACTGTGAATTTAACATGAAGAACAGCAATACAAGTATGTTCCTTTGCTTAAGGTAGATCAATACTAATATATTTAGCAGATAGATTTTCGTAAGTTTTTCCAGGCAGGATGTTGGATGGATATACATAGGTCGCCGTTCTTGATTTTAAGATAATTGAGTCTTAATGTTGGTAAGTTTTATATAGGGAAAATCCAAAATTCTCATACAATAAAAAAACGGGCAGATAGAATTTTTCATAAAATTGTGAAAAGAACACTTATCTGGCATGCTTTCATATTCTTAAAAGAAAAATTAGGGTCACCGTTCATTTTGTCTTTCCAAAAAAACTAAAATTTCCTATACATTTCATTAGAAAAATTTTCCGTCAATTATCTCCCCCTGAAAAGGTATTCTTTTTAGAATAAATTTTTTTATACTAGTATTTTGCTATTTATGCACTTTTGTCAATTTTTTTATTTAAACAAACGTAAGGTATAAATTTTACATTATATCAAATACTTGTTGCTCGTTGAAAATGTATATTTACATACAAATTTGCAAGATGCCCCCAAAAAGATGCTCAGTGTATTCGATACATGTATGATCTACCTTAAATGTCTGTCATATATATATATTTTTACTTCTTTGTCAAATATAAATCTATTATAATCTCATGTTAGAATCACTTTTTACCAAAAAGCTTAAGAAGCGCCGGAAGTAAAGGAATTGGAAAAATAGTTCTTATTCTTTTGAAAACTTTATGATCAGGTATTAGGTCGATTAAGTTTAAATAATTCCGTCAGAATCAATGAAAAACCAATGATTATTTTATTTCAGTTCATTGAATTTCAACCAGGCATTGTTTTATAACTTATCAGTGATCTGTTCAATACGTTTTTATAGAATTACACACTTTGGTTTTTAATACTGATGAAATTTGATATTTTCAAATATGAAATGTGTCTCTTATATTATGTAACCAGGGAAACGACCTATACTGGAATGGTATATACAAGATCTTAATACAGAGGAATCTTGACTGTTTTACTATTTTTTAGAAAAAAAGTAAGTTTTCTACACAATTTGGTGGAAGTTGTTTGAAATCCACATTGCCTCTCCAATAATAATTGCTTATATATTGTCTTTTTACATTCCACTTTAAATAATTATTGAAGAATTCTGTTACTTATTTATGATTTCTATGAAATATAGCATGACTGGTCCTTAAGGTGTATTAATAAGAACAAGTGTTGCACAGTAACACGAGAATTAAATCATTTATTTACGTGGCTTGTTTTTGTCAATAGATTATATAACCGTTCAGTTATCACCAGTGGCACCACCAGGCGGAAATAATAATAATACCCAGATATTAAACAGGCATGACCCAGTCGAAAAATAACATCCTGGAAAATAGAGAAAGAAAAGATAAGAAGAAAAAAAAATAATCCCATAAAATAATATAACAGCAGAATATTATTATCCTTCTTTTCTGTAATTATAGATGGAGAAGCCTGGTAGACCTTTATCCTGCGATGTTTGCCAACGGAGATCAATATCAAAGCTGGCTTCATCATTTTGCCCCCATTGTGAAGATGGTTTATGTCCCGATTGCTTCGATCATCATGGCGCCTCAAGATCAACATCGTTTCATCACATCATTCCAATAGATGAATACCAACAACTTCCGCCGTACGTCATTTCTACGAAACATAGATGCGGAACGCATAAATCAGAATTTGAATTTTATTGCTTCGATCACGCAGCTCCATGTTGCGTTGATTGCACAAAAGACAACCATAGTTCGTGTCTGGATTTGAAACCACTGCATGATGTCGTGAGAGACGTTAAGAAATCGACTTCACTGCAAGAGTTAGAGAGAAGTCTTTCTGAAATTGTTGAAAACATTGTACATTTAACAAAAGATAGGGAGGACAATATAGCCACTCTGGACACACAAAAAGCCAAGACTACACAAGAAATTAAGCGCATACGACTTGCTGTGAATGACCACTTAGATAAGATTGAGCAAACTGCTTTAGAAAGATTGACAAAAATCCACGATTCCTCTAAGCAACAGATAGAAAAACTTATAGAAATATTAAATGAGAGAAAAGAAAAGGCAAATATTATACAAGAGGAGATGGCGCTTATGAAACAAGCTGCCAGCAACTTACAAACCTATATCGCAATTAGAGATCTGGAAAAAAGAATTAACAAAGAAGGAAAGACACTTATAGCACTCCAAGAAGATGAAAATTTTTACCAATCTGATATCGGTATCAATTATTCTGAAATATTGACTTCATTTTCTGAAAAGGTGCCATATTTTGGAGAAATTTCTATTGAATCAAGTCCTAAAAACCTTTCGCTAGTGTTAGAGAAAAAGCGAAAAACACAAATAGTTTCATCTAAATTGAAAAGCATAGAAGAAGTCAAAACACGACCTTGTCAGAAAATCCGACTAAGAGGTACAAACGGAGTCGACATTTCCGGTTGTGAAATAATGGACAATGGAAAACTTCTATTTATAGATTGGAAGCAAGAAAAAATTATAACTTGCAACAACGATGCATCGGAAAATAGCGTACTTGTGGATTTTTTCGGTTACGGACCATTTGATGTTACTTGCATTGCAGACGATAAAATCGCTGTGTCGTTGAAAACAGCAAAAATGATCGCCATAGTGGAATATCCTACAGGAAACATATTAAAGAAGATAAAACTGACCGGGGAATGTTTTGGAATCGACCATAAAGAAGGAAAAATTCTTGTGCGTTTGTCCTATACTGGTATATTCCTTGTTGTTGATTTGAAGGGAAAAGTTATTTCCAGAATACGATTCCCTGCAGACCGATTACGATATTTTACTTTGTACATGGATAAAATTTACTCCACCATTACGAGTCAAAATACAGTGATATGTATGAATATGAAAGGTTTAGAACTGTGGACGTACCGAAACGTTTTATTACGCGAACCATTCGGAATTACAGTTGATCCGAACGGTTTTGTTTACGTTGCAGGGAGAGCGACCAACAATGTAATAATTATTGCCCCAGATGGTCGACGTTCTAGAGTTATTCTTACTGAAAAGGATGGCATTGTTAAACCACAAGCTTTATACATTAGTAAGTTCCGAAATCAAATTTTGGTCAGTAACAAACACGACGGATCAGCTTATCTTTTTGATCTTTAGAAAAATGTTTTTGTAAGACTACTTAGAGTATGTAGAATTTCTTTGAATTAAAGTATTCAAAAGTGCATACTTAGTTTTATTTATTCATTGAGTGTCATACAGGGGGGGGGATACATCTGCTTGTGCATTTTGATAAATAAGTTTCTTTGATTCCCGTTTTGATGCAAAAGGTGTGCACATTTCGTGGATTTACGATTCATCAGTTGTGCTCAAGGCCAAAAATGGGGAGATACAACACTATAATCCAAAAAGTTGAAGATCAATTTAAAATACCAAAAGGGTAAAACGAAAAGTATCCACGGACAGAATGTGTTCGTAGTTTTAACAAAATTTAACACTTTCGTAAAAGTAAATTTTAAGCATCTGCCCGAAGGTCGATGGATGAAAACTTTCATCACGAAATTACGTCAAGTAGAAAGTGCAACACATTGTATGAAAATAAATATGTACTACATTTATATTTTGTCTCTTTGTTTATTCACTAATTGTTCCTTGTTTAGTTGCGCTCTGTTTCTTCCTTTGTCAAATGTGTAAACCTTGTATTATTTTCGTTGTATTTTATTTTCACCTCATCTTTTGTAGTTTAGTAACAACACTTTAATGAAATGTAAGATTGACTTCATGAGGTTGTATAATATTTAAGAAAAACAAACTGGAAATCGGGAGATTTAATATTTTGTACATTTTATTACTGTCATTTTACAAATTATTCGTACGCGGTTTTTGAAATTGATCCTCTTCTTAAATCATGAACTTGCTCGACGATTTTCTCAGAGAAGCTTTATATATGCGACGTGAGTGAAATAATAAAATAACGTCAAAAGTGAAACAAAAACGTTGCTTTTTTTTTATCGAACAACAATTCACGAGACGATTGAAATGGATTTTAAGGCACTTTATCCCGATGGTCTGATACCGCAAGTCACTTCCGGTTGTATCGTATGGGCAAAACTAACAATTCAACGCTATTAATAAACGTGCATGTGGATGAAAAAATCCTTTTGCAAAAAATAGAACAATCCCTTTGATGGTGATCGGAAAGTATACTCTTAGTTTTAGCAGAATTTCTTCCTAACTTGTTAATATGAGACACATGCCCACCTTGAAGGCTGAGATACACACTGTTTTGATATAACTTTTCAGTTCAGTTTTGTCTAATTGACATTTGTCTCATATTTCCTTTCATTTATATCTTAATTGAACTGGATATGGAGACCTTGGATGTTAATGAACTTTATACGGAGACCTTTGATGTTCGTCGTGTGGAATACAATATTGAAATAATTGTAGACTCTATTTAAAATAAAACAATGTATTTATCGGGTTGTAGACACCATGGACACAAATTTAAGTACATGTAGGTCTAAATGAGCTCTTAAATTGACAACAAACCGGTTTTTCATCACCGTTGTTAGTCGTCGCCCGCTCGACGTACAATACCAAACCTTTGAATTATTACAGCCAAAAAGGTCGAAAACTTTTGGAAACAAAATTTGTTTGTGGTGTGGTCATACTTTAAGTAAAAATCAACGAATTGCTTACGCAAAATGGAAAATCCGATCTTGTAAAATATTTGAGGCATAAAACACAATAATGTCAGTTACGACTATTGGAAACAAATATGGAGTAATATTTCTTATTTTAATTTTAATGAAATATTTGAGATATTCATGAAAAACAACTTGAAGTTTTAAAAAGCGACACGCAGTAATGGCATGTATAAGCAAACCTTTAATGAAAACATTTGATTACCATGGGCTACTGAATCGGAATTAAAGATGATGTTTTATCACTTAATATTCTGTACTTTAAGGATTACCTACATCTCATTTTGAAATTAAAAAGACCACAGACACATCAACTTCTGCTTCATATCTGATTTGTACCTGTGTGCGATTGAGATCAGAACTTATGACAAACGTGATTATTCTGCTTTCCAATTGTGAATTTCCCCTTTCTTCAAGGTCTCCAGCCTATGGGGTGTACATTTCGTTTCTGCCGCGCATGTGATTTATACGGCAACTTCCTTGGCAGGGCGAGATTGCTGTCACATAAACATACGAGACAGGGTTATGTTCAGCCCCTGTTAATTTCATCACTCCAAAAGGTTTACAGTCGTCATCACGAATTGATTGGCCGATACAAAGTTCTATCTAGCGTGTGAGACTAGATATCTTCAGTTGGATTTTACTTCCTTTTGGAATTGACACCTCACCGGACTTGGCACCTCGCCAGACTTTACTCTTTATTGGCAATGTGACGAGTGTCGTTAACGGAGCAGGTCATCCCGGTTTTTAATGGGAGTTCACATTCATAGTGCTTTAATTTCTAATTTCTAATTTTCTGGTTCTAGTTTTGTTTAGATTTTTTTTTTCTTTTAGTTATACATGTATCCTTGTGGCGTTTGTTTTCTGTGTGCCGTTCTCCTGACTTTGACTTTTCCTTGGACTTCGAATTTGTGGAATTTTCCCACTGTTTTTGTCGCTTCGGTATTCTTTTGTCGATATTTGATTACCAACAATTCAAAAACTAGCACGAATTTAAAAAGCAGTCTGATTAAAATAAGTTGTTAGTGATGGTATTCGGATACTAATGAAACGAACAAATGATTATAACCAGACTGCAAAAATGAAGTGATGTATAATTTACTGCAAATTTTACCATGGGGATAAAGCAATTTTACATATTAAACAATACATATCAAATGCTTTATTTGCATTTACATCGGTATAAGGGTCAAGTAAAATACAATATAGATGAAAAAACAGTAACATATATAAATGAAAAATAAATTTAGATTATAACTTTAACCTGCGCTAACGTTTCTATCTCAACTCTAATGATTGTTTTATAAGCTACTTACAACCAATGAAGGTTCAGGTTTCAGATCTAAAATCAATTTTTGTTAATGTTGAAAAAGACAAAGAACATGATTCTAATTCAGCAAAAAGGTTGTCTCGCAATGTGTCGTTAAAATGAAGGGTGATTTTTCCTTTACACCAATGCATTGTTGGAAGGTTCAGAAAGCAGGTCTATCGTTATCTTTCCTGATTGTCTATCGTAATCGTTCCTGATTGTCCATCGTAATCTTTCCTGATTGTCTATCGTAATCTTTCCTGATTGTCCATCGTATTCTTTCCTGATTATCAGACGCATAACCTGATTGTCTATCGTTATCTTTCCTGATTGTCTATTGTAATCGTTCATGATTGTGCATCGTATTCTTTCCTGATTGTCTATCGTAATCTTTCCTGATTGTCCATCGTAATCTTTCCTGATTGTACCACATTTTTTTCTACCTTACTTACCCATAATGATAGAATTAGGAACAATTAGTAAGACACCGTTTTAAATGGGAATAAAGTCTTTCAATTCTGGGAACATTTTTGTAGCGGCCCGTTTCTTTTAATAGACAATGATCGCTAGTTCTGAATTTCGTTAAATATTGAAGATTCTTGAATTTTCCTCTTAAAATAAATAAATCTTCAAATTTAATCTCCCTCTTCAATTAACTGTTAAGCTTAAATATAAAGAAACTGAAACTATATCTATCAAGGGAAATTGTTCTAAAGAGTAAAATTCATTCGTTACTTATAAGAATATACCAATATCATAAATATTTAGGTATGATACTAAGAATAATTGAAAAGTACTATAGATTTAACCAGAACAGCAAAGACAGTTCTATCATAAGAAATCTAAACAGGCTCCATAAATAACTTGCCAGTTCAAGTGATGAATAATTTATTTGACTCTTTAGTTAAACCAAACCTTTAGATTATTTGTATTCGTAGAAAAAAAAACAATAGAAAAATTACAGTTGCAGTAGCAAAAAAAAAAACTGCAAAAAACTTAGGAGTTCGAGCAGATATATTGGAAGATTGCCCCTGGAGATGTTTATTGAATATCAGTCAATATTGTACTTAATAAGACTATATTCAGAAAACGTTTCTTTTGATAAAAAAATCTGGACTGTACAGGTACTTATCCTGATATACATATGCTAACGTTATAAACCTAAACTAGGAAAATATACAAAAATATTCCTTTCAAAAGATAACTGAAACTGTTAGAGGAGAGATTAAAAGAAAATGAAACTTTATGTATAAAAAAACTTGCAAAAATAGAAGATAATAGTAAATTAAATATACATAAACATATGAAAACAAATTTTTTGATGGAACTGTACCTGAATCACCCTAAATTTGAAAGTAGATAATTAATAACTAAATTCAGAATAAGTAATCATGATCTCATGATAGAAAAGGGAAGATACTATAAAGTACCAAAAAGAAGAGAGATCAAGCCAGAAATGTCAAAACATAGAAGATAAAAACCATTTCTTTTTATACTGTACATCTAATGATATTCAAAGAAAAAAAAATACTTTGAATTTTTGTTAATTGGTTATACAAATTTGAAAAACTGAACAGATTTTGAAAAGGGAATTTGTATCCTTAAGTCCACTTCAGACATTCAGGTGAATAAATATAGATTCTCCTTCAGGTACGAGTGAGCTATGGAACTTTTTCACCCGAGATAGTTAATTTTTTTACTTTCAACACGCGAGCTTTAGTAGTGAGCTTTCGAGGGTGGAGATATTCTATAACTCACGAGTAAATTGAAGTAGAATCTGTTTCTCCTATGCTTTTTAACAAAAACCTCAGGAAAATGCAGTCGCCTGCGGAACGCATGGTCGACACATAGGGATCACCGTCTTGCGTCGTCACACTTTTCTTCTATCCTCAACTCCTCCTAAACCGCTCAAAGGAATTTGATGAAACTTTCTCTGTGCATTAACCTTAATGCACAGGTGTGCACATATATTTTATTTGTAAAAATTTTAATTTTTTTTTGTAAAAATTGACATTTTTGCAAAAAAAAGGGGGGGGGACAAAACTTCTATCCTCATCTACTCTATAACCGCTCAAAGGAATTTGATTAAACTTTCTCTGTGCATTGACCTTAATGCGAAGGTGTGCATATATATTTCATTTTTAGAAAGTCAAAATTTTTTTGGGTAAAAATTGACATTTTTGAAAAAAAGAGGGGATTCAAAACTTCTATCCTCAACTACCCCATAACGGCTCACAGCAATTTGATGAAACTTTCTCTGTGCATTAACCTTAATGTACAGGTGTGCATATATAAGCTATTTTTAAAAAATTTAATTTTTTTTTGTAAAAATTGACATTTTTGAAAAAAAGGGGGGGGGTTAAAAACTTCTATCCTCAACTACTCCGTAACGGCTCACAGCAATTTGATGAAACTTTCTCTGTGCATTAACTTTAATGCAAAGGTGTGCATATATATTTCATTTTTAGAAAATTTTAATATCTTTTGTAAAAATTGACGTCCGCAGGCGACACATGTCTTCCTTGGAAGACTCACACATTTTTTTTACATGAACGCCATTTCTGAACTTCTCTAGTTTATCTTTCCAATGAAACGTGAATAAACGGCGGGAATTCCCATGCAGATATTTAATCACCGGGAAGTGGTTAAAATTATTATGTATTTTTATCCCACGCACCGATTAAACACTTCAAGAATAGGAGAAACATGGTTCCTTTCTTAGAAGAGTGAAACATTAATTCTCGTAACTCTCTATGACAGGTTATGTTCAGTCCAATCTGTTGATAACATCAACTTTTACTTGCCAATTAAATGGGGCTCCATTTTTCTATCTAACAAATAAGACTATATGCCTTCTTACTACAACTCACAGGATGTTATCCACTTGCAATGTGACGGGTGATGTTAATATGAAGCAGGATATGCTTACCCTTCCGGTGCACCTGATGACACTCTCGGTTTTTGTGGTAGTTATCATTGCTTGTGATTTATTTTTTGTGTGGTTTGTTTGAATTTTGTTTAGTTTGCTATGTTTTTTTCCTTTAATCATATTATTACTGTTGTTACGTATTAGATTTGTGTTTCAAGCGGCATTTGGTCTCAGCAATTTTCCTAACCGTTGTTTAGCTTCAGTATTCTTTCGCGGACAAGAAAGTTGAATAATTCAGACACTTTTAACATTGATGGGAAATTGATACAGAATGCTGAAAACTTCAAAATATTTAGTAAATATAATTGATACCACATTTTAATGGTAAATTTATAAACTCACATAAAAAGTTTTTTTACATATAGTAAGATAAACATTAAGTATATATCTTATAGCCGGGGCCTCGGTGGCCGAGTGGACTTGGTAGTTCGTCAAGACTACTAATGATCACTAGCCTGTCAACACTGAGATTGTAAGTTCGAATCTCAGCTGTGGCGGGGTTTGTTCGACTCCGATCTAAAATTGATAAGGATTGCCAATTTTCCTACCGAAGGTCGCTGGTTCTCTCCGGCTTCCTCCACCAATAAAAACTGGCCGCCGCAAAATAGCCAAATGTGCTGAAAACGGTGTAAAACCCCAACTAAACAAACAAAACTATCTTATAGCCATTCTTCATTTGTGAATAGAATCTGAACAAAGAAAATTTATTTGCAAAATGAGAAAAAGTGACTTTTTTCTGGAAACTGAAAGGGGGTAGTGTAGAAAAATAGAATCATATAAAAGAATCGGTAAAATCGGTAAAGCTGGAATTGCGTGTGAGTTACATTTCTTTCTTGAATATATCGCTTAATATTCTGAACTTAGAAACTGAACTTATCAAATGTCAAAATCATGGAAATAATTTTAATTAATACTTTTATATACACATATTTTTAACAGTCGAAAATCTTCTGCAGTCATAAAGGTGCCTTTCAGTTTTAATTTAAATGTTCTGTCAATTGTCGTTAATTAAGCGGGTTATAAATGGGTTAAAACAAATTTCCCACGTAGTTTTATAGAAAGCAGAATGATTGAGATGCTTATGTTCATATTTGTGTAGGAGACAGAGATGTGTCTTCAAGGAATGCCAACATTTTAAAAATATGTAACTTTATTTGCATAAAATACACCCATATGGGTCAATTCAAAACAATACAATAACATTTCAATATATATACATCACAATAGACATTAACACAACATGAATACAACAAACAACTTACAATAAAAAAAAAAATAAAAAAAAAAAAATATGTATTCAAGGAATGTCAACATGCAAAATACAATGGATTTTTTTTTATAGTAGTTAAATGCTTGATTACAGGTAAATATCAGAAATCTACAATGGGATCTAAATATTATAGTATAACTAATCTTGAAATGTGAATACCTAACAACCTACAACGAGTTACCGAACAACACATTTTTAAATTAGTGTTTTTCGGTCACGAGTTGTAGATCTTTGGTATTCGAATTTCAAGATTAGTTATTCTGTTTATTACATTGAAATATTCCATGTATTCATAAATTTTAAGGGTAAAATACAAGGGATTATGTTTTTATATGATTACGCATCGACCTTTTGGTGACGGCTATTGTTACGTCACTTTCTAGAGTGAAATATGACTTTTGATTTCACTGGGTGAATTATCGATTTTGATTTCACTCGGAAATCCCGGTATTTCACCAAGATCAATGTAATAAATGAAATTTATAAATGTGTATTAACAATAAAATAAGTTTACATTGAAAATAATATTTTTGAAATTATTAAATTGCAGTATAAATTGCTGCATTATTTCTAATAATAAAAGATTGATTGGTGAAATTATTGGAGAATGAAATTGCATGGCTTTGATGATTTAAGAAAATAATACAAACATATAATCGAATATAACGTACCAGAACTGCTGCGTCTTATGCGCATGATACACCCGTAGGAAAATATAGATTTTTTTGCAAATTAAGTGTCATGTTAATTTTTCAATTGCGACATGTGAAAAATTGTTTTTTATTGGATAATCTAAGTCCCATAACTCTGGAACGACAAAAATTAAAATTATCAAAAAGTATACAGACCCTCAGACCATCATCTGTAATAATGTGTTAAAGTTTGAAGAAAATCAGTCAAAGTATACTCGAGTTAATGTGAGACATGTGAAAAATTGCTTATATTTGGACAAACTAAGTCCCAAAATGTGGTAGCCTGCCTATTTTCAAATCTCCTTCATTGTCCTTCCCGTCGTTGAAATCTAACGGGGATCTCTAACCTAAGAGAAAGAACATGATAATTCTGAAGTATATTTTTGACAAAACGATGAATATGATATACACTGGTTCATTGATAAAGAGTTCCCTTTAAATATTGGCATTGACTTGGCAAGATTATTCCTCAAATTTCTTGTCTGTGAAAAAATTTCAGATAGACGAAATCGGTGTACCTATTACATAAATGTTTGAAATACATGATTTCTCTTCCGATGTCATATTACGTGGTCCTTCCTTGTGAAAAGATGTCAAAATGCGTACGTAATCAGTTTGAGCAAGGCTGGTAATCTTATATTTACATGTTGAAATTTGCAATTGCGTTAGACATTCTATCGGGTTTAAGGGGAGTATAAACAACTAAAAAAAATATAACAAGGTAAGAAATGTTGTAGAAATCATGGATTATTTAAAAAAATATTTTGAATAATATAGTACAGATGATAAAACAGTGATTTGCGTGATTCCTAGTGTTTTTACAGGACCAATAAAAATAAAAAGCAAAACAGAAAAAAATAAAACAGTGTGTGTTGTGACACTTGAATGTGTTATGCCACCTACTTCGACAGATATTATCAGTTTGATATTTTGGGAGGAATGAAAACGGGAAAAAATCAAGGTAGGGTTCAAACAAAAAGGCAAGCTCCAAAATGTTTTCAAAACATGCATCACTGCATATTCCGTAGAATTAAATAGTTGAATCTATGCACGCAAAAAAACCTAGTCTAATTGATGCGTGAAAAAGAAAATCCTGGATCCGAGATCACTAAATCCCTTGCTGCTACACTCTAATTATCAAAATCAAATGGTTGCTCCGACAGTCTATGATAAAATTTGTATTGTGTTCATTTTATACTTTCGTTTTCTCCTATACCAGATATTTTTGAACAATTTTAACCAAAAATACAATTCATTAGAGCTACTTAAAAAGCAGAATCAAGACAAATTCATTGAAGAAAATATATCTTTTTGTATCAAAAATACGATAAGTAAGTAACTCACCATACATATAGCGGTACATATTTTCCAGACTTTAAAAGATGATTTGGCTAAAACTTCTGCTGTTCTCTTGTTTCGGATTTGTTGTGTCCCAAAATAGTCCACAGTTTGTTCAAAATCAAAACTGGAGCCCCCAAACAATTGGCAATTACAATAACCAGTTTCAACAGTTCCAATGGCAGAACGAGCTAGTACCTGAATCGAATACCTGGTCCAGAGACAACGACTTTCCACCATTTCTACAACAACGCGAAGACAAAACTCTCTCGGAAAGATACTCCCAGGGAGATGATGACAAGTGGAAGTCCTGGTTTGAAGAACATGAGAATAAAAATTCTGGCGATGATGATGAGGAGGACGACGGTCCGTCATGGAAAGACTACGGTAAATATACTAATTAGCGAAACAAAAAATTTTTATTCTTTTTTGTGCGTTTAGTTTCAATTTTTAAAATAAATATTCCAGAATCAGATAACACAGGAAATAGGTGTTCCAGTGCCTCAGGATATGTTGTTTCACAGCAACAATTTTTTACTGTATTTTCACATACTCAAATTCAATTAAAAATTGAATTAAAAAATTATATTCCGAAAATTCAAAGCAGGATGATTTTAGCAATTTTCTTATAGGTATTTTTAATCGCTTGACTAGTGCCAGAAAAAAACTAAAAAGAAATTAAAATCATGTAGCTCATGGCTTAGAGAGACAATGGTGTATTCTAGTATATTCTTTAGTATATTATTTTAAAAAGTTCAAACTATAAAACAACCCATATCCAGTATCAGAATTCTATTTTGAACAGCTGTAGCTTTGCACTACTGAATCGACGACAAGCATATCGACTGTGAACACCGTCTTCATCTAATGTCATATAACTTTCTGTCAACCACAAACATAGGATATAATTAATTATTATTATTATATATCATTATTGTCATTAAACATTGATAATAATGTTTGTGGAAAACAAAATACAAAACATACATTCTTACATGTCTGAATGAAAATGGATTTAATAAATATGATTTTTCCCCATCTTAATCCAAAATTTAAAAGTTAATATTATCTGCAAGATTATCTAAATTAGCAAGTAGGTCCTCTCGCAAATTTGGATTTATTTTACAATCTAATAGGAAGTGGTTCTCGTCCTCAATAACTTTGCAAATTTTGCATAATCTTTCTTCACGTGGTTTTTTTTTTATATCGACCTCTCTCGATTTCAAGTTCCGTGATGATCACTGATGCGGATGCTTATAAAGAAATCATTAAAGGCTAAATATTGTTCCTTATCAGTGGAAAGTTTGACTTTTTTAATTTTTTTCTCGGAAATTCCTACATCGGAAACCATGAGTTCATTTTGACCCGGATGTCGTAACCACACGAGCAATTTCTAGTAATATAGTTTAGCGATATAAATGTTGAAACATGTTACTTATTATTGCGTGTAATATGACATTTGTACATGTCGTCTTTGACTGTATAATCTAAACGTATGTGTATAAAAATCATAATTTAAACAAAAAATGTGATAAGAAAATACATTATATATATGGTACTAATTTGATACATATGATATTCATATCTCGTCGAATAACAACTAGGCCCAAAAGGTTCAAAGATAAAACATTAACCCAAGGGACTTGACAATATTTATCGCAAGGATAGGAACGGTACAAACATTTTATGGAGAGAAAGAAATCAGCATGTCCCATGGTCTAGAATAAAAAAAATTGAACCACAAGCACAACAAATAAACACTGAAAACTAAAAGAACAATGAACAACACGCACTCTTATAAAGACCATGACTGAACTCAAATGCTCCGGATGGGTAAGCAGTTCATGTTCCGTATATATCACCCGTCTTGAAGTTCAACAAAGTTAATCCGGTGGTACATGAAAGGTTACGACAGTGGGAACGTAAAATTTCCTAAGTGCATCAACAATAGTAGTTAATCCTAATTGCTCTGAAAGTGACGCAATCAAAGCAAACCTCGTACACATTATATACTTTACTTTACTTTAAACATATTTTATTGTCATAAATATAGACAAATGGATAAGACACAAGTTGCAAGAACTTATTAAGTCTTCTCCAACATATATACAAAACATTACAAGTGACAATACCTTATACAATAATCAATACAGTCATTGAAAGCATAGATATAGACGTAACATGGCGAGATGTGAGAAAAAAGAAAAAGAAAAGAAAACACAAAATATAATGCAGGGGGGTTTGTCGTCCGTGTCGTGTCTTTCGTGTCATTCTTGGATCAAATCAATTATAAACAAATCTTTTTGTATCAATAATATATCTTTGAACACATTTGAAAAGCCTACAGTTTCGATCAAAATCTAAATGAGCGTTACCATACAACATGTTTTTAACAGTAGGTTCAATACCAAGTGCTAATATATCATCAATTAAACGAATCCTTTGTGCTCTGTATCTACTACAGTGTAAAAAGTAATGTACAACAGATTCAGTTTCGTTACCACATTCACAGTGACAAAAATCTATTAAATTACATCTGAAAAGGTCTGCTCTGAGACCACTACATCTATGACGTAGTCTGGTGTGTAAAATATTGGCTTTACGATCACCAATTGTATAATAAATCGGAGACTTTTTTGGCAAAGGATACTTTGATTTCAGTCTATATTTGAAAATATTTGGATTTGGAGATTCTCTTATATTAGAATCTAAGCTATTCCATAATCTAATAGTTGATGGAAAATAAGAATTCTGATAAAGAGAGAGTCTAGCATCTGGCAGTGTAAAATTTCTATAGTTTCTTAGATTATAACATTATATAACGCGTCATCATATGTTGATATTCTTTATCTAAAATGAATTGTTTACAAAACATTTCATATTTTCTTTTATTTATTGTATTTAGCTGAGAATTCCATTGGATGGAGCGTATGCTTACGTTTTTTGACAAACAGCAATATGGTAACTAGAATGGTGTCAGACCAAGTTCTTCGCAGCTGGCTTATCAATGAAGCTTGCGAAATGGGTAAGATAAAGATTTGATATGCATTGGTGGTAGATTTTGCATATGCAATAAAAGCGGAAGTTTCTAACTATTAATATGTTACAGTTTATTATAGGAAGACAATTCCTTTCAATCGTTTTCGGGTTTTTCCATCATTGACATTGATGGAAGATGATAATTCCGAATCTGTAGAGTATGGTTAGTTTATCAACGTTTATGAATATTGTAGCAAGTAATTTATCTATTTGGAAATATTAAATATGTGATAAAAAGATAAATACATGGCCTTCAGTTATCATCCCTGTACTTTTATCGAATTATATTATACAGTGTATATTTTTATGATACATTTACAAGCAAAAAACAATTGAACCATTACTGTGAACATGTACCTTGGAGCCTGATTTTAAATCCAGAATTCTTTTCTAACTACATAATACCGCTCTACCAACTGAGCTACATACGAGTACTGTTCTATTTATAACTTTATGTGTTCAACTTAAATTAGTTAAATTTGTTAGTCCAACTGGATCTCAATACTGTTCGTTAAAATGGTGCGAGATATATAACGTTTAAATTTAAATTTTGAGGCTTATTTATGCAATATTTTTCACAACTTAATGTCTTACTTCCTCTGTCTTTAAAATCACGACGTTTTCTTTGTTTAATGATATTTATAGGGACAAGTACTTAATTTTAAGACACATTTGAGACTGCAAGCATGTAAACATGTTTACCCGATTTGTTTACTCTCTCCGATTGTCTCCGTTAGTCCGGCAAACTTTCTTGTGACATCAACTCCTCCTTCACTTTTGGGTTTAGGAATTTAATTTCTACACAGGATGGTTGCGTACCACCTGAAGATGCGCAATAAGGTTCCAGAATTTTGATTTTCTAAACAAGGGAACGAAAAGGGTCGAACTTCGAAAATTTTGAATTCAAGCTTGAGACCTAAACTTGTCTTTCATTTTTCAATCTATGCATTTAATTTCTATAGTATTGTCATGTACCATATGTAGATGCGCAATAAAGTTTTTAGAATTTTAATGTTCTAAAACTAGGACAAACTCTTAATTTATTCAATTTATGCATTTTATTCATATACAGTAGTGCAATGCACAATATGTACATGTGCATTATGGTTTTAGAATTTTTTTTAAATTGGGGTCCACAGGGGTCAAATTTCAAAAATTGTCAATTTAAGTTTGTGCATGACATAAACTTGTCTTTCATTTTCCAATATATCCATTTTTTCTAAACTATAGACTTGTCTTTCATTGATTAAATTTTTTCCTATGATGATTGCATAACATATTTAAATGGGCATGAGGTTTTAGATTTTCACATTTGGGTAAGTGTCCCAAGTAATTGCAAGGGTCGGGGATAACTCTCGATTCCGACAGTCAGTTGCAAGCTTTCTAGTTTATTATTCTTTTTTTCATAAATCTATAACTAAACGTAGATTTACATTACAATAGAGTATGAGTATTTTATCTTTTATTGTAATTAAATACATATTATATCTTCCAAATTTCAGCACTCTTTAACTTTGTTGTTCCAACGATATCAAAAGTGGTTTTTAATTTTGATTACGACAAATGGTGAGTACATACATGTTACTTTTTTCAGCACTAGTGTGAAATACTTTAACAGGGTACCAGTGGGGTCATTTCCCCTAGAATTCTGTTCACCTTTTGGGTAATTTTCAACTGATCTACCAACAGGGTACCAGTGGGGTCATTTCCCCTAGAATTCTGTTCACCTTTTGGGTAATTTTCAACTGATCTACCAATTAAGTTACTCAAAAATGTCCTGCATATATTAATATCGCTTTAACACAATTTTGCCATTTTATGGTCTTTAAGAAAATTATTCAAAATAAAAAACAGCAAAACCAACTTTTTATATGGTGTAATTGAGTATATGCATCTTTTTCCGAGAGACATAAGAATGGTTTTGGTTCTGAGTGTCCTTAATGGTGATATATTCCAAACTTTGATACAAAATCCTTGCAAATTGACCAAAATCTTTATGGATAGATAATATGAAAGTATGAATGATAAAGCATTAAATTTCTTTTTGTACACAGAAAAAACAATACCCCCCCCCCCCCCCCCCCCGCCCAAAGACAGTAGATGGTAATGAGTGAAGAAATACAAGAGAAAGTGGCCCTACTCCTTTACTGTTATAAGAATTTTAATGCCTTTTAATCTCCGAATCAGCTTTTCAACATTTATGTTTATTGTTTCGGTTTTCAGCATTTTTCGGTATTTAACACAAGTGATGAGTTGTTAATCTAATAAAATGCATATCTTGTGCATCAAACTGGTATCACATTATATCATATTATATCAATTCAATTCAAATCTTTATTGTCATAATACTACATTTCATAGTATGTGACACAACATAACAAAATGAAAACAACATCAACATGATCAGTTATATATATACATTATGGAGTAAATTTTCATATGCAGCTATATCGGTCATAATTATGTTAGGTAACTCTGTTTAGACTTATTAACTGGTTACCCAATATCGGAAATCTACTGGTCCCGTTCATGCCAGGCATTCATCGTACTTCGATAACTCTGGTGACAATAATTAATAATATGAAATTCATCACCAATTTATACAAACTGTCAAAAGTACATAATTACACGTGATAAAGGGTAATGGTGCAAGTTTTTTTTTTATTTTTTAAGCCGCGAGAAAAGCGAATTTTTTTTTTTTTTGGTAAAATTTATTTGAGTTTTATCTGAAGAAATTTATTATGCGCAATTAACATGCTGTGTGTTTCAGGTAATTATAACTAATTAAAGATTTGACATGTATATTGTACCTTGACTGTCCGGATGTTTATTGTTCCAACCGTTAATTAAGGTACACAGGTACATTGTATGTATACAGGTAAACCGTTTGCTGACCAAAAACAGCGTGATTTCATTTTTAACGCCACATTTTTTGATAATTAATGCAACATTTTGATATAGAGATGTGTGTGTGTGTTTAAGGGGGGATCACAAAGAATGCGGAGATGAAATATAATTTCAAATGTCAGATAAGTAACATTTTAATTTATTTTAAATTAATAATTTTTCTTTTTGGTATTTATATATTTAACATTTGACATATTATATGAGTAATTCTATTTACTCGTATATATATTTACTTTGTTATGGCAAGGTAGAAGCTGATTAGGATGGGCGCCATCTTGAATAATAATAGTAAAAAATAACACATTTCAAAATAGCTAATTTTCAAATCAATTTGGAAGGGACATAATCAAAATTTAAACTATTGCAATTACGATATTTCGAAAAGTTATGAAGGTTTTACTCAAACATATGATATATGAAGACCAAAGGATATACTTTATTAGTAACATCCGAGACATAAAACAATATGTCTCTAGTAATATATCAGTATCTAGAGTATGCATATCCCCCCTTTTTATTATAACTTCCTCACACAAACATTATATAATAAAATCCTCGATTGAAAAGAAATGAAATGATCCATCATCTGTGTTAGTTTTCATTAATACTGGCAAAGGTGCGATTTTTTTTTCATAATCTATATCGCCCTTGGCGAGGATAAGTTAATATGCAGTGCAATTGGAAACTATATACTTATTAATAAGTTATGTCAGCTATTTATATATATATATATATATATATATATATATATATATACTTTATATTTCAAACATAAGAGTTTGTTTCGATGAAAATATGAAATTGAAAATCATTAAATGTTTGTATTTTCGCGCCTAGTGTCATTTCCGGTCATCGTCACCATCTTGAAAAATAATAACAGATTTTCCGAAGATATCTAATTTTCAAATCAATTTGGAAGGGATATAATAAAAAATTAAACTATTGCATTTACGATATTTCAAAAATTTATAAATGTATTAATTAGCACATAGCACCAAAATTTTTCCATCAGTTTTGGTTAAATCGCAATTTTATGTTAAAAACGACAAAAAAACCAATTTATCGCAGTTAGATGATTTAACAATATGGACTTAACGGGAAAATAAGACAAAATTTTCAAAAGCATTTGGAAGGGATAAGACAAAAATTTAAACGTTTCCAAATAACAAAAATATTTTTCTAAATATATGAGGAAGTACTACATAGCACCAAAATTTTTTCAGCACGAACTAAAAGTAGTTTATTTTATCGATTCATGATCGCCCAAGTGCATTTCTATACAATTTACTTGGGTATGGTATAGGTGATGTGTGACGTCACGAAAGTCACGTGATGACTTCTATAGTTGGATATGTCAATAGTCCCCTGTTCTCAGTTCTATATCGACTGTTTTAAAAAGAAACCAAGCTTATTTACCTGAATGTGTGATCTTGGGTTGAGGATATATGTAATTTTAT
The DNA here is from genome assembly GCA_028015205.1 of Mytilisepta virgata. Classification (NCBI taxonomy): domain Eukaryota; kingdom Metazoa; phylum Mollusca; class Bivalvia; order Mytilida; family Mytilidae; genus Mytilisepta; species Mytilisepta virgata. Next base: position 38,878,931 of record CM051520.1, read on the forward strand.
TTATATCATTTAAATCTATAAATTGTGTGTTCTCATTTATCGAATCATCAACACAAATGCGCCCTGTGGCACCGTTAAAGTCCACAATTCAACTAAAGTCCACAACACCACTAAAGTCCACAACAAATTTCCGCTTAAGTCCACAACGCCGCTAAAGTCCAGAAAAAACACCGCTCAAGTCCACAGTAACAATTTCCGCTAAATTACACAAAAGTTTTGCGCTAAAGTCCACAGACAGTTTTCTTTCGTCGTCCGTCGTCGTAAACTATTTCAAGGGTCTTCTCCTAATGGGCCAAATACTTCAAAGCTTTAAGTGAATGTTCCTTAGGGTATCTAGGTTTTGATCCATAAAAAAACACAAGTAATAGCTTTTCTAAAAAGCAAGCCGTCTCTTAGCTTTTTATTAATAAAGAGTATTATTTTTTATGTATTTATTAAATGTTCGTTAAGTCATCACATTAAACTTTCCCTTATTATATGTATTATTACTACCTTTCAATAGATATATTACTACATAGTTTTTTTTAAAAGTGTGTTTTGATGGCTTTTTGGGACTGCCTTTTTTACTAAATAATATTCAAAGATTTTTTTAAATTTTTTATACTTGATTGTTTTTTAAATTGCCATACAGATATATCTAATAGCATTTATGTTTAAAGTTAACTTCCGAAACGTAAGGGGTGACATTTCGGACGATATGAAAGACAAATCAGTATTCTTCCCCTCGTTGGGTTAGCCAATCAGATTTAAAGTTATTCTTATTCTCAGATTCTTTATTAAAAGATAACTAATATTACATTAGTGTTCTCCATTACAAATCATATAATAATATACAAAACAACATTTCAAAGTTTTACATGTAGTATATATATAATAATATAATTGTACATATAATTTTAAGAATTCTAAAACATATTTCTAATGCATCTCTAATAAATTTGTATAAATAAATACATTCAATAATATTTTGTGGATTTAAAAGTTTAGAAACTTAAAAATAATTATTATGTGATTTTTTCAAATCTAAACCATAGGATTGAAAAAAAGTTTGCCATATATCTTTATATTTATGACAAGATATCAAAAAATGTTCTTCTGTCTCTACTTCAGTGCAGAATTTGCAAAATCGTTCTACTCTTGGAATTTTGGGTTTATTATATCTACCCAGCTCTATATTTAAACAATGAGCACTCATACGTAGTTGTGTAAATTTACTTTTGATATTTTTGGTAAGATTGGTTTCAAGATATAGAATGGAACAAAATTTGAAGCAAAAATATTACTGAAATGCATCAGTTTACTGTCCCCAGCTCCAGATTTGATTTTTTGTTTTCCAAATTAATGCTCTTAAAAATGTATCTCGATATGCATTCGGTCGACGTGTCTATAAATAGACCGTTATTTGTCTATTAATAGAATGCAGCATTGCACAGGTACGAGAGTGAGAAACACGCTTTTTAAATCAACAAACTAAAAGCGCCAAATGAAGTTCTGTGTGTTATTAGACACCCAGATATAAGTTTAAAGTCCTACGGTGGCCCCCTTCCAAAAATATGTCCGGCATCACCGACGTTCAAGCGACATGGCTGCTGTTACTAAAAATAGGGAAAAAGGCGAGGGGTGAATTTAAAAAATCTTCTTCTATGAAACTACAAAGCCAATTGGAACCAAACTTGGCAGTAATGGTCCTGAGGAGGTTCTCTTTCAAAGTATGTCCGATGACCCGGACTGTTAACCTAGATGGCCACCACATCCAAACTTAGTTTAACATAGGGCCCTATGGGAAAATTCATTGAAAAATCTTCTTGTCTGAAACAACTTGACCAATTGGAACCAGACTAGGCAGCAGTAGTCCTTAGGAGATCCTCTTTCAGAAATGTGTCCGATTTTGTGGACTGTGAACCAAGATGGCCGCCACAGCCGAACTTAGTTTAACATAGGACCCTATGGGAAATTCTCTCAAAAATCTTCTTGTCTGAAACCACTTAGCCAATTAGAACTAGACATGGTAGCAATGGTCCTTAGATGGTCCTCTTTCAGAATTTCGTTCGATGACCCGGACTGTCAACCAAGGTGCCCGCCACAGCCGAACTTAGTTTAAGATAAGCCCTATGGGAAAATTCATTGAAAAATCTTCTTGTCTGAAACCACTTGACATATTGGAATCACACTTGGCAGCAATGCTCCTTAGGAGGTCCTCTTTCAGAAATATGTCCGATTTCGTGGACTGAAAGAGAAAGGAAAGGAAAAGAATAATATATATATATATATAATAATAAAATAAAAATAAAAAGAAGAAACGGAGCAAAAACAATAAGTCTCCCAAACGAAGTTTTGGAGACTTATTGTTTTTGCTCGTTTCTTATTAAGTCCCCAAAACAACGTTTGGTAGACTTATTTTTTTTGCTCCGTTTCTTCTTATTATTTTTCTTTTATTGTATATATATTATTCTTTTCCTTTCTTCCTATTAGCAATGAACTTGTCCGAAAAGTTTCTGAATTATCAAAATAACCACCATTTTCAAAAAGGCCCCCAAAATGCGGAAAAATTCAACATGCTCCGATTTGGACGAAATATGATTTCTAAATAGATTATGAAATTGTAAAGTGATTTCTGTAATCAAAATTTTTTTATCGGTCACCATTTTAAAAATAACCCCCAAATTGCCGAAAATTCAACGTGCTTCTATTTTAACGGAATTTGGTTTCCAAGTATATTATAATATGGCGAAGTGATATCTGTCGTTGAAAATTTTCAAAATGAGCGCAGTTTTGGGGACTTTAGTGTTGGCATCCCAACACAGTATTACTTGTTTTCTTCCGCTTCTTTCTCGCAGCTGAACTTGTCCAGAGTGGATCTCGGAAACGTTAGATGCAAGACAACGGTACTTTATGTTATTGTAGGCATATGTTCCTAGATGATCCTAAGCGTTTAAGTTTTGGAATATGTGGCAGGGAAAGTATTTTTTGGGGGAGTCTAAAGGGACGAGGTTTACTATAGAAGTCTATGGGAAAGCTGAAATTTTTTTTTAAATGGTCACAACTTGAAAACTAATGTAAATAATGATAAGGGGGCTACAAATGGATGATTTGTGTTTTTTTAGGAGTGCAATTTTTTTCGGGGGGGGGGGGGGTGCGAATAATTTCAGCTTGATATGTTCCATTTTCAGCATTATTCAGTGTTACTATATTCTACTAACCTTCATTATATCTTCTCTTTCAGCATACTTATATCAGGCGCATGATTCCCAGACCCGGTGGGTTAACCGGGCCTAGGAGAATCTCTGCCCAAATATTTAGTTCGCCTCAACGAAGTTGATCGGACTAATGGAGTACCCCCGGCGTCCACGTGCGCGTCCACAGGCCAGTTCTCAGTTACTAGTTGATATAATGTCATATATTTTTGTGTGTAGGTGCACGTTGAAGAGACATACATTGTGACCTCCCACCAAAATAAGGTCACTCTGATCTACTTATTGCGCTTTATTGACTTAATTTAGTTTTACGTCCGAGTTCAGTTCTTTGATAACAAAAGACCTACAATCATACTACTTGGTGTTAGGATGCATCTCGGGGAGTAACACAGCCTCCACCAAAATTAGGTCACTCTGACCTACTTATCTTGCTTCATTTACTTAGGTTAAGTTTTACGTCCGAGTTCAGTTCTCTGATACAAAGCGGACTAGAATCATATTACTTGGTGTCACGGTGCATTTCGTGGAGATATACAGCCTAACACCAAAATTAGTGGGGGATCGAGGCGAACTTTGTAATTAAGCTTTCTGGTTTTAAGGGGAGGGGAATTCAATTGGTGTTCGTTTGGGAGATTTTTGTAAGATCATCCTGTTACAATCATTACTTGTTTCTAATTAATTTGAATTATATGATAGATAAAAGGATTGCAGTATCTGTAGCAAATAAGAATTTTGATCCCCTTTTAACTTGATCTTTGTATTGTCATTCTCTATGAATCAAACAGGCAAATTTGGACAAACTTTCTGTAAAGTTATCTTTGGGTGCTCTTTTTGTATTGCTTAGTATCTATTTGACGACGAACAGATTGGTACATCACAAGAAAGCGCCTTCTACATATATATACTAGAGACACTGACAGATCTTGGAGCCTATATTCGACGTTGAAAGTTCCTTTGCATACATTTATAAAACATTAGAACGAATTCAGTCTCTGTTAGGTCCCGCAGCAGCCAAAACTATCCATAAATCTCAAGGTTAGACTTTAAACCATGATGTTCTAGTTTGAAATCAAAATGAAAAACATAAATACCACACATGCATTTTGTGGTGCTAAGCAGATTCCGATAACTCATTTGTTTGTACATTTGTTTTTTTCAACGAGGAAAGGTAGATGTTTAAGAATGTGTTGACAGATGAATTTAAAAGACTACAAGCAGATGCTGTTCTGCATTGTGTTTTACCTATGACATACCTTGCCAAATGAGTATTACAGATTTTATTTCAACAATGCTAGGTCACTGTACAAACATTTTGAAAATGTAAATTAGATCCAAACACTCGTAATGGAAATTGGTTGGATTTGAATAAACCAGGTTAATACCTTCAGATTTATATGAAAAGTATATACTTAACCCGGATTTGTCAGGAAAGATAAAACAAATCGAAGTGACTTCGTGTCTTAGTTCCATTGATTTGTTTGGTATCAAAATAAATCTGTACTAATTAAAAGGAAATCAAAATTATTTTCAATTTTTGGTTTGATGGGGATGATTAATGAATAAAAAAGTAAAAAATTAACATTAGAATTTAACATGACTTGCACGGAGTGTTATCGCGCAAAGCATACCCCCACTCTTTTTTAATTTTGAAAATTCCGAAAACAGACTTGAAAAGTTTGACGAAAAATTTCATGTAAACATAAAGTATTGTAGAATTTGTAAGTATCGGCAAACAGGAAGTGGTTTCTTGACAGACCTGAAAATAGGATAGACGATACAACTCATGGTCATAAAGCTACAGGCCAAATATAAAAACAAATCGTTGCACAGAAGCAGAGATAAGTTTGAACGGACGGACAGACGGACGGACGGATAAAATGAATCCAGTATACCATCCACTCCGTAGAATTGGGGTATAATAAATGACAGAAAACTCAGTACAACATACCTAAAATTATTAAAACTCGAGGCTCGGGTGATCTTGCATCGCTCACCTGACCTAAATAAGCCCATTTAAAATGTAAACAATCCATGGACCCCTGGAACATATTTCTGTACAAACTTGGATAAACATGTACCATTAATGATAAGTGTCAAATATAATTGCACTTTCATTGATAGTTCACAAGATTTAGTTTTCTCCATTGAACCCCGTATTAAAATTTGGACACGCACTACAAGGATCCCTGGACCTTCATTTTGAAGATTTGAAAACTTGAACCGTCATCATCTTCTCGTGCTTCTTTAACAATTTGTCCATTGCTGATTTTAAGGAAACACAGTTTTAAAGCTTTTTCCCTATTGATACCTATTTTAAACTTTGGACCTCTAGTGCTTGGTCCCCATGGACATGCATTTGTATGAACTTAAATCGTCATGTCCTATTGATATATGACTGCTTGCCTTTCAGGTTTTTAAGAAGACGAACTTTAAAGCTTTTCCCCAGCTGATGCCTAATGTTAAACTTTGGACCCCTAGTGCTCTGGTCTTTTGGACCCCTATACCTGCATTTGTATAAACTTAAATCTTCACGCCCCACTGATGCTTCATGCAAAATATGACTGCAAAAAATCCAAAATACTGTTTTGCCGAATTTTCTATTTTTAGCAATGGCGGCCATCTTGGTTGGCTCGCGGGGTCATCGGATACAATTCTGAAAGGGGACCCCCAAGGACCATTCCACCAAAGGTTGGTCCAAATTGACCCAGTGGTTTCGGAGAAAAAGATTTGTATTGACTTTTTAGCCGAATTTTCTATTTTTAGCAATGACGGCCAACTAGATTGGCGGGCGGGGTCACCGGATATAATTCTGAATGGGGACCACCCAAGGACCTCTCACCTGACACATTTTACCTGAGGACCATTCTACCAATGTTTTGTTGCAACTGGCTCAGGAGTTTCATTTAAGAAGATGTAAAAGTGAATTTCCCATAGGGTCCTATGTTTAACTAAATTCGGCTGGGGCGGTCATATTGGTTGATGGTTTGAAATACCCGATATGATATTAATAGAGGACCATCCAAGGACCATTCCACCAAAGTCTAATTACCATTGGCAGTAGTTTCAGAGGAGAAGATTTATAAAAAAAAATGTTTAGAGGCATTCGTGGTTGGCGGATGGAGTATGCCACAATTTTGGAAGGGGACCATTCATGGACCATTCTACCAAAGTTTGGTCCAAATTGACCAAATGGTTTCAGAGGAGAAGCTTTATTTTGTAATTGTGGACGGACGAACGACGGATGCAATAATGGCAATAGCTCACATGACCACAGGGTAATGCGAGCTGGAAACCATAATAACTATACATGTACGCTTTAATATATTAGTCGTTACCATATAAATATGCTTGTAGACTACGATACTTGTTAAACATTGATCTTATTTTTTTTTTAAGTACAATGTATTATTTTTTTTAAATCCATTATATCGACACCATACAACATGCAAAATATCAGTCTCTCGCCATTTTGTTTGTGGTCTTTAGCGTGAAATATTGTGGACTTTAGCGGAAATTGTTACTGTGGATTTTAGTGGTGTTTTTTGAGTACTGAAGCGGACGTCATTTTGTGGAATATAGCGGAAAGTTTGTGCACTTAGCGGCGTTGTGGACTTTAGCGGGAATTTGTTGTGGACTTTAGTCGAATTGTGGACTTTAACGGTGCCACAGCGCCCTACTATATTGCCCTGTATATATCATTGTAATTTGCTTTGAATTGCACAATTCTACTACCAAAACAATGTAACATATACTAGGTCCTTTGTAAAGCTTTACAATTGTTTGATAATATAAGAATTGAATATGATATCTGCTGTGTCGTCGGATTTTCAGATTTTTGGGTGCTGAGAAACGATCGGTTTCCATAGAAAAGTATGCATATACAGTGTATTGACTAACTAATTTTCTGGATTCGATGATTTAAAAAAGAGTTTACTCATGACTGGTCGCATCTAATGCAAATATTGAATGGACGCTATATACACATGCCTTCAACTCAAATGGCATCAGTTGGAGAATTGTTGACATGAAATTTTCAACTTTATTTATTGAAACTAAAAGTAACGATTAACTTCACATCAGACATATTAAAGTGAAGAATGCTTTTCAGTGTGGGGCTCTACTGTGTAGTCCTGAAACGAAAACGTCTATCATGTTGAGAAAGATGTATTGTGTTGGAATTCAGTATAAAGTTAATTCTTCTTCTTCCGTTAAAATAACAGCTCAAAAGTTTTGAAACGTATAGTTTCTTTAAAAAAAGAGTAATAAATATATACTTGAAAATATGATCCAAAAAATAATAACTTAGAATATGATACATGCATGCATGCCCGTGTACAAAATAATTCAGCTAACAATTCATTTGTCATATATTTGCAGGGACTTTTAGATTGAAATTTCGAAGGAATGTTGCAAAGAAACGGTGAAAGACTAGTGTTTTTAAAATGAGTGCAGATGTAGCGGCATCAGTCGAGTTGTTTTAAGGGAGCCATCATTTGATTGTTAATGGAAACTAGTGATCATGGCTATGAAAATTTGTTATCAATACCCAATGGCCTGGACTGGATTATTCTTGCATGTGTTTTCTTCAAAATTTACAACTATTTTTTCCATTTAATATTCAGTCCTGTGTGTTTTCTCATACTTTTGAGCCTATATTTTGACATATTTTGGATCATAAACATCAAATGATTGCTCCCTAAAATAAGAGAAAGTATAAGAGGTGTGGGTGATCAAATATTTCCATAAATCACAAAACTACTAGAGCAGAAAACATTTACCAACTTAATCATAACTCCAGAGGTTCTATTACCACGTTAATCGTACACAACTTGGATTTTGAAATCGGGGTATAGATTCAGAACATTTTCTACCCAATGCATGCAATATTCACTTTGGTTGTTAGATGTGTGTAACCATCATTACTGTGATTACAAGCATGTATTTAGTGTTTTAAATTACTATGAAATATTTGGTCATCATTGCCAAAAGCAACCACTCTGATTAATGATTTGTCTTTTCTAATGTAACCAGTCAAAAATGTTTTTTGTTATATACAAGTATTGTAATTTTACATGCTGTAACGTTTTCGTCTTGTTATGGTCTTGATCTCTTAAAAATATTATTTTCTTTTACACTGTACAATTCTTGATGTCTGATTAAAAAATTCTTTTAACATACCTCTAACTTTATTTTGTGTTATAACACGCCATTTTTGTGCTCATTTACAAAAACAATATATCTGTACAACTTATAAGATATATATAGATTATAACATGGCATTTTTCATATCACACCTATTATCAGCCCTAGGTGAAGATATCAGCTCGACAGCCGCCAGGCTCAAGGGATTATTTTGACCATGGGCTGATAATGGGTCTGATATGAATAATGACATGTTATGATATGTTCATCATATACTTCAACATTGGTGTTTTATTGGTGTTTTATTTCTCTATGAAAATTATTATCTCAATGATTTCAATTTCATTGCCGTATTACCGAATATATCCTCAAGGCACTGCAAATCGTCTTTGTCCCTCATCCATTTAGTAAAAATGTTTTGTCACTTACTGTTTTTCTGTTTGTATTAACATTTTTCAGCGAATTAATATAATCCACAGTTTCGTCCCGCTATCGTCTGCCGTGTTGTTATGTGCTATTAAGTATAGAATCGATTACGGAAACGACTGATTTATAACGCGATTACTGATTAGGGGTGTGATATAAAACGGAAGCAGTTGATATAAACCGGAAACAGTTGATAACAAAGTCATATCAGCCCGCTCAGCAAATTCAATAAGATTTGTGCAGAAATATGTACAATTTCCAATTTTATCATAGGGTAAAATTTTACTTGTATTTTCTATAAGTATATGATAATCAATATATATACACTAGATATGACATATTATCTGTTTTAAAAGATATCTTATAGACTTTACAAGATACATTTAAAACCTTATAAGATATCTTATGTTGCGAACACAAAATAGATAAAAGAAAATCATGTAAGATATCTCCTCTTCCTTTTTAGCTCACCTGACCCAAATGGTCAAGTGAGCTATTCTTATCACTTGGCGTCCGTCGTCCCTCGTCGTCCATCGTTCGTCGTCGTCCGTTAACGTTTACAAAAATCTTCTCCACTAAAACCACTGGGCCAAATGGAACCAAACTTGGCCACAAGTATCTCATTAGGGTATCTAATTTAAAAAAAACTATGTCCGATGTCTGCCTCTTAAACCACTGGATCAATTGAGAGCAAGGTTTGGTAGAATGGTCCTTGGGTAGCCCCCTTCCAAAAGTATGTCCTGCATCCCCGACTTCCAACCGACATGGTTGCTGTTACTAAAAATAGAAAAAGGGGGGATGAAATTTATATAAAATCTTCTTCTATGAAACTACAAGGCCAATTGGAAACAAAGTTGGCAGTAATGGTCCTTAGGAGGTTCTCTTTCAGAAATATGTCCGATGACCTGGACTGTTAACCAAGATGGCCGTCACAGCCGAACTTTGTTTAACATAAGGCCCTATGTTGAAAAATCTTCTTGTCTGAAACCACTTAACATATTGGAGCCAGACTTGGCAGCAATGGTCCTCAGGATGTCCTCTTTCAGAAATGTGTCCGATTTCGTGAGCTGTGAACCAAGATGGCCGCCACAGCCGAAACATAGGACCGTATGCCGAGGCTATGAGAAATTCAATCAAAAATCTTCTCGTCAATTGGAACTTAAGTTGGCAGCATTGGTCCTTAGATGGTGCTCTTTCAGAAATATGTCCGATCACCCGGATCGTCAATCAACATGGCCGCCACGGCTGAACTTAGTTAAATATAAAACCTTATAGGAAAAATAATTTAAAAATCTTCTTTCCTGAAACCACTTAGCCAGTTGGAACAAGACTTAGCAGAAATGGTCCTTAGATGGTTCTCTTTTAGAAATGTGTCCATTGACCTGGACTGTCAACCAAGATGACTGCCACAGCTGAACTTAGTTTAACATAGAACCCTACAGAAAAAACCAGCCAAACTGACTGCAACACTTTAATTTTTAGTCCTGCTCAAGGTGAAAAGTTAACTCCAGGTGATCGATACAGGCTCTTGAGAGCCTCTAGTTTGGTTTTATATAATAATCTGCATGACAGACAGCCATAATTATAGAAGATATCTTAAGATATCTCTTAAAATTTAAAATATATGTCGCAAAAGAAAAAAAAAACATTGTTTGCTATTATCATATGTTCAGCCTTGGTAGTTTTGCCCATATTATCCCAGTGGGATGATATGTATATAATATTGCACAGTAAAAGTAATATTGTACGGGTGAACTATTTTTAGAAACAGGTGATTTCCTATTCATGCTCTTTAAAGTGAAATGTAATAAAACAATTATAGCACTTCTCTGTCGTGCAATATCACGTTTTATGGACCATTGAAAGCAATATTGCCCGCGGTCGTTGGGCTTAGGCAATATTGTTGTTAAGTGGTCCACAAAATATGATATTACACTCAGTTGAAAAGCCATAATTGTATAAAACTCATTAATCTGACCTCTACATCATTTTTTTATTTATTTTGTTTAGTTGGGGTTTTACGCCGTTTTCAGCACGTTTGGCTATTTCGCGGCGGCCAGTTTTTATTGGTGGAGGAAGCCAGAGTACCCGGAGAGAACCACCGACATTCGATAGGAAAATTGGCAATCCTGGTCAATTAAGATCGGAGTCGAACACACTCCGGCACAGGTGATTCTCAGCGATGACAGGCTAGTGATCATTAGTAGTCGTGACGAACTACCTAGACCACTCGGCCACCGAGGCCCGTAATTTTTTATTTAGGATATATAAAATAAATATGTAAATGTATCAGATATGTTATAGAATATATTTGTATAAAGTACCAAAAATAAAGTATATCAACAACACGGAAAACAAACACCAGGGCCAATGCAGTTGTTCAAAAGTTAATCAATTTTTTCACTTTCAATTATTTCTATTGTTAAGTAATATTTCTGTGCAAAACTTTGCATAGACACACAAAATTTTCAGTCCTTAGACATAACCAAAGAAGCGAAAATTTGAAACTGAAAATTGCAGTTAACTTTTAAACAACTGGGCCCAGAAAGACATTACCAATAGACTAAAAAATGCATAGTAAACCTAACAACATTACAAGAAGAAAACACAAAAACTAAAACACTAGCAAAGTCCATATTTTGATATGGGCAATCCTCAAATACCAATCCGATCAGCAAAATCTATATATTGCATACCTAAAAATCTGTCAAGTTTCATTTCATTCCAGTTTTACCTGTTCACAAACTTCACAATATACCGTAATGGAAAAGTTTATGTTTTGATAAGGAAAATCATAAAAATCAATCAGATCAGGAAATCCTGTAGGTCTTGCATAACTATACATTGTAGGCAGAAATTGTGTTAAATCTGGTTTCATTCCCACGTAGACTATTGCAATCACAAACTTACCCATAGAATTGCTCAAATTGTTATAGATGAGTTAAAACACCTCTGCTGTGGACTCTATTCCATACTAGTATGGCAAAACGATTTTCGTTAAAAAAAAAATTAAAAAAATTAATGTTAATATACTCTGTCATTGAATGGTCTTGTTTCTTGTCCGCCCTCCACCTTGATTATTATCCCGCACTTTCGAAGTTATAGCGATTGTCTCCGTCCGTCGGTCCGTCCGTCTGTCTGTCCGTCCGTGACACTTTCTTGTGACATCAACTCCTCATTCAGTTTTGGGTACAGCATTTTAATTCCTTCACAGTAGTGTTGGTTATATCCTGTAGACACGCAATAAGGTTTTAAAATTTGTATTTCGCTCAACGGGTGAATTATCATAACATGCTTGTGACATCAACTCCTCATTCAGTTTTGGGTACAGCATTTTAATTCCTTCACAGTAGTGTTGGTTATATCCTGTAGATACGCAATAAGGTTTTAAAATTTTTATTTCGCTCAACGGGTGAATTATCATAATATGCTTGTGACATCAACTCCTCATTGATTATTGATACAAGGCTTCTACATTCATTATAACATGAATGCGTATGTGATGTAGATGTGCAATAAGGTTTTAAAATTTTTATTTCTTTCGTGGTCCGAAATTTGGGACTGAAAATGAGCGAATTTTTAAAATATGCTTAAAACATCAATTTTTGAAGCATTTTTTATTCTAGGCTTCTGGTTTCTTTATAGATGAACTGTCCATGGTGTAAAGATGGAAAGACATATTTCAAAATTTTCATTTTCGTCAACAAATTATGAAAATATAAATGTGACATCAACTCCTTATTGATTATTGATGCTAGGCTTCTACTTTGATTATAGAATGATGGTACATACCATGTAGATGCGCAATAAGGTTTTAAAATTTTGATTTCATTCGTGGAGCGAAAATTGGGACCGAAAATGAGCGGAACTTGATATTAAAAAGACCATCGATACATCCACTTCAGCTTCATACCTACATTAATACTATGAATAGAAGACAAAGGGCGACTGAAATCAAAATTTTATGACAAACGTGATGATTTTAACTTTCCTATTGTGAACTTCCCTTTTCATAGTAATAACATACCAACGTCTCCAACTTATGGTGTTTACATTTCACTGTTGATTCGTGACTGTCGTACATGTGATTTGTACCTTGACTTTCGATAGAACGAAGGTTATTGTAAAACAAACTTCTAAGACAAAGTTATGTTCAGCCTCTGTTAATGTTATCACTCCAGAAATTTTACGGTCGTCACTAAAACTTGATTGACCGATACGACGTAGAGAAGCATTTGAAATGTACTGTCTTTAAAAAATATCCTTAATGGACTGATATGCATTTAAAAAATAAGAAAGAAACTGAATTATACTGATGAATTTATGTAATGGAACCATCTAAGAGCAAGACGAATCAAAGGACCTAGGAATATTACTTTATTTCAGTTTAGAACTATGCCATTATACTAATTTGGTTATGGATACAGGGTAATGTATGTCCCTGCCGAATTTTCGTCCTTTATGAAAATCAGATCAAAATTCTTTATTCCTAATCAAAGGGCCCATTTTGCTTTTCAAAGTTGCTTAAGCTCTGAGAGCATCATCGCGTGGCGAAGTTTTGTTAACACAAACTCGGATGCCGAATTTTAGGAGCAGTAAGTAGTAAATTTATATGTGAACACTTTAGAAACAAAAATTATATTAAAGCATTTTACGTATACAGATATTAAACAACATGCCGATGTCAACTAACAGCTCATGATAGCTTACTTTGAGTGAAATACCAAATTTTCAGCATAAGTAATTTAAAAGCGAGCGCAGCGAGTGCTATAGAAGCATATGCATTTTCTACATATGGATCATTTAGAAAAGTCTTTGTTTAATGGGGGCAGCCATATTGTGCTACATATTAAGCCTAGAAAAAATTTCCTTCGCCGGAAATGGAAATAAGGGAAATAACGTGCTTCAAATTATAATTTTAGAGTCAGAATCCTCATACAGGAAATGAGTTTCTAGAAAGGCCTATATATTCAGTTGTGCTCGCATCATTGGCCACGCCAACAGCATATTATCATGTAAATCTCGGATCTTAGAAAATTGAGCGTTCAAATTTTAGGAAGAAGGTTATTTATCGATTTCAAGAGCAAAAGTCAACATGAAACATAAATAATTGGACTTTTGATGTTAATGGTATTCTCATTTTTTGTTCGGTTAAATAAGTGTGTGGGTTTGTAAAAACAAGGACAAATATACCTAAGGAGCAATAATTAAAAAAACGTAACCCATTGGACAAACAAATCCGGGAAGACAATGAACAACCACAAGCACAACAAATAAACACAGAAAACTAAAAAACAATGAACAACACGAACTCCTATAAAAACCAGGAATGAACCCAGGTGCTCCGGAAGGGTAAGCCGTTCCTGCTCCGTATATGGCATCCGTCGCGAAGTTCAACAAAGTCAATCCGGTGGAAGTCACAAATCGGTGGAGGTACATGAAATGTGCACAGTGGGAACAGGTCCAACATCATCTTAGATATTGGAACACTGTAATGGTCAATCAATTCGTGATGACGACCGTAAAATTTCATAAGTGATGACATCAACTTATCCCTGATAAAACCCTGGTTAAGAACCTTTTTGTGATAGCAGTAATCCTCTTTGTCGAAAATCAGGGTAACTCACGAATGCCCTTGAAAATCAGATAAGCTGAGAAACGTAGACGCCATATGCAGGCGATGCTGGTATATTGCTACTCAAGAAGGGAAAATTAACAATAGGAAAGTTAAAGTCATCACGTTTGTCATAAAGTTTTGTCTTCAAATGTCCCTCGTTGTCTATTTCAAGAAACAAATCCAAATATGAAGCGTACTTTGGTGTATCTTAAGCATCCTTAATTTCAAGCTCATGGGGTAGATTAGATGTAGAAAGTCTTGGAATTTGTCGTTTTTTAAAGAATTCACTTCTGAATTCAACCCTATTTTCTCTTTCTGAGAAATGAAGTATAAGTAACAATTAGATTACCGATTGTTGATTCCTCCAATAATCTTGATTTCAAAAAGGGGTAGGGCTACTTTCCCTTGTATTGTTTCACTCATAACCATTTATTTTTTAATCTTAAATATTTACCTACTTTTTATCGTATCCGATTGTATACAATGCATTTTTAAGTTAATAAACAAAAATTTTGTACTTTATCATTAATAATTTCAAGTTTTCTACCCGCATAAATCATTTAAAGGGGAAATAAGGGTCAATTTCCAAGTATATTGTAAAATATAATAAGCTCACGGCAAAAAAATCCGTTTGGTTTTGATTGTTCTTTACGTTGAAAAACTATCTTAAGGTAGGAAGTCCCTAATCGTGCTATATTTCAGATTTTTATAAAATTTGGCATGCAACTAGAGTACGTCGAACTGCATCTGAATATCAAAAAATAAAGTAGGTCCCTTTAATACTTCCAAAAATATGGTGTTTCAGGTTTTGGCAAACAGATTTGGAAATACATAGAGTGCACGCAGTTATCGCTCCGAAAGGTCAAATATTTAAACTTTAAATTATGATTTCTCAAAATCCAGTACCTAGAATTTTTTTTTTTTTTAAATGATGCATTATTGCCATTAAAATTCTCTTTTTATTGGTATAAAATTTATTGGGGATCACCAGATTCGTTTTTTTAGTATATTAGATTGATTACTGTATGAAAAGTGAAAATAAGCGTCAAAAATCCAAAATAAGCGTAACGTCGTCACGACATCGCGATAAAAATATAGATTTTTAGTCCTTTTACAGACAGGACCTATATTTGAATTATTTCCACAACAAAAAGGAAGCTGGTGACTCTTTGTTTATTTAGTATCATTGAAACGAAAAAGCTGAAAGCAATAGCATATCGTTTTTATAGAAAATCCTAGGGATTAGTTTTTGAGAAATGACGATTTAAAGTGAAATTATTATTTTTTTCGGCAGTTTTGACATCTACAGTAAAAGTCCTTTATTTCAATGAATTTAAATCAACCTTATGAAAGAAATATAAAAACTATATATAATTTTACTTCGATATTTAGATTCAGCTTCGAATGTTCTAGCTCCATGTAAAATTTCATGAAAATCCATAATTTAGCGGATTTAGGTACAAAATGTACCTCCTACCTTAAGGACATTAATTTGGCAAATTTGCGCTAAAACTTTCTGCCAAAGCACTATTCAGGTATGTCGAAAACAAATTTAGTAACTTATTTGTTAGTAAATAGTATATCTTCATAGACCACAACCAGGACATGACCCTAGGGATTTTTAAGGACTTCAGGCCTCTACAATAACATTTTTTTTTAACTTGTCCCTTTGGACAAGTGCTTTCTTAAATCAACTTGTCCGGAAGGATTTGACACTTGTCCGAAAATTGAGTTTGATATGTAAAGTTGCTTTAAGAAAGGTGTCTAAAATAATAAAACAATATTTAAGGAGTTGTTTTATTGAGTAAATTTAAACATTCTACGGTCAATGTCCCTTTGACTAGAAAGAAAATGAGAGTAAATAAAAAAATTAAATGACTAGAAATGGCCAAAAAACCATAATGCCTCCGAACATGTTGAAAGATAAAGTAATTAAGTGTCAGGTAAAGCACATTAATCAGTCACTCAGTGAGTCAGAGTTATTGTCATCATCAGATTCTGACATTGGTTCCTGTACATGTATATGTTGAAGTCTCAGCCGTATTTGAACATGTAAACCCGAATTTTGACAGACCCATTTATCGTAATTTATTTACATTAACTCCGCTCACTGTTAATTGTAACACGCAATTACATTCATATTTATTCCGCCTGATAAAACGTTTACGCGATTCAGATTAAATAGAAGAACAGTGAAATTGATTCTCCGGTATTTCTCCCTCGAAAGTGAAATCGAAAATAAAATAATTTTGTCATCCATATGCATGTAAGGTTTACCGATAATTCTCGCTACCATAACCTGAATTGGAAGGTTTCCGATGAATATTTTTATTTCTAAGTCCTTCTTTCAGAATTTTTTTACTTGTCCCATCGGACAAGTACCAAGTCAAAGTTGATTGTCCGACGGAATTTTCAGCTGGTACCGGGCAATCGGACAAGCGTTATTGTCGAGCCCTGGACTTTAGGCGATATTTTGAAAGTCTTCCTAGAAGTGAAAAAAATGCCCTGGAAAATGGCTCTACTTCTTTAATACACGAATGAGTTCGTCGGTATTCGAATTTCATAAGGTCTAAAACAAAGTTAAGTACTAAATGGTAGGATATATCACTTTCCTCTTTGAAAAAGAGCCTTGATAAAAAAGTAAAAATTTTGAAAGGTATCCTAGGGATCCTCATGTAAGGGGTGCACTATTTAGTACTTTCAAATCATACAGGAAAACAAGAAATCTAAAATCAAAGAGTATCACAGTAAAATAATTGACCAAATAGATTCTTTACTTGAAAATAATCCAAAAAATATTGGTCCCTATTAGACGATACAGCTAATAACACTGATAATAATAAAACTCCTGATATTACAGTTGGAACTTGGTTTGATTATTTTAGCAATCTAAATAAGAAAACAAATTTTACTGGACGTAAAGACTTGCTCGACAAATTGAAAGCCATTAAAAATGAAAAAAAAAATATTCTGAGTTGGTTAATACAATTACTACTAAAGCAATAAGCAGTATAGAAAATAACAAAGCCAGTAGCTTTGTCTCAATTCTTAATGAAATGTTAAAATATAGTCAATCTAAGGACCATTGCTGCCTAGATTGGTCCCAACTGGCTCAGTGGTTTAAGACAAGATGTTTTGATGAATTTTCCCAAAGAGCCCTAAGTTAAACTAAGATTGGATGTGGTGGCCGTCTTGGTTGACATTCTGAGTCATCTGACAAAATTCTGACAGAGGACAATTTAAGGAGAATGTCTGCCAAGTTTGGTTCCAACTGGCTCTGTAGTTTCAGACATCTTGAATTTCATATTGGCATGAAACACATAAACTTGGTAGAGGACCGTGTAAGGATAATTCCTGCAATTTAATCAATTGCTTTTGTAGTTTCAGAGAAGAAGATTTTTGAAATTTCAGCCAATCAGAGTGCTCAATTGACCCTGGCAGCCATGTTGAATTTCGGATCGGCACCAAAAACATCAGTTTTTTTTAAAGACCATTATCTGATCATTCAGGAATTATATTACTTCCATCTGTCAAACGGTTTCTGACAAAAAGATGTTTGTATTTACTTCCCATTGGAACCCATGTTTAATGTGTCCCGCGGTAGCGGCCACCTTGGATTTCAGATCAGCACAAGAAACATATACTTTGTAGAGGACCATGTAAGGATCATTCCTGCAATACAACAATTCAATTGCTTTTGTAGTTTCAGAGAAGAAGATTTTTAAAATTTTAACCAATCAGAGTGCATAAATAGCCCTGGCAGCTATGTTGAATTTTGGATCAGAACCAAAAACATTAATTTTATAGAGAACCATCCAATGAACATCCCCACCAAGTTTGGTTTCAATTGGCCATGTGGTTTTGGAGAAGAAGATTGAAATGTGAAAAGTTAACGGACGGACGGACATAAGACGACGACGGACGACGGACGCAAGGTGATGGCAAACGCTCATACTGGCTTTAGCCAGGTGACTTAAAAATGGATTACTTGATGATCCATCTTATAGAGGACTGACAATTTGCAGTAATATATGTAAATTATTCACAAAAAATCTTAATACTCATCTTGATAACTTCTTAATAAAAAGAAATATCGTTTCATTTGAGCAAATTGAACGTTGTTAAGGAAAACGTACAAGCGATCATGTATTTGCATTAAAAACTCTTATAGATAAATACACTCAGCAGGACTCCAAAAGGTTATATACCTGTTTTGTAGATTGTAGGAAAGCCTTTGATACAGTTAGGCAAGCTCAGAACTATTGGTTTTAGTGATCTATTCTATAGTGTTATTAAAAATATGTACAGTAATATTGAGTTCTGCGTTAAAGATAACGCAAACAGCTAGCTTAACTGATAACTTCCCATCCAGTGTTGGGGTCCGACAGGGTGACAATCTTGACCTAACTTGTTTAAATTGTTTGTAAATGACTTACCTGATATTTTTGATAGTAACTCTTAATACTTAAAAAAATATGTACGCTGATGATGTAATATTATTATCTGAAACTCCTGCTAGTTTACAGAATAGTCTATCTCATTTACAAAATTACTGTACAAAATGGGGTCTTGAAGTAAATATAAAGAAAACTAAATCTCTAATATTTAATAATACAGGAAAGCTAGACACAAATGTTTTTACTTTAATAACAACAATATTGAAAATGCTAGACATTATTCTTATCTTGGTGTAAATTTTAGTATAACTGGAAATTTTACAGAGGCAAAGAATGTATTATATACTAGTCAACAAAAGAAACGACACAGGTTAATGCATTTTTCATATATTCATAATTTCAATTAGCTGTACTAAGCAGAAAAATAGACCCACGCGTCTGATTTTCATAATAGATTATTTTCTCATCAAAAACATGGATTTTGTGCAAAAAGTTTGAAATAAAAAATTCCAATTTTTGAGATTTCAAAAATCACATTTTTCAACCCTAAATGAAAAAATCAGTATTTTTACCCCGTTATGTGAATCATAATGTCTGTGTGACAAAAGATTTGAGTTTTTTTTACTGATTTCAGCGACTGGATTTTCATTTTACAAAATGTGTGTCGATTTTCTTCTCGATTTTCCGCAAAATTAATTTAACAATCTTTTTGGAAATTTCCATTTTCCACCATTTCAAGTGTTCTCCAAATTTCAAAACCAGAAATACCGTACATGGATTTTTTAGAGGAGCAATGGGAATGGATCAGCTGGGAAACTACATACATATCGATTTCACATGCAGGGCAAGTAAAATGTACAAACGTAAGAAGATTTTTCCTATTATTGTATTAATCAGGGGCGGTTCCAGGTGAGGGCGTAATGGGCATACGCCCCCCCCCCCCTTTTCAAAAAAAAAAATAAATCAAATGTATTGAAAATACCATTGCATTTTTCGAGAGTGAATACAATAAAATCATGACAACAAATGTATTCATTTTAATCGTATAGCCATAAGTATGCGTTTTTTATGTTGTTTCCGCTTTGGCACTTTTAAATACTTTCAATGATGTAGTTTTTTCACAATATTAATTTGCCTTGGTACATTTTTACGTCTATTTTCGTTCATTCAGTAAAAACGCGATGTATTCATTTTAATCATATAACCAGAAGTATGAGTTTTTTTTATATTGTTTCCGCTTTTGACACTTTCAGACACTTTAAATGATGTATACTGATAACAAAAGAAACGACACAGGGTAATGCATTTTTCATATATTCATAATTTCAAATAGCTGTGTCATAACATGGTTTTTCTATAATGTGTATATGACATCTACTTGCACGTATTTAACCCTCACTTTTTGTCTTGATCAGTGGTCATTAGCCTTTATGAAATGTTGCCAGAAAATAGAAGAAAATAGTTCAAAACAACACATTACTCACGCGATCTCGTGATCTCCAATAATGGTCAACGCCGACCTTTAACACTGAGGCATAAGAATATTAATCTTAGGGAGTGAAGCATTTTCATTTATTTTATAAATACTTCACGTTTTCCATTCTTGATAGTCAATTTTTAATTCAAAATATTAAGGAAACTTTGTATGAATTTCATTTTTTTAAAAATTAACTTTAAAATGTGTAATATTAGTATCAAATCAGCAATCATAATTAATAATTTGGTTACCCCTCATACTTCAAAATGGTTATAGTCCAACGGAACGTGTGACCTTTTTCGGACATCGAGTTTGCAGAGGTACGAAGATCAGAGTCGTATAAAAAGGAGACGTAATGCAGCGTGGGCACATTTCGTCCTCCTCATTTTGGATTTTTACTTTTCTTTAAAACAGGTTAGTAATCATTTTTAATTCTTATATACAGCCTGTTTTATATTCAAAATATGGTCAAAGTATATTTTATTAGTTTTAAGAAAGAAATGAAACAATTTTTGTAGTTCTTTCATGATAATTGATAATAGTTCAAAGTATGAATATTTTCACATTTTATTTATTTATTTAATAGCCTAATGTGCAAGTTACATTTAGAGAGGTGCAGAGAAAGACAGGTTTCCGGATATATGCAAATATTTATTTTATTATTATTATCGTATTTCGTTCCTTTCACTAGAAATTATAAGAACAATTTAATGATTGACTTTCTGATTTAATTGATAAACATATGAGAGGTGCTAGTGATTTAATTTAAAAAGAAAATAATTAAGACAAGAATAAAAAAATAACAATTTATTAATTAACATGATTGGGTGTTATGCAGGCAATTTTATAATTCAAAATTAAAATATTCTTGATTCACTTCATGGAAATAATAGCATTGTCTTTGTTGATTTTGGTATAGGTGTTCTTGTTCAGGTTGTCTTGAGAAAAACTTTATTTTAGTAGAGGAATGCTGTATTTCGTTGCTCTAATTTGCAAAAAGAGATGATTGGTCATTTGATGTGGCTTTTCTTATTAAGAAATGCTATTAAAGTGGTCTGATTGTCAACTTGTTGCATTTTGTAGAGTGGGGAAGCATAGTAGTTCTTATATTTTATACATGCTGGATTTCGTTGCTCTAATTTGTGAAAAACTGCTATTAGACATTTGATGTGATCTTTCTTATTAAGAGATATCATTAGGATGATCCTAAGTTAGCGGTTTGTTACATTGTAGAGTAGGGAAGCACAGTTCCATTAATTATCATCATTTTGTGAGGTTAATGTATACTGATAACGGGTCATTCACACCTCTAGTTTGTAAATAAATCATCAGTTACAGGTTGTGGAGCAAAGTTGAAGTGAATCAAAGAATAATATTTCTCCTCGCAGATATGTAGTAGAAGTAAAAAAAAATAATCACTGGCATCTCGTCTTTATTTTTAATGAATAAGAAATGACTAATTAGAAAAGAGAGATATCTATTGTACTCGCGGAAAAAGAAAAATAATGTTATTAATGTTTATTGTTTATTGACTTCATGTATTTAATAAACACATTTCGTCCTCCTCATTTTGGATTTTTACTTTTCTTTAAAACAGCTTGTGCATATTCTGGGAAGGATTGAATTCCTTAACTGTGTTGAGAGAGTTGTGTTGCGTTGAGCAAGGAGTATAATTCTCGGTACCTGTTCCCCATACTTGTAGCCAGCACACACACATATACAACAGTATCATCACTGGCTAAAAATTAGACCAAAAAGCTCAGCGTAACAGGTGGTGGACAGATCCGATTGGAACTTAGGAGGAACTTTACAGACTGATGTCCTTATTTAAAAACTCGTCTCAAGGTGAGTTTGGCTTTGGTTTGCAATATACACCACGCAACCCGGGATCCCATTCATCACCTAGATTTGAAAGATTAAGATCATTCTTACGACAAATACCAGTTTCGGAAAGAGAATCATCTAGCAATCCTTCCCAACCTTTTTCGACTCACAAAACCTCAGATAATTTTGAAGACACTGGTGTAAGAGACAGAAATTTAATCCATTTAAGTGATAACAAGGCACCAGATCATATAGAACCAGATTTTGACGAAAGTGACCCAGAAATTCACTTCAAAAGCTCAGAGGAAAGTCATTCACAGGAAACTCATACTTTAAATGACACTATCCGTTATATTCCACGTAGAAAAAGTTTTGATGATGTTCAGAATAGTGGGTCTAGTAGCTTCCCAACATCAGTGAGAAACTCAGAGAACACACAAGGTCCAACAGAATCAAGAACAGTAACATTTAACAACCCTGCTGTATCATTGCATGCATCTTCAAATAGACAATCTAATATTAATTTTAAGATGGCTTCTGTAATTAAGTTAGATAAGTTTAAGGGTGACGGCTCACAAAATCCTAAAACTTGGTGGACACAATTTGAACAATGGCTTGATTTATATGAAATTCCTCGTCAGAAAATTGTAAACATTATCCCTTTTCAATTTGAACAGCATGCCAAAATTTGGTATGAAACTTTGCAGCCTAATGTAACTACTGACTTACAAGCATTTAAAACGGCTTTTCAAAAACGATTTATAGAAGATGAAAACGTTTTTGATCTATCTGTATTACAAATTCACCAGGGGTCCACTGAAAAAGTCTTGGATTATTTGAGCCGTCTATTTACTATTACTAATAATAAGACCATCCCAGAACAAGTATTATTAGCAGTTGGTGTCAATGGTTTGAAGCATGATATCAAACGCATTGTAATGAATAAAGAACCCAAGAATATAGAGGAACTTCGGCACGCGGCAATTTTAGCGGAAAAGACGGTATCGGCTACTGTTAACGCTACGCAGACGGCGTATGAAACCGTACTGTCGGAAATTCAATCTCTCAAGTTGCAGCTAACGACAGCCAACGCTAACGCGACAAAAATGCAAAATCCATCGCCGACTCAGGTTACGGCTTCAAATTTGCAAGGGGATTATGATTTTAATTATCACTCAGCCGCAACTCACACAGGGTATCAGCCTGGGGATTCCCCATATAATGAATATTACTCTTACCATCCACAGGGCTCGGGTAATCCCTACATACCACCTGCTCATTATGCTCCTAGATTTCAGGATGGTCCACGCTTTCGTGCGCCAAATCAGTCTTTTCAGAATTTCAACCCTAGACCCCCACTGCAAAACTTTAGAAATAGGCCATATATGGGACCCCCAAATCGTGCAAAATTTCGCCCTGCAACACTTCAGGGAGATCAAACTGTTCCGTCATCCAGATGTATGTTTTGCAACAATGATTTTCATACACGAAACATTTGCCCTGCACGAAATAGTACTTGTCATAATTGTAACAGAATTGGACATTTTTCTAGGGCTTGTCTTCAAGGCAAAAAGTCTACCCAATAGGGACTCGTGCTCACTCGAGACACTGTCAAGAGTGAGCAGACCTCCAAGTCCAAAATTTCATCTACAAACATTCCAGGTTGTATGAATATGGTCGCAATTCAATTGGGTTCTCAAACCACAAGAAGTTTGGCAGATACGGGGTCTGAAATCACATGTTTAAGTGAAAAATTCTTTAGAACAACTGATTATGGAAAATCAGAGCTACAAAGGTCTCACATTAAGAGCATTGTCGGAGTTGGGGGTTCTATTCACAAAGTCATAGGAAGTCTTGTGATTCCAGTCAAACTAGGGGGAGTTGTCTTCAATCATAGGTTTTATATTATTCCAGACTGTGGTTATACTGCCATTCTTGGCATGGATTTCTTTCAAGCCCATGATGTTTCTCTAAACTTAGCAGAACGAACAATGACCTTACAAAATGGCAAAGTTAAAATTCCTTTATTGTCAAAGGAAAGAGGTTATGCTAGGATATCCCAAATAACAACTATACCTCCTAAATCAACTGTTTTGGTAGGAGTAAAAATGTCTAATATCCTTGAAAATTCTGTAGTTTTGTTACAACCAATAGCTAAAATTTTAGGAAGACAAAATTTGATTACAGCAAATTGCATTGTTCAAAAATCAAAAGACTTATCTTACATTAACATAGCTAACAAATCTGATCAGGATGTGCAGCTTAACAAAGGACTTATCATTGCTCAGGTTAACGAAGTGAATCAGGAATGCATTCAGCCTCTTGATTTAAAAGAATTTAAACCCAAATCAGAAATTAATAGCAGTCAAACTAATGCAAAAGACAATTCTCCTCTTGTTCATAATCTTGAATCCTCAATATTGAATGCTGAACAAAAAGCACGCTTTCGTGCATTCTTAAATGATAATAGAGATGTTTTTGCGGCAAATTTAGGCGAACTAGGGCATACTGACATTTTACAACATGAAATAGATACGGGAATGAATCCGCCAATAAGATGTAGACCTTATAGGGTGCCACCCCATTTACGTGTTGAAATTGAGAAACAATTAGATGATTTATTACAACATGGTATTATAGAAGAAAGTACCTCTTATTATGCAAGCCCAATTTTATTAGTTCCCAAGAAATCTGACGGTTCTGATAAAACATCTTATCGGCTATGCATTGATTACAGACGTTTAAACAATCATACAATTCCAAAATTTTATGGTCCTCCCCGTCTTGAAGACATTTTAGATGCAATTGCTGGTTCACAGCCAACCATATATAGTTGTTTGGACCTTTTTAGTGGATACTATCAAATTTCTATGCATGAAAACTCCAAACATAAAACGGCATTTGTCACGGGGGATAGACATTTTCAATTCAAAAGGTTGCCATTTGGTTTACAGGGGTCACCAGCAACATTTCAGTGTTTGATGGCTGAAGTTTTGAAAGGGTTAACATGGAGGTTTTGTTCTGTTTATGTTGATGATGTAATTGTATGGTCCAGAAATTTTGAAGAACATCTTCAGCATTTGTCAACTATATTTCAAAGACTCAGGCAGGCAAATTTAAAATTGAAGCCCAGTAAATGTACATTTGCAACTTCCAAAGTCCTTTATTTGGGTCACATTATTTCGGATAAAGGGGTAGAAGTTGACCCATCAAAAACTGAAGCTGTAAAGTCATTCCCAGAGCCTAATAACCAACATGACGTCAGAAGTTTCTTGGGGTTATGTAATTATTATAGGAAGTTTGTCCATAATTATTCGAAAATAGCAGCCCCACTGAACAGATTATTAGGCAAAGATGTCAAATTTAAATGGACCATAGATTGTCAAGAAGCATTTGACCATTTAAAGGAAAAGTTAATTAAACCTCCAATCTTAGCAATGCCAGATACGTCACAGTCGTTTAGACTTACAACTGACGCATCGGGAGTTGCTATAGGATATATGTTGTCACAAGTAGGGAATGACGGCAGAGAAAGGGCAATAGCATATGGTGGTAGGTCTTTAAAACCTTGTGAGAAACACTATAGTATAACCGAACTTGAATGCCTTGCGGTTGTTGAAGGTGTAGCTCATTTTCATGTTTATTTGGCTCATCAAAAATTTGTTATCTGCACAGATCATAAGGCATTGACCTGGTTACAAACTTTTAAGCATACTAATAATCGGCTAATCCGTTGGTCAATCAAAATGCAACAGTATGATTATGAAATTGTTCACTGCAAAGGAAAAGACCAACCGGTTGATTGTTTATCTCGCCGACAATATGACAGTGATGAGAAAAACATTCTTAGTACTGTTGAATGCAATTCTACAGATACATTAACTGAAGTAGAATTTTTCTACACAGATCTGACAGCTAATGTAGCAGAGGTTAATGAGATAACAGGTGATCAACCGGAGGGCAATCAATTCAATTTTGATTCTGAAGAGATGATCAATTCACAAAAAGAATGCCCCTATTTTAAGCATATCTATGCATATTTGGATGAGGGAATATTGCCGGAGGATAAAAAGTTAGCCCACAAAATTCCTTTTGAGGCAAATCAGTTTATATTGCTCAACAATGTTCTTTATCATTTATTTCAACCCAGAAGGAAAAGTAAAGTCTCAGACATGGAACTTATCAAACAGTTAGCTGTTCCTCAGTCTTTTAGAGATGACATTTTAGTAGCCTATCATGATACTGGGTTAACTCATATGGGGGTACAACGTACATTTTTGGCAATCCGACAGAAATATTTTTGGCCAAGAATGTATCAAAACATTTATGACTATGTAACTAGCTGTTCAAATTGTCAGAGGACCAAGCGAAATGCCCACCCTCAAAAAGCTCCTTTGCATCCATTGCCGATCCAAGACACGTTTTCTAGATGGCATATGGACATTTTGGGTGGTTTACCAAAAACAAAAGAGGGTTATCAGTACATTCTCTTAATGATTGATTCTTTCTCTCATTGGTGTGAAGCTGTGCCCTTAAGAACTCAAGAAGCTACAGAAGTAGCTCAAGCATTGTATAAAGAGGTGTTCTCCAGATATGGAGCCCCAAAATTTCTGTTGAGTGACAGAGGACAGTGCTTTGTTTCAAAAGTTGTCTCGGCTCTTTGTGAAATTTTTGAAGTTAAACGCCTTCGAACTAGTAGTTATCATCCCAAAACTAATGGGGTATGTGAGAGACAAAATAGTACACTAGCACAGTGTATCAGAGCATATTGTCATGAAAAACAAGATAAATGGGATCAAATACTCCCAAGTGTTATGATGGCTTTCCGTATGGCACCGGGGTCACAAACCACAGGGTATTCCCCATTCTATGTTCTTTATGGCAAGGAAATGACACTGCCAATTGACGTATCATTATTACCAGGTGAAGCCATGGATAAAGCTCCGAAAGCTTTTGTTGATGACTTGGTGGAACGCGTCAAAATTGTTCGTGAGGTAGCAAAAGAAAATTTAGAGAAAGCACATGAGGCCATGAAAACTCGGTATGATCAAACTGCAGAAAATCCCGATTTTTCAATTGGTCAGCATGTTTTGCTCAAAGTTACACACTTGGCCCCTGGCCATAAAAAGAAATTGGAAGTCAAATGGACAGGTCCATATTATATTGTCGAAAAAGGACCGCATCATACCTATAAGCTGCGAGATTGTGAGACTCATAAAACAATAAAGTCTCCAGTCCATGCTAATAGGCTAAAAGCGTATAAGGACCCCAGAGATTTTCGTCCTCCTCCAGACCAGCACGAGTCTGATGAGGAACTTGATAACAATGATGAAACTCATTCACGAGAAGATAATGATACACATATAGACAGAGATCTTGAAAATAATAATGAAACAGACCCTCAAAGTGGTGATCTGGAAAACTCTCAAACCCATAATGAATGGTTTGCGGTTAAGAAATTACTCAAGACAAAATGGGTATCAGGAAAACGTCATTATTTAGTACAATGGGCCGATGGGTCACAACATACATGGGAACCGTCCGACAATGTATCGGAAAAATTAAAACAAGATTTCCATGCTTCATTAACGAGAAAACGTAAACGAAAACGTAGAGCTTAGGCAAACTCTCAGTTAATACGGTATCGGGGTGGATGCTTATATCAGGCCTTGTGCTTAGCCTTACCTATAACATATCTTCTTCGTTTCTTTACATCTTTCTATAAGAGTGCACTCGAATTCTTCTTTACATATCTCCTTTATATCGTTGTAGGTATGGTTAGGCAAAAGCAAGCACACATGTATTTAGAAATTCTTCTCCTGATTTTCGTATTGATGGTTTGCAATGCTGATGAACAGAGACTTAATTATGGTGTAATATTTCAACGGCAGAGTAGTATACAATTTGCCTCACAATCGTGGTTACACACGTTTAAAATCCCTCTTCCTACAGAGGTCAATATTCCGCCATTGCCATATTGTGGTGAAAATACAGAATGTGGGGCTTCGAACAATGTAATAATGCAAATAAACAGTATAAGACGAAGAGTGCATAACAAACTTGGTGAAACTTTAAAAATCATAAATAAATTAATCCCAGAATCACACACTTCAACAAGGTCAAATTCAAAACGCAGCTTGCTTCCTTTTGTAGGAAGCTTGTCAAAATCATTATTTGGAGTTGCTACTACTGATGACCTTAATGTGCTGAAATCGCACATCAATAAATTAACACTTCAGTCCAATAAAATCATACGAGTATTAGCAAAACATGGGGGAGACTTTTCATCCTATGTGACTCAGTTGGATACAAGAGTTCAAGATGTGTTTGAAGGTGTTAGGAATAATGCACTTGCAGCACGCCTTTTAGAATCCGAAATCAATAATGTCAGTATTGCTTTGTCCCAACGATTAGACACAGCATTGGCACTTTATAACGATCAACTTGGTAAATCGACAATCCTTGAGCATTATCTGGATACATTATTGTCCGCGGTGTCGCAACTGGTCACTGGCCAATTTTCGCCTATGCTTGTAAACCCTAACAAAATTTCCCATACCATTAATTTTGTCCACAATTATTTGAAACGATCTTCAGCTTCTTACGGTGTTGTAAATAAGCCACCTCAATTTTATTACCGTTTTGGCGAATTTCTTCTGAGTAGGCAAAATTCCTCTTTGTTTATATCACTCAAGATACCTTTGACACCTCAAAGTTATCCATTGAGATCATACAAGATCTTAACATTTCCGGTTCCAGTCAATGATACTTCCTCACATAGTACACAACTCCTTAATTTGCCAGATTATTTTGTAGTTTCTTCTGATCATACATTTTACACAATATTATCTGAAATTTCTATGTCTTATTGTGTAGGCAAATCGCCATCCATTTGTCCATACAGACCGGTTATTAGGTCAATGACTGATTCTTCTTGTGTACCTCAACTCTTTCTTAATGATAAAGAGGGAATTAAGGCTAATTGTGATTTCCGTTTTTTATCAGATAACCTAAAACCACACATAATAGATATAGCACCCTCACAAATTCTTGTATACAATATATCTGAACTTGATATGACTTGCAAAGGAACGATGAAACGCATCCCAGGTTGTAATTTTTGCATGAAAAACATCCCATGTCATTGTGATGTACATGCTCACCACATGCGATTTGATGGTCATTTAACAATGTGCAAACGTGATCAGGAAGAAAATGATAAAGTAGAAACATTGCACCCATTGAACTTGGCATTACTCCAACAATTCTTTAATTCATCCCGTTTGTCTGAAATTTTGGGAAATACATCTTTCTCCACCCCAGTGAGTGTTAAAATTCCATCTTTTAAATTATATGAACACAAGATGTCACAAATCTTTGCTGATGATGAGAAAAATACACTTAGTTTGAAGAAAATGGCAAAACGAGCAAAGAAAGATCAGGTGATCTTCTCTAATTTGGCAGAATCATTAGTGGATGGTGAAATTGAAATTGAAGATACTAGTTTTTTCAGTACAACTAATATCCTATCAGTCATAGCCTTGATTTTTAGTGGATGTAATACTTTGGCCTTAGTTTGGATTATTTATAAAGTCAGAACATTATTTGCAGCCTTAGTAATGCTTAGAAATGTAAAAATGGTTACGTCACTATCCTTTGAATACACGGTTCCAACAACTCCAATACCCCCTTCTTTGTTAGAAAAAATAAGTCAAACACTCAAATGGGACCACGCTTTATTTGTTTTATCACTACTCACACTGGGATGTTCTCTCACGGTTTTGTATAAGATATATAACAGGCGCTCATCGTACACAAGGATTTGTCTTGAAATTTCAACCGGCATACAGTGTGAAGTCATTGAGTTCATGGGTCTACCCCTTTGCCCTTCCTTTTTGACTATTCAATATCCGGATATGATCAACGAGATAATTGTTCAAGGAAAGTTCGTTCCGCGGCTCACGGTGAAATGGCCTAATTTTCGGATAATCAATAAATTGTCTCAAAAATCAATGGAAGTCTTAACCGCGGTACGAATCTCACCATTAAAAGCGCTGAAATTAAGAAAAATGTTGAATCAACAGTACTGCGCGCAGGTTATAATCATTCATCATAACATTATTCACCCGATTCAAGCCATTGAACCAACAGCTCCAACTGAAGCATTGATTAAGCCCCCTGTTTATCAGTTTTGATATTATTAAAAACAAAACTGGATTTATTAATATGTAATAATTGTGTATAAATCTTGTATATATATTATTTATGGAATGTTAATTGTTCTTTTTACTATATTTCAGAAATAATTTGTTAAAAACAAAAAGCCAATTGTAAACTCGCCAGTTTTAACTGAACATCTGCTAAATTAATGTAAGTTTAAAAAAAAAAAAAAAGGAAAAGACAATGGATAATTACGTTTCAAATATTCAATATTCTATTTACAATCAAGACGCACAGAGTAAAGTTAGCTCAAAACAACATGTTCACAAAGAACTTGTACAATGTTTACAACTTTGTAATGAAATCTGTTAGGATAGTGAAATCATAAAGCCTAGTATAGTAAAATTATATTGACAATTCATAGCAGAATGAGCTAACTTGAATCAAATATCATTCTCGGAATCTTTAGATGATTTTCAGTAATTTATTTTACTACATAGAGTTTTATTTTTTTGTTTTATTTCAGACACCATCTACGTTCGTCATTATGGAATTAACCTGCCAGTTTAACGAGTGTAACCTCCTTTTGAGTGCTAAAGATACTAACTTTATATCTATGTGTCCCACCCTACAAGCTGTATTTAGATTTAACCAATTCTATATTAACTTATCTGATTTTAGTCTAGAAGCTTTTTCAAAATTAAAAGCCAAAATTCTCAATAATGCACCTATTTCTTTAGATTTACCCTTAATAGTCAATATTATAGAATTATCTTCATTTTTAAATATTTCGGTAGACGATTTACAATATCATTTGCCTAAATTACCTGTTGATCCTTTTAATGCACGTTCCTATTTACCTATAATTCATCGCTTATTAACCAGGGGATACCAACCAATTGCACAAAAACTAATTGTGTCTGCAAGACTTCCTTTATTTTTTTTGGATGATTCCACGATTTCTTATTCTAAATTTAAACGCATGTACAGAAATTCCTACTGTTTGGCTCAGTGGAAATATAGAGTACTGGCAGCATGTCAATGTCCAAAATGCATTGATGACAGATATGAACGTAGATGGTTCAATTACCACGATAGTAATAGCTATCATCCGATGTTCCCAAATACATGGCGAGGAAACTGGTTACCCAAAAACTAAAGATTGAAGGTACACGCAGTGACAATCACTCGGATACCAAAACTTTGTTACAGTAACTTGCATCGGTGAACACGACGATAATCGTCTGTATACCAGCAATACAAGATTTGGCTTGTGAATTGATATTGATAACTCTATGTTTATATAATCATTATATCTATGTTATTTATATAATCCTGAATCCTGAATTATGTATTTATCATTTATTTCAGTATGGCCGGAATGAACGAACTCCATTCAAATTCTTTAAAGAAATACAATATACATGATGAAATTAAACAAATAGGACAGTTTGATGTCTGCCGTCGCCGTTTGGACCCGGAAGATCATTGTATTGATCCCAAAATATTAAAACAATTTTATATTCAAAACCTTAACCTGGCTGATTTTGGTTTAAAGCCACGTGTCCCCTTATTCACAAAAATAACTCGAGACGTGCTCACTTTATATGGACATTTATTGGCCGTTTATTTATGTGCATATGGAAGAAAAGTTCGTATCCATCGATAAAAAAAAAAAAAAAAAAAAAAAAAAATTAATATACTGATGTGTTGTTGTTTTCTTTCACTGTGTTATCTTCATTGTATTTATGTTTCAGATTATAATGGATGAGTTTGCCAGAATCATGCAATTTAGACAAAATATGCATAAAGAACTAAAATTTTTGACAAAATTTCAGCCTATTAATCCATTTAAAAAGGAAGCAAAAGTTAAAACGGAAATGATGAATGATTTAAATACATGTTTTGAATGTTTATCTAGAATTTTAATGAAAGATATTGATGAGCTTGTAAACATCTCTCCATCTCAATTAAAATGGATTGATTTACTTATAAATTCTATGTAGTATAGATACTTTCTAATCATTTGTGTATCTTTTGTCTTGGTTGTTGAAATTTTTTTTGCTGGCAAGAGTGACTCTGCACCCCGTACGTCTCTGATCTTTAACCTCGTGGAACTCGGTCTGGTGGACAAGGGGGACCTGTCATAACATGGTTTTTCTATAATGTGTATATGACATCTACTTGCACGTATTTAACCCTCACTTTTTGTCTTGATCAGTGGTCATTAGCCTTTATGAAATGTTGCCAGAAAATAGAAGAAAATAGTTCAAAACAACACATTACTCACGCGATCTCGTGATCTCCAATAATGGTCAACGCCGACCTTTAACACTGAGGCATAAGAATATTAATCTTAGGGAGTGAAGCATTTTCATTTATTTTATAAATACTTCACGTTTTCCATTCTTGATAGTCAATTTTTAATTCAAAATATTAAGGAAACTTTGTATGAATTTCATTTTTTTAAAAATTAACTTTAAAATGTGTAATATTAGTATCAAATCAGCAATCATAATTAATAATTTGGTTACCCCTCATACTTCAAAATGGTTATAGTCCAACGGAACGTGTGACCTTTTTCGGACATCGAGTTTGCAGAGGTACGAAGATCAGAGTCGTATAAAAAGGAGACGTAATGCAGCGTGGGCACATTTCGTCCTCCTCATTTTGGATTTTTACTTTTCTTTAAAACAGGTTAGTAATCATTTTTAATTCTTATATACAGCCTGTTTTATATTCAAAATATGGTCAAAGTATATTTTATTAGTTTTAAGAAAGAAATGAAACAATTT
This sequence comes from Mytilisepta virgata, assembly GCA_028015205.1. Classification (NCBI taxonomy): domain Eukaryota; kingdom Metazoa; phylum Mollusca; class Bivalvia; order Mytilida; family Mytilidae; genus Mytilisepta; species Mytilisepta virgata. The sequence continues at coordinate 38,911,963 of CM051520.1, forward strand.
TTGTAGTTCTTTCATGATAATTGATAATAGTTCAAAGTATGAATATTTTCACATTTTATTTATTTATTTAATAGCCTAATGTGCAAGTTACATTTAGAGAGGTGCAGAGAAAGACAGGTTTCCGGATATATGCAAATATTTATTTTATTATTATTATCGTATTTCGTTCCTTTCACTAGAAATTATAAGAACAATTTAATGATTGACTTTCTGATTTAATTGATAAACATATGAGAGGTGCTAGTGATTTAATTTAAAAAGAAAATAATTAAGACAAGAATAAAAAAATAACAATTTATTAATTAACATGATTGGGTGTTATGCAGGCAATTTTATAATTCAAAATTAAAATATTCTTGATTCACTTCATGGAAATAATAGCATTGTCTTTGTTGATTTTGGTATAGGTGTTCTTGTTCAGGTTGTCTTGAGAAAAACTTTATTTTAGTAGAGGAATGCTGTATTTCGTTGCTCTAATTTGCAAAAAGAGATGATTGGTCATTTGATGTGGCTTTTCTTATTAAGAAATGCTATTAAAGTGGTCTGATTGTCAACTTGTTGCATTTTGTAGAGTGGGGAAGCATAGTAGTTCTTATATTTTATACATGCTGGATTTCGTTGCTCTAATTTGTGAAAAACTGCTATTAGACATTTGATGTGATCTTTCTTATTAAGAGATATCATTAGGATGATCCTAAGTTAGCGGTTTGTTACATTGTAGAGTAGGGAAGCACAGTTCCATTAATTATCATCATTTTGTGAGGTTAATGTATACTGATAACGGGTCATTCACACCTCTAGTTTGTAAATAAATCATCAGTTACAGGTTGTGGAGCAAAGTTGAAGTGAATCAAAGAATAATATTTCTCCTCGCAGATATGTAGTAGAAGTAAAAAAAAATAATCACTGGCATCTCGTCTTTATTTTTAATGAATAAGAAATGACTAATTAGAAAAGAGAGATATCTATTGTACTCGCGGAAAAAGAAAAATAATGTTATTAATGTTTATTGTTTATTGACTTCATGTATTTAATAAACACATTTCGTCCTCCTCATTTTGGATTTTTACTTTTCTTTAAAACAGCTTGTGCATATTCTGGGAAGGATTGAACTCCTTAACTGTGTTGAGAGAGTTGTGTTGCGTTGAGCAAGGAGTATAATTCTCGGTACCTGTTCCCCATACTTGTAGCCAGCACACACACATACAACAGTATCATCACTGGCTAAAAATTAGACCAAAAAGCTCAGCGTAACAGCTGTACTAAGCAGAAAAATAGACTCACACGTCTGATTTTCATAGTAGATTGTTTTCTCATCAAAAGAATGGATTTTGTGCAAAAAGTTTGAAATAAAAAATTCCAATTTTTGAGATTTCAAAAATCACATTTTTCAACCCTAAATGAAAAAATCAGTATTTTTACCCCGTTATGTGAATCATAATGTCTGTGTGACAAAAGATTTGAGTTTTTTTTACTGATTTCAGCGACTGGATTTTCATTTTACAAAATGTGTGTCGATTTTCTTCTCGATTTTCCGCAAAATTAATTTAACAATCTTTTTGGAAATTTCCATTTTCCACCATTTCAAGTGTTCTCCAAATTTCAAAACCAGAAATACCGTACATGGATTTTTTAGAGGAGCAATGGGAATGGATCAGCTGGGAAACTACATACATATCGATTTCACATGCAGGGTAAGTAAAATGTACAAACGTAAGAAGATTTTTCCTATTATTGTATTAATCAGGGGCGGTTCCAGGTGAGGGCGTAATGGGCATACGCCCCCCCCCCCCCCTTTTCAAAAAAAAAAATAAATCAAATGTATTGAAAATACCATTGCATTTTTCGAGAGTGAATACAATAAAATCATGACAACAAATGTATTCATTTTAATCGTATAGCCATAAGTATGCGTTTTTTATGTTGTTTCCGCTTTGGCACTTTTAAATACTTTCAATGATGTAGTTTTTTCACAATATTAATTTGCCTTGGTACATTTTTACGTCTATTTTCGTTCATTCAGTAAAAACGCGATGTATTCATTTTAATCATATAACCAGAAGTATGAGTTTTTTTATATTGTTTCCGCTTTTGACACTTTCAGACACTTTAAATGATGTATACTGATAACAAAAGAAACGACACAGGGTAATGCATTTTTCATATATTCATAATTTCAAATAGCTGTACTAAGCAGAAAAATAGACTCACACGTCTGATTTTCATAGTAGATTGTTTTCTCATCAAAAGAATGGATTTTGTGCAAAAAGTTTGAAATAAAAAATTCCAATTTTTGAGATTTCAAAAATCACATTTTTCAACCCAAAATTAAAAAATCAGTATTTTTATCCCGTTATGTGAATCATAATGTCTGTGTGACCAAAGATTTTAGTTTTTTCTACTGATTTCAGCCACTGGATTTTAATTTTATAAAATGTGTGTCGATTTTCTTCTCGATTTTCGGCAAAATTTATTCAACCTTCTTTTGAAAATTTCCATTTTCCACCATTTCAAGCTTTATCCAAATTTCAAAATGAGACGCATTAGATTAAGAAATGAAGTAGCAAACCAATGTTACCCTAATACTTAGTATTTTTAAGGAATTACCAAGATATTTGGTTCCGAAGTCGTGTATCGTTACTTTTGTTGACCAGTATAGTTTTTTTTCACAATTTTAATTTGCCTTGCAAGTACATTTTTTCATTCATTCTATAAAAACGCGTTAAATTCATTTTAACCATATAACCGGAACTATGTGGTTTTTTTTATCTTGTTTACGCTTTTAACACTTTTAGACACTTTCAATGATGTAGTTTTTTTTTACAATTTTTATTTTAATTTTTAATTTTTGGTACGTTTTTACTTCTGTATTCACAACTCATTCATTCAATAAAAACGCGGACCTCGACGAAGACAGTGACTTCAAAGGGGTATCTTCGTCGAGGTCCGCGTTTAAAGAAGTTGATGTTTATGTTAATATTTTATTGCCTATTTTATTAGAAAAGTTTTATTCTCTATAAAAGCCAAAACATCTTCACTTGGCAATCTTCCTTTTGAAGTTTCAAAAAATATCTTCGATAAATTAGTACGCCCAGTCTTGACGTACAACTCAGAAGTTTCATAAATGGATGGTTACTTAGCCCAACAAAGGGCTAATATAACATGTATAAGAGGAGAAAAGAATTGAAACGTTGTTGGTTCTTTTTACTTTATTGATAAATCTCCCTTTGAAAAAATACATTTGAACTTTTGTAAATTTTTATTGGGCATAAAAAAGTCTGCTTCAAACATTGGCGCAAGGGCTGAACTAGGCAGTTTGCCAATAGAAAATTTAATTTTGTCACAGTCTCTTATCTATCTAGCAAGACTCCACACTGAGAACATTAACCCTCTTTTAAAAGAAGCTTTTATACTGTCAAAATCACTTGACAGTTTAAGTACATACTCATGGTATACATATATCAAAAACATTTTACATAATGATGACATCTTTCACAAAATTGAAAATTGCAAAAATCTGAAGGAAGTTCACCTTATTAAGAACCAAATTAAGAGATCTGTTGAAGAAAAATATAGATCTCTTATGGAGAATAAAATAGATAGTTATGATGAAACTAATAAATTATTTCTATATAAAAATATAAAACTTAGTCTTGATAAAGAATTTTATTTAACCTGTCATAATTTTATATTAGGAAGTGTTAATTTTGGGACACGATTTTCGTGCGAACTAATCTATACAACTTTTTAGTTCTCTTTGTGTAAAAGGAGGATCAAACGCGATTTCGATTTTTACACAAATTTTTGACAAATCATATATCATTGGGGTTCAAAATTGGTAGACAAGGAATATCGCTTAGGCATTAATGTAAAGTTTTGGACGGCATTTTCGTGCTAAATATTTTTTTAAGAAGAGTACCTCCTTTCGTTTGACAGAAGGAGAATATTCAAAAATAACATTTTGTTTTATAAGGCAATGCTCTGCAAATGTCTCATCGCTGTTCTTTAAAATCTTCCATGATGGTACGTATACTTTATCTTCATCCATACCATGCAATTTCTTCTGTAGTTTTGACGAAATAATTTAACTGAATTGGTGATCTCGAAAGTTTTTGCAAGAATTCAAAGGATATGTGTTTTATATCAAAGTGGAACGTCATTGACTTCATTTGTTTATTAACCTTCAGTGAAACCCATAATAAACGGTAATATATCTCAGATTGTCATTATTATGCTTCTTTAATTAGGATAAAATTTATTTTGTTGAAAACTTAATCTTACAGAGTCAGTCGCATCAAATTTATAGTATTATAAAAATTTTATCAAATTTATATCAAAGAAGGAAAACATACATATAATTTCATTAACTAAATATCGATGTATTTAGAATAAATTCAAAAATTTAAATCATATGAAAAGAACATAATCCTTGGGAAAAAAATTACTAATTGATATTTTTCAAATCAATATTTTACTCATTAAGGTTCAGCATTTACGAAAATTGTTAAACTTAATATCCGTAGGAGAACCGGTCTGATCAATCTAAAAACATTGATATATGCATGATATGTCACTCATCACCATATGCAATTCCACCAGAATTCTGAGTTATCTTTACGCTGTTAACAGGTGGTCCGATATTAACTGCATATAAAAATTATAGTAGGTAGAGATGAAAATTGTTTTATTGGAAATATAAAACACTAATCATAATATCATGGTTGTGAATGTAACTTTTCTACCTAAAGCAAAAAAAGTTCATTCCTTCTTCTTCTGTTGAGAAACTTTTTCCCCAGCACACCGTTTTTGAATAAGGAACTAGTAACCAGTTACTTATTCCTTATTGGATAAGGAAACGGGAAACGGGAATAAGTAACTAACTTGATATCCCGTTACAAAATTACGTTTATGTGATCATAATCTAGATATAGAGAGAGGTCGCTATTTCAAAATTACAAGAGAAGATCGTTTATGTACATCTTGTCATGTAATTGAAAATGAAGAACACTTCCTCCTATATATTGCCTATATTAGTGTTCATTTTTTTTTTATATTTTCGACTCGCAGGTGTGATATTTGAATTATGTGTTTGAAGTACCAGATGAACTTTTTTCAGTATGGAATAAAATGTTGGTTTCACTTAACTTTTTATTTCCTTTTTTCTAAACTTTTCGTTTGAAATAGAGTGAGGTATCCTTATTCACCACTGTTTTAAAGACTTCCGATTGGTTAGCCAATTGTAGGCCTTGAATGAAAACAGTGGACTTGAGTGTACCAAAAACCGATTCATATGACTGTAGCTACTTGAATTTATGTAAGGTCAGACAGGAAATAGTTGAACAAAGCTTCAGGAATCAATCACATTGACCCTTTCAGTGAATGCCAAATCTCAAAAGCAATAAAAAGTTTAAACAAAAATAAGAGCGGTGATGAATTTGGTATCGCTGCAAAACACTTTATTCTTGGAGAGGAATTGATCACTCCAATTCTGAAAAGAACTTTCAATAATATCTTGAAAACCGGCAAAATCGGCTTTTAAAAATGATACTGACATACAGTTTGGATTTACTAAAGGACATGTACCCCTGATGTCTGGTCTCATTATCTCTGAAGCAAAATATGAAAATGAAAGTAAAAATGGGAACTTTTATATTGGAATTATAGATGTACAGTCAGCATTTGATGTAGTTCAACATAACATAATGTTTGATAAATTGCTGGATTTAAATATTCATCCTACCCTTTGGCTACTTATTAAAGATTTATATACAGACCTGACAACAAAAGTTAAATGGCAAGGAGACTTAAGTGACAGTTTTCAAATTCTTCAAGGAGTCTGCCAAGGTGGCATCTTATCAATTCATCTTTATAAATTATTTATTTAAGATTTATGGTTGGAACTAGAGGAAAATGCACTGGGTTTACTCTTGGGAGACATCTATGTTGGAACACCTACATGCGCTGATGACATAGCTTTTATTGAGAATGAAAGGATCTGCAAACTATGTTTGACGTTATATACAAGATATATGCCAATCAACATCATTATAAAATTCACCCAACAAAACCAAGATTATTGAGTGCTCGTCGTCTAAAACAGATAATATATGGACACTTAACAACACTGTTTTAGGTACAGCAGATGAAGCCATACATTTAGGTCATATTCGTTCTCACAATAATGACTGTGGAAGAAATGTTGAAGAAAGAATCAAACTCGCAAGAAGAACTCTGTATGCACTATTAGGTACTGGTCTCCATGGAACTAATGGGCTAGACTCAAATACTTGTTACACAATTTACAGGACATCTATCATACCACGATTGTTATATGGGCTAGAAATTTTACCTTTAAATCGGAAAAATATTGATGAGTTGGAAAACTTTCACAGAAAGAATCTAAGACATTTCCAATCACTGCCTGAAAGGACTTCAAAAGCTGCTATTTATATATTGCTTGGAGCTTTTACTATCCAAGCCGAACTCAACAAAAGACAGTTATCTTTTTTATTCTCTATAATTCATCGCGAAAATTTAAAAATGCATCAAATTATGGACATACAAATAAATGACAGTCAACTTTGGAAACAACAAAAGCTTTTTCAACATTATCTAAAACATCCTCAGAAAATATAATTTACCAACCATAACAAAACTTCAACAATCTAGTCCGTCAAAACTACAATAAAAGGCCAATCTAATTAAAAACCGATCTCTCATCGCTCCCGTTTTCTGATATGTCGCGTGGGAGATCTAACGAAACCCGCTTTGAGGTCATACGTAAGTGAACTGGAACTTATGAATTTATAATGACATGCAAATGATTTGACTTCCTATCAGTAAGCCAATCAAACAAGTTTTTTGAATTCTGACGATTTCTTCGTTAATAAAATGAGTTACATCCCTTTACCACACGATCAACTTACAAGATCGCCTAAGCCGCAATTTCGTTGGTCGAACAGGACACACCTACGAGGTCACTCACATGTGACCTCAAAGCGGGTTTCGTTAGATCTCCCACGCGACATATCAGAAAACGGGAGCGATGAGAGATCGGTTTTTAATTAGATTGATGGAAGGCAATAGTTAGAAAGGAAAATTCCTGGGAAAAGGAACTCAAAGAAGAAGCAAAATTAAGGACATCATTAAAAGTCATAAAATAGGTATTCCTCATCCAGCACTTGCGATACAATAAAGGAAAAGACCGAATGTAAGAAAATCAATAGTAAAGGCTCGATTACTAACAAGAACATTCATACTTCAAGCAGATAAACATAAATTTAGTCATCTCAATACTTCACCAATTTGCTAATTACGTGCAACAGAAGAGGAAGATGCTGTGCATTTTATTACACCTTGCTCAATATTATCTCATGTCAGAGAGGAACCATTTAAACTCATTAAGGATGCTCGGTGGTCATGTTTTGGTCTTTTTGTCAGATTTTTGGAATCCTCGGGTTTTATCCATTTTCTTAAACATGAAATTTTTTGCCCATGAACCCCCATTTTTTCTTTAATAATTCAATCATATATACCTTAAAATGGTATTTGACAAAATTTTATGAAATCCTTTTTATTTTTTCATACATTTTTGAGATACTGAAGTTGTCAATGCAAAGACAATGAAAAATCCAGAGAAAACCCATTTTCTGCAAATTTTCATGGCCTAATAGCTCTGAAATGAGCACATGAATCTATATTTTTTTCTGGCTTATTTGTTTACTATTCATATGTTCTCTCAAACTGAAACACCTATTTAAAATCCTATTTATTTCCTATTAGACCAGCGATCATCTTAAGGAAACTGTTATTAGAAAGTTATCATTATACGGGCTGGTACTTGGGTCACAAGTGTTTTTCATAACAAATTAGCAATAACCAAACTGATAATAGACTGTAGAAACTATGGAGAACTATTCCTGGATGAGAATTTGTTAGAACAACTAGAGGAATATACAAAAGAATTGTGCTATAGACTATATGTAGAAAGGCTGAAGGTATTAGAAGAATAATATAGCTTTAAAACCAACAAGTCACACATTGATCTGAATTAAATTATTTTTAACATGTTTAAGTTAAAATATATTTTTAAGTTGAAATATTTTTTACTTTTTAAATAATAATTTTTATCCTTATTTGACTTATTTAACTCTGTTTCAATGATTTTTTACCTTTTAAGGCCTTTTTATTTATAGTTTAATATTATTTGATGACCTGATAATATCCCCTGTATATACGCCCAAAATAGTTGTGTTATGTGAAGCAGCATTCACGGTGGTCCTCAAACAGGACGCTTGTACACAGAAGAAGACGTATGTAAATACCTCACTACTTTTTCAAAGGGAAATTACTGCAACTATGGTACATTACTTAGTTGATTTGCTCTGCCTTACTAGGCATGTTTAATTGACAAATAAATAAATTCTATTCTATTCTATTGTATAATTTTCCGTCAAAATTGGAATCTTTATGACTAAAAATTAAAAAAAAAAGATATGGACGATGACAGTCCGTCGCCATTTTCATTTCACATTTCAATGAAACCTAGGAGTAATACAATTTTTATTACTCCCAGATGAAACTCAGCAGTGGTGGCTATACTGATCTATACTCGTTTCGTCCCACCCATGTTGTCATGTTAATATCGAGTGACGGAATACTGTACATATAGATGACAGAATACTACTCATTTGAGGTTGTCCCAACGTGGACGGAAGAGGATTACCAGAAGAAGAAGAAGATTGCTCTCCCCTGGATGGAAATGTCCCCTAGCTGACACATTCAGATTAGAAAAAACCCAACTTTCTGTTTAAATTGTTCGTTCATAAGGAATGGAAATCAAAATTATTCTCTTCAATTTTATGTTATCATCTGTTTGTGGTATGTATTCTTTGCAATAGCATATTCTAAATTGGATCACATATTTCCAGACTTTAAGATAGATCTAATTATCATAATTCATTTCTTACTTTTTCTGTTTCAGCTTTGTACAGTCGATCAATAGTCTTGTCCAGAAGCATCTCAAATACCAAATAACACAAAAACATATTAAAACATTACATACTGAATGTCAATTTTTGACAAGCTCAGTTATAATTATGTGGGTTGGGGGGATAAGAATAAGAATATTGTATTTCCAATCAAGGGCCCGCTAGGGACAAACATACAACAATGATGTAAATAGATAATTCATACACATTTAAAATAAAGCATTATATATGAAGTAATGCAAGTGACTAGATTTTTAGTAAAATGACTAGATACATTGTACCAGAGCTGCATCAGACATAAATAAATAAATGGCATAAATCACTGATCCCATATAAATATTTTAAGATGTTTTAATCTATGTAGCTAATGAAGGTGGTGGAAAAAAAAAGTTCTGAATTTATTATGTGTGGTCTAGTAGAAAACAAAAAGAGTTGGCCAAATAGAGTCAAACTTGACAGAAAATGTCTATGGCATATAACAAAAATCTACAGAACTGCAGTATTGATTGAAACCAAACATGGCCTGAATTTTCCTCATAAGGTGTTGACCAGGGAGAATTGACTTCTCTCTTTGAAGTACATCAATAAAAACAGCTTTCATGCCAGGTGAGCGATACAGGTTCAGCCTTCTGAGCCTTGTTGAAAGTAAAGTTCTGCTGTACTGGTTCTTTACTTGTGACCTTATTGTATGAAAGATTGGGTTCTGATATTTTCAGCTACTTGCATTATATGTCACCAGTTCTTTTATATCCTGGTAGCGTGCTCACCTTGAATGCAGAAAATCATGGGTTTGATCTTTGGTGGGCCAAATATGCGTGCCAAAAAAGTACCCAGGTGAGCTATTGCCATTACTTTGCGTCGATCTTCGTCGTAAACTTTAAAGGTCCTTTAAAGATCCTCCCCAATGAAACCCTTGAGTTAATTTGGGACTGAACTTTAGTGAAATGGTCCTTGGGTTACTCTCTTCCAAAATTGTTTTTGGTGTCCCAAACATTCAACACAGCTGCTTTTACTAAATAAGGAGAAATGGATTAGAAATTAAATCCAGGTGTTTGAGCAATACATGTATTAGCTTTACATAGATCCTCTTTATCACCAGATTGTTCTCTTAAATATTTTAATCACCTTAATAAACAATATAAATGTAATGAGGAAACATTAGCTAAGTGGCATTAAATCAATTTCATTTAACCTCTTATGTTTTACATCTGTGATACTTTGCCAATTTCAACACTTGACTTTGAGCTAGCTAACATGACTTGCAGTAAAGATATTTTTCAGGTTTAAGTGATTTTGGTCTTTAAGCCTGTTTCTCAGAAACCTATGATAGGTTTAAACATGTTTATATATTATCACAAGAGCCCTCTCATTTTCACTGTTAAATAGTTAGCAATATTGGTACCCTCATGAGAAATATTTTAGGTACTTGCAATAATTCACAAATATTGTATGGGGGTATAAAATCAGAATTCAGTATTGTTTTTTTCAGGATTGGGAATTCATGATGTCTTACAGATACATCCTCTTTGATAATTAGTTAAAACTAAATTTTATAAATTAGCTACAATGTATATATGGATACATTTCCTGTTTCTTTTTTGTATGTCACTCTAATTACGATTATGTGTTGAAAGTTTGTATATGGATTTCCTGTTTTCAAATAAATATCATATTTCACTTAAATGTACAATGTAAGTACATGTACTATCAAGCTTTAGTGAAATCTAATACAGATAGAATAGATATTGAAATAATTATTATTTCTAAAACAATCAGTCTTACAAGTAAATTACATGTCGCTTTTAGAAGCGTTAGCATAATGTAGCTACAATAATGTGGTGCCTACATTTGTATGACAACTTTTGTCTCTGATAGCATGCTATACATATGCATGTTTTTCTAGTTTGTCACATGTCAACAGGATGCCAGGAAAACAGGATTTGTATAGAAAAATAATAATGTTGCATATTCTCATTATTATGTTTTGTTTCAAGAGTCTAAGAATGTCATTTGCTGTAATATTTTTTCCTTAGTTTGTTTATTTAATTCTAGTTAATTACATACGAGTAGAGCTGTAAAATCCACTCTGAACAAATATTCAATCCCCTTCATAGCCAATGTTAGTTCAGAACAAATTTTTCAACAATAATTGTATGCAAATGGGGTAATATACAATGTTACATGCGTGTAACATGAAATATTTCATTGAATCACATTCCCCCAAGTTTGAAATTACTAAACATCTTGCAAACGTTTAACCATAACTGATTGTTATGAATAAGAGGGATAAATACCCAAGCCTAAAATTCTTTATATGGACATGTACATTATCAGTTATCTACGTTTATAGCTGTGGGCATTGAGATTGTACCACCCGAAAGCACCTCAGTACAGTGGTTCTGAAGGGTGGTACAAACTCAAAGCCCATGGCTATATACATAGATAACAGACTTATCCCCGGTTTGGCCTTTTCAGTGGTAAAAATATATGATCATGAAGCAAAGAAAAATACAACAACATTTTCATTATGCATTTAAACAGATATGGAATCTATGCAGAAAATGCCCTCCCTTCCATGTCGAGGATGGAACCAATGATACCAACCTCAGAGTTTTGTGTTTTTCTTTACTTTTTATAAAGAAATTGTGTACAGAATTATTTCAATTTGCCACGTAATGGTACGTTTTGATGTTATAATAGCTTTGACGTCACTCTAAAGCAAATTATCATTTTTATCCTGAGCAAAATAATGTTCAAATGTATAAATATGTTTTATCTAAAGCATGGAGAATACAAATATGACATTTTAATATGCTAACTAGTGTACATAACACTGAGACGGGGGCATGGGTTTTTAACCGACGTCAAGTTAAGAAAAAACTGCCATTTATTCCAAGCTGGGGATAAGTGTATCTGCATCAAAAGTAAATTCTAGGTTTCAAAACTCAATTTAAAAATAAAAATTTGACCCAATTTTAGGAGAGCTGGAAATTTCTCACACCAAAAGTAAGAAATGGGAAAATAATTAAAATCACCATCGTCACAGTTGTCACCAAAGAGGGTAAAAAATTAAAAAAAAATTAAAATCCTGCTAAGCATATACAGAATTCATAAAATTACAATTATATCCACTTGGTAACTTAGTTATGGGCGATTAAACTTATTTAAAGATCAAGGTTTTTTCCTCCATTTTCTTCTAGGACCATGGCAGTATTGTATTTCAATATTTGCAGGCATCAATTGTGGATTTTAAGGTTGCAAATTGAGTTTACTGCAACACATTACCTAATACCAGAGTCAGTAAATGGATATTTGGAACCATCAAAGGAAAAATTGATGGTGGAAGATATTTAAATATGTTATTTCCATTCTTATGTGAGTGGAAAGGTTTTTAATATAATAAAAATGAGGATTTATGAAATCTGGATGTGATGCCATTATCTCGAAGGGCAACTGCAAACTTGAGGGCTTGAAATTTCAAACATCATAGTTACATCCACCTGTTAACAGACTAATACATGTATTTCTCTTTGAAAGATTATACGTACATTTTGAGGACAAAGGGGAGATAATTACAGTTAAGGGAGATAACTGACGTACATGTACATTGTTTAAGAAAAGAATAAATAAATATACAATTTTTACAGCAAATGGTAACTGGGAAGATCAACCAACAATGGAAAAGTGCCCAGGAGATGAAATGATGACCAAGTTCAGATTGAAAGATTCAAACCCTACCTTGGGTAACCTTTCATCTATTACGTGGTATTATAACATATCAGTTGATCCAGCAACAGTCGTCTGTTATTTCAGTCATCAAAATGGATTGAAGGTTTTATAGACATTATACTCTTTTTAGCTCAAAAATGGGCCATATGAACTGTTGCCACCATTTTGCATCCGTCGTCATCGTAAACCTTTGTTTAAAGGTCTTCTCCTCTTAAACCACTTGGCCAATTGCAACCAAACTTTGATGGAATGGTCCTTGGGTGGAACCTTCCCAAAAAATGTGCCTGGCATCATTGATTTCCACTCATCATGGCTGCTGTTACTAAAGATGGAAAAAAAAGGGGGGGCCTTTTCTATGTAAATGAATGGCAAGATGGAACTAAACATGGCAGCAATGGTTCTTAAGTGGTCCTCTTTCGGAATTGTGTCCAATGACTGGGACTGTCGACCAAGATTGCTGACACAGCCAAACTTAGTTTAACAAAGGACCCTATGCTAAAATTCATTTAAAAATCTTTTCATCTGAAACCATTTGACCATTTTGAACCAAATTTGACTACAGTGGTTCTTATCTGAAACGACACATCCAATTGGAACCAAGTAGGCAGTAATAGTCTTCAGGTGGTCCTCTATCAGAATGTTGTTTGCTATCCATGATGGCCACTATAGCAGATCTTCTTTTAACATATAGACCATATGTGAAAATGGGTCCATTTTCAGAATTGATTGATAAACAAGACTGCCAACCAAGATCCTTTTTATTCCCCATCCACGAAAGTGGGAAGGGGCATATAGATTTACCCTTGTCCGCCCGTATGTCCTGCCGGCTTGGTTAAATTTTGCGTTTTGTTCTGTTTTTCAAAAACTCATTGAGATATATCAATGATATTATACCACTACAACCCTTTATAAGATTGAACACAGATGAGCAATATTTGGGTCATTTTGACCTACATTTAATGCATGAGTGACTCCAATAAAGTTTTGCCTTTAATTTCATATCCTAGGAATCCATGGTTTTGCCTGTAATGTCATATCCTAGGAATCCATGGTGTTATATCAATGAAACTTCATTGCTTTAATCGTCTTACATTATATAATGCATTTCTCCAACAGTTGGGTCATTATGACCCACATTTCGTGCATAAGTGACTAGGTTAAGTTTTTGCGTTTAGGTCTGTTTTCAGAAATCGATTGGGATATATCAATGATATTATACCTGTGCATTCATCTACATTTGTAATATAGGACAACAAAAGTAAGCAACATTTTAGTCACCTTGACCTATATTTTATGCTTGAGTGACTGATTAAATTTTTGAATTTAGGTATATTTTCAAAGAGCCTATAGTAGTATATTCACAACTACAATAATCTTATATAGTACAACACAACTCAACAACATGTGAGTCACCATGACCTACATTTTATGCATGAGTTGATTAAATTTTTTCATTTAGGTGTATTATTTTGTCCTCCCAGTATAAAAGAAATAATATTCTATATTGAAGTTTAAGTTGCTGTAAATTAAGAATAAAGGTTAATATATCAGTGAATTAGGTTCGAAAGATAGGGAATAGTTCATAGAAGAGTTTCATTAATAATTTATTTAACATACACCCACCCATCCGTATTAAAAAATCATCATTTGCCCAGCATTGTCTCAGAATGTATATCCCAATCTGTTGAACGTTTTACGAAAGGGATGTTTACATGTGAAAAATGTGAAGTAATTTGTTGAAAAACAAGGTGAAATGGATCAACTCTTAATTGAAAGGGGCAATTTAGAACTTTCTGGGAATATATAAGATTATGGGATTGAAATTTTAGAAATTCGTCATTTTAGAAGTCAAAATTGTATGTAAAGTACTTTTTAACAGATATTTCGAAGAAAATTGTGCAATTTGCTGCCATTGGTAATACTGCATGTCAAAATTGTTTTATAATTAATTTTGTGAAATGAAATCTGTAGAAAGAGAGGATTTCATACATATATACATGTATGGCTAAAAAATCAAGATTCCCAAAGCCAGATTTGCAAAAGTATGTTTTGAACGTCATGCCGTCATTTGTGGCCTGCTACCTAATAATATATCAGTGATATTTTACAACTATAATCATCCATAATTCAACACATCACCAACATAGAAGTCCACACAACCTACATTTCATGCTTCAAGTACCTCTTATCAGTTACTGTAATGACTCTAATTTATCAACAGTTTTGAAAATTCAAAGAAAATTGAACGATTCAATAACCTTTATTTTTCAATTTACAAAATTGTAAAAGTTACGATCATTGTTACCAGCTGGTGACAGTCGGTAATTTTAACATTTTCAGTTTACAAGTTAATTACTTTCAGTCCTTATTGAGTGAAGAGCTGCAACGATTCATGCACTGTACAATTTGATTCTTATACCTTGATTTTATTATTTTCAATGCAATTCTATAATAATATTATAAATGTCGTTTGTACAGGGGAAATATAAACATGTGCAAACAAGAAATAAAAATGTCATTCTCGATTAACGGAAAATAAAAATTTGACCTGCATGCTGCATTTTTCTCAATTTGCATGAAACGCAGTGAATAACAACCTTTTGAACATACCCTTAAAATATTTTACCACAATGGCCTATCAAAAGAAATACAGTTTGGGATTATTTTTTGGAAATCTGGCCCCTCCCATTTTTGCTGGGGGTCATTAAGGGTTTTTCAATAAATTTGGTGTAACTTTTTAAATATTTGTCAGATTTTTATAATTTTTGGTTTTTAATGTTTCTTGATGAAAATAGAAAACTTATCATGCTTATGTAACATCTATTTTTCACTGTCTCAATTTTTCAAGATATATTTTTGAAATTGTTTTTTCTTATCTGATTTTGATGATTTTTTTGTCGAGCCTGTGACTTTAGTCGCAGAAAGCTCGACATAGGGATGGTGATCCGGCGGTGGCGGCGGCGGCGTTAACTCACTTCTTAAAAGCTTTATATTTTAGAAGGTGGAAGACCTGGATGCTTTATACTTTGTATATAGATGCCTTATAATACGAAGTTTCCGTCTGTCATATGTACATTGTCCTTGACCTCATTTTCATGGTTCAGTGACTACTTAAAAAAAAAGTTAAGATTTTTTTTTACTCTTATTATGAGTAATAGGATAACTATATTTGGTATGTGCGTACCTTACAAGGTCCTCATCCCCATCAGACAGTTTTCAATTGACCTCGACCCAATTTCAAGGATCAGTGAACAAGGTTAAGTTTTGGTGGTCAAGTCCATATCTCAGATACTATAAGTAATAGGTCTATTATATTTGGTGTATGGAAGGATTGTAAGGTGTACATGTCCAACTGGCAGGTGTCATCTGACCTTGACCTCATTTTTATGGTTCAGTGGTTATAGTTCAGTTTTTGTGTTTTGACCTGTTTTTTCGAATACTGTATGCAATAGGTCTATTATATTTGGTGTATGGAAGGATTGTAAGGTGTACATGTCCAACTGGCAGGTGTCATCTGACCTTGACCTAATTTTCATGGTTCAGTGGTTTTATAGTTGAAGTTTTTTTGTTTTGGCCTGTTTTTCGATTACTGTATGCAATATGTTTGACAGCATTTACTTTCATTAGAAATTCATGACAGGCGAGACATTTTTGTGTGTCAACTCTTGTTTTAAATGCTTTGTCATAAGAAATACAATAAAAGTGCTCACTTTTTTGTTTTAGAGTTAAAGAGCATTTCAGGGGCCAAAATTAGCCATATTACGTGCAGGACATCAAAACGTTTTATGAAAATGGGGATTTTTTTTTCTTTTAGTTCATCAAAATATTATATAAACAGATTTCTTCTATGATGTATGACCGCCTCAGTGGTCTCGTGGCAGCGTGCTCGCCCCGAGTGCGGAAGGTCTGGTCAAACCAAAGACATTAAAATTGGTATTTGCTGCTTCTCCGCCAAGCACGCGGCATCTAGGAGTAAGAGCAAAGACTGGTCGGCTCAGAGTCAGTATAATGTGTCCGAGTGAGGTTATATGTCTTCCTGCAGACAGTTACCTCGTGAGCTAGCACATTAAAAATCTAACTTAGCGTGTCGGCCTAGTACAAAGCAGGGATCATATTCATTATCATAGAAACATGTTCTCGTCCTGATATGCAAATGGTTGCCACCAGACGTTAAACAATAATTCATACATCCATCATCTATGGTGTATGGTTTTTGGAGATCCATGGTTAAAAGGGCCAAAAAAGCAATGTGGCTTGATATATAATTTTTAAAATTTTTCATCCAAATCTTACGAGGATAATTCTTTTGATTCACCTTGACAAGTGCTTTCATTTTTCAACAGATTTTTTATATTTTTCTATTGTTTCCAAAGAATAAGGCATCAAAATTTGCAGTTTTGGAGGAAACATAAATATTTATCATCGGATTTCAGTGGAGATTTTTTTCTTTTAATTCATCTTTATGAGTGCTTTCAGTAGTATGTCAACAGATTTTTCCTGTCTTTTATAGTTTTTGAGATATAGGTGGTTAAATGGGCCAAAAAAGCAAGGTGGCTGGAACTCTAAATTGTTTTGGTTTTTCATCTGGTTTTTGTGGTAGGTCCAATATTTCTCTGTAATGAATATTATAGTATCCAACACTTCATTCAATATAGTAATACCCCGGTAATAAGTCCACATTTACTTTAATTCTTTACCTGTTGACATGTTGCTGTCATATCATGTGAAGCCCTTTATTTAAAATTGGTAAAGAAAATTTGATTTCTCTTTTCAAAAATTCTCTTTACAAAGGTAAAGAATGCTTGTTACCTGTAGGATGTTAGCATCAGTGCTGAACCTGAACTTTGTGCTATGTTTTAAATAATCATAGAAGTTACTGAAAATTAGGAAATATGTCCATGGGAGTTCCTGCACACAGTTTAGCTAATTCCAATATGGCCACCTTTACTAAAAACCAACAATAACTAAATAAAAAAAAAGATAAAAAAATTCTCTGAAACCATGGAAATAGTTCCATTTGGCACCCCCACAAGTACATCCATATGCTTATTTCTTGTAAAATATCAGGAAAAAAAAATATATAAAAATATCCTAACCTGAAACTTTTTGGGCAGTAGAGACCAAACTTTGGTGGAATGGTTTATTTGAGGTTGTGTTGGTGGGGTCCAAGATACCACAGAGTTAGTCAATTACCAAAATTCCTCTTTTAGAAGTGTATCAATATCAGCAATCCAAGATGGCTGCAGCAGCAGAACTTAGTTTAACATACCTTGGAAAAAATGGAAAAAATCACTTAAATATCTTATCTGAAACCATTCAGCAAAATGGAACACATAATTACTATGTCCAACAGTTAATCATGTTAAGCAAACTTATACCTTCACATTTATTCATGTGTGGACAAATGAAGCACAATAAATGTGTCATTCTGCTCTATTTCTGTATTAGCCCACTAAAATACAAGATTTTTATTTATGAAAATTGTATTTGAAGGCCTATGCAATTAATAATATATGACATGATATACTGGTTTAATCATATATGTACATGTATTAGGTCTGGATCAATGGAATTAATTAATTTAATTAAAACAATAAATTTTATGGTCCTTTGCCTTTGAAAATCAGAGGTGGCAAAACATGCTTGTTACATGTTAAGTTTGGAAATATACAGATATGTGGGATCAGTGAGACAGCACCTGAAGGAACAAGGGAAAGGACAACAACTAGCTTTTGTCATGGTTTTTTGTCTCGGTTGTGATGAAAAGCCGAGCAAGGCGAGATATAGGTATTACTTTCCATCAGCAGCGTCAACTTTTTTAAAACCTTAATAACTTTGAAGTTTTAATATCTACACTTAAGATTTTTGGTCCACAGATACCTTATCGTATAAAGTTTGCCTGGTGTTGTTTTCATGGTTCACTGACTTTATAAACATAAATGTAAAATCTGCGTCAAAGTTAAATCCATTTCTCATCAACTGTAGCACCTAGGCCAACCATATTTGGTCTATAGATAGTACTAAGTGGGTACATGCCAGTCTGACACCTGGCTTGTGACCTTGACCCCAATTTTATGCTTAAATGACTTTGTCACATTTTCGTGGTTAAGTCCATTTCTCAGCAACTATAATACTTAGACCCACCATATTGGTAAATAGATAGTACATGGGTACATGGGTACATGTCAGTCTGACACCTGCCTTTTTTACCTTGACCTCAATTTCATGCTTGAGTGACCTGCATCACATTTTTGTGATTAAGTCCATTTCTTAACAACTGTAATATCTAAGCCTGTCATATCTGGTCAATAGATAGTTCTAAGTGGGCACATACCTGTCTGACAGTGTCTCAGGACCTTGACCTCAATTTCATGCTTGAGTGACTTTTTCACATTTTTGTGGTGAAGTCTATTTCTCAGCACTATAATACCTACATGTAGTCCCACTATATTTGGTCAATAGATAGTTCTTGGTGGGTACATGTCAGTCTGTTACCTGCCATTTGTCATTGACATCATTTTCATGGTTGATTGACCTACATCACATTTTTGTAATTAAGTCCATTTCTTACTAACTGTAATAACTAAGCCACCATGTCTGGTCAAAAGATAGTTCTTAGTAGGCACATGCCAGTCTGACACCTGTCTTACTTACTTTGCCTTTCATTTTATGCTTTAGTGACTTGTGTTACAATTTCGTTATTAGGTCAATTTCTCAGAAACTGTAATACCTAGACCCTTTGTATGTGGTCTATTGATAGTTCTTGGTTGGTACATGCCAGTCTGACACTTAACTCTGTACCTTGACCTCAATATCACAGTTGAGTGATGTGCATCCAATTTTCGTGATTAAGTCCATTTTTCAGCAACTGTAATACCTAGACCCATCATATTTCATATTTTGGTCTAGTAATAGTTCTTAGTGGGTACATGCGAGTCTGACATCTGTCTCTTGACGTCATTTTCATACTTGATTGACTTGTTACATTTTCTAGATTAAGTCCATTTCTCAGCAACTGTAATATCTAGACCAACCATTATTGGTCAATAGATAGTGCTTGGTGGGTACATGTCATCATGACACCTGCCTTTTGACCTTGACCTCAATTTCATGGTTGAGTGATCTGTTTCACATTTTGGGATAATGTCCAGTTCTCAGGTTACTGCAATACGTATATTAACCATATTTGGTCTATAGATAGTCCTTAGTGAGTACATGGCTGTATGATACCTTTACCTGAATTTCACACTTGAGTTCATTTCTCTGTATTTGTTATACCTATATCCACGGTATATGGTCTGTAGATACTTCTTGGCAAGTACGGGAAGGTGTCAGTCTGACACCTAACCTTGACCACAATTTTAGGCTTAAGTGACTCTGATCCCATTTTTACAAATAAGTCTCTCAACAAATGTAATATAGCCCTTACCTGGGTAGTGGATAGGGAGAACCCTCTCATTGGGGGGGTTGTCAGGTCATAATATGGAAAACCTGACCGCAGACTATTGGGTAAAGTGTTTGGAGAATGCCATACTCCCTGCACTTTAAAGACCCTTCTGTGGTTTTCGAAAAAGAGTAGACTGATGGCCACTAGTGTCAGAAGGCTAAATTATCCAACCCTGCCCATCCATCCTCCTTTTACAGTGGCGGTCAAAATTGGTTCCACTTTGTGTCCTCCCTCACCCCTAATTGAATATGTTTGAAATATTGAACTGGTTCTCGTCCTGAAGAAGCATGAAATATTTGCCACAGGAAGTTAATCAACAGTCAGTCAACAGATGTAATAAATGTATGTAGATCAACCATTTTTGGACACAGTTTTAGGCTTGAATGACATACATAAGATTTTTCAGACAAATTTTGTCTGACTATTACCATTTCTTTTAATGCATTTTCCTTTGACTTGCAATTTTGGGTATCAGATTATCTTTATTCTGTGTCCTTGTGTGTACTCAGGCAAGACATTTAGTGTGTCCACTCTTGTTTAAGTAAGGAGTAATAACCCAAACACCTTAGAGCACTAATTTGCTATATGTTGTTAAATTGGCTTTAAAAATTCATGGAACATAACAACAGATCCAAAATATTTCATACATAAAACATATGAAGAAGAAGACAAGTGACTAATAATGGAATACAGGGTCTTGACTGGATGTTTATGAGTGCTCCATCCTGGAGCAAAATCCATTTTGTACATTAAAATTGGTGTTCTCAACCCTGAAAAACCAGCATTTATTAGTACATGTAGTAAGAGAATTAAAATACTGGCTGGTTGAAAGTCACTATAATGTGTGCAGGTGAGGTTTATGCCTTCCTGTAGAGTGTTAAATTGTGAGCTAACAGTTAAAAAATCCAGATCAGCCATGTCAGTATAGTACAAAACAGGGTTCATGTTTGTAATGCATTAACTTGATCTTATTCCAAATACACATGCATTAATGCCCACAGAACTCAGTCAATACTTTGTTAACTTATATTATAAAACTGAAAGCACAACTGGTAAGTGGTAAATGACAGCTAACTGCCATATTTAATGAAAAACAATGCTTTATTTCAAAGATATATTTTTCAGTTCACTGAAGATAAGTATAGAAACAGAGTGGAGATGTTACCCAATTCATATAATATAAAAATAAAAAACTTGACTTCAGCAGATACTGGGTACTATGATATTACTTTCTCTATATTGGAGGGTTCAAACAAAAATACAAGAGGAACTAATGGTACACTTCATCTTTCTGTTAATGGTAAGTATATAACTTTCAGGTGGGTCAAAGGCTATCTTAATGATGATCGCTTGTCTAATAGGAAATAAATAGGATTTGAAATAGGTGTTTTAGTTTGAGAGAACATATGAATAGTAAACAAATAAGCAAGAAAAAAATATAGGTTCATGTGCTCATTTTAGAGCTATAAGGCCTTGAAAATATGCAGAAAATGGGTTTTCTCTGGATTTTTCATTGTCTTTGCATTGATAACTTCAGTCTATCAAAAATGTATGAAAAATAAAAAGGATTTCATAAAATTTTGTCAAATACGATTTTAGGGTATATATGATTGAATTAAAAAAGAAAAAGTTGGGGTTCATGGGCAAAAAATTTCATGTTTAAGAAATGGATAAAACCCGAGGATTCCGAAAATCTGACAAAAAGACCAAAACATGACCAGCGAGCATCCTTAATGGATATGTAAAAATACAAATTGATAAGATAAATATCCAATAAGGCTATCATTGGTAAGTACAGTTCCTGATTAGTTGAATTAGAAATACTCCTCTAAATATTCCTTGTAAAATATAGAACTGACATTTAATATGAAGCATCTATGTAGTGCTCTATTATTTTTCATTTAATCTAACTTTCTAATGGAAAGTGATGACATAAGTGTCACTTTTCCATTTGAAAATTATGGGAGAAAACTGGGTACAACTCTGATAGGCATAAACAACAATAAATATAATTAATCCCAGAAGGTGACTATAGGTTTGCACTCCATCAGTCCATCAGTCAAACTACAGTTTTCTGGTCTTTTTTTTTTAAACCTTTCAACCAAATGATCTTATTTTTGATATGTCACTTTATAATGATGAGTTCCAGATCAAGAGTGAATTTTACGCTGATTGGATAATTATTGTTAGAGTTACTGTCCTTTGAAATAGGAATTGTTGCCATAATAATAGTTTTCCAGACTTTTTTTGGCAAACCCTTTTACCATGTGATCTTATTTTTGGTATGTGAGCTTATAATGATGATCAAGTTTGACTTTCACTCTGCCATATGTCTGCACCCGATTTACATAGTCAAGGAGCATTTGATGTTCTCTCACACAGCTCAAGCCAGTAAGGGACATTTTATTGCTCAGGAATACTCTCACAATGCATGTTTAATTATAATATATATTCATGCAAACACAAACAATATTATGTTATGGAAGTTAAAAAATAGAAGAAAATTCTGCCTTTGCTTTCTCCATCATTGAGGATCTACTGTCTGGAAACCTCAGTCCGTGGAACGGATTTTTTCAATATGAATACCTAAACCAATGTAAATTGTCTGATCCCTTTGCTGACAGATACAATTAGCTATGTCGTAAATAAAACAATTGAACTTACCTGATTTTGTCCAATCATTTCTTATGAGAAACAAAAATAAATAAAGCTCGCCTTTTCTCAAGGTTTCTAAAACTCGCCCAAATAAATTTTTATATTTTCCGACAATGATTATGTATTGTATATTTATAGTGTTTAAAGCTTGGTGTCTAACGAATGTGAGAAGCACAATTATTCTAACCCCTTCCCCCTCCGTTATACACTGAAACATGGACTTACAAATTAAATTACCTTTATCAGAAATGACTGCATTCAACAAAAGTCACATTTAATAATTAATAAATTTTCAACAAAGCAACTTATCTTGCCAAAATTAACTTTCCAAACTGACAGAAAGTAGGAATCCTAGAACCTTTCCATGGAAAGATCTATATATTTCATCTCAATCAGACAACTTATATGCTTGCCATGAGCAAGTTTTGTTTCTTTTTGGAAACTTTTTGATGGAACTAATAGGAAATGTTTTATAGGCATATAATATATACTGCCTTAGTTTGAATGTTTGCCCAAGCCTTAACAACTATCAATGTCTCCATTATGTGAAAGAAATGATATGGTGAACATAAATCCTTACATATATCTGACAAAAGTCCAAGTAAAGGAACCATGTTTTATGCTTTTATTGCTGTTCTTTGTCTTACAGTCACAGTAAGTCCTTTAACATACCAAATTCTCTCACAATCAACTGCAAGTTCAATCTCATCCTTAGCACAACTTTGAGCTAAAATCTTTGCTAAATATATACATATACACCAATAGAATAAGTTGAATAGATCTTGAGCCTTTAGTTCCAGTATAAAATGTTCACTTTTTCTGCATTTTACAGATCCATGTGTAAAGGTTAAAGAAGCTAAAGATGGTTGTACAGAGATGACTTGTTCAACAAGTAGGACAAATCCAGTTTATTCTTGGGAGGTTTGTTTGACAATTCTTTACTGATTCTGTGATATACATACTATTCACGGTACACCAATTTTCATGGAGAATTTAAAAAAACCTATGAAAATACAAGGCCAGATGGAACCAAACTTTGCAGCAATGGTCTTTAGGAGGTTCTCTTTCAAAATTACGTCTGATGGCTCAGACTGTCAAACAAGATGTCAGCCATAGGTGAGCGATACAGGTTCTTGAGAGCCTCTAGTCTCTACAGTCCATGAATAATTGACGTCAATGAAATCACAGTATACAATTTTTTTAACTCACTCATTAAAGTATCAACTATCTGTCATGATCAGCCCTTTTGTCGTCATTGTAACAATTTGTTCTATCCACAGCATCTAAACCTGTGAGTGAATTTTAATGAAATATTTAGGGAATCACATTGTCTACCTCCTGTTTTAATTTTTTATCGGAATGACTTTGGGGGTTTCTATATCAATGATTTTATTTTAAGGGCACCTTGCAGTAGTGGTTATCGCATCAGACTACAAAGCCAAAGGTGCCTTATTCGATTCTCGTTTGGGATGAAAATTTCAGGGATCGAATTTGCAATGCCCTATCGACACCATTTGCAAGGATGGTTTCGATAAACGATGCTAGTCGAAAGGGGATGAAAAATGGCTGTCCCGTGTCAAGGGAGAGCAACACCCTTAGCACGTTAAAGACTCCCCTGTAGATGTCGAAAAAGAGTAGGCTAAAATGCCGCTACAGGGGCCGGTCTCGCACCTGGCAAGTGGAGAGGGATTAGTATAAGTTGGCATAACTTGTTTCCCAATCCACTATAAATAAATAAGTTTAAACTAATGAGTTTGTTATTTTTACATTAATGATATCTAAGGAAATATCTGTGAATGTATTTCAGTGAAACACTAGTAACTAGTACTTATGTGCACCTCCTTTCTATCCCAAAGGAATTTGCTTTAAGTCCTTGTCTGAAACCAATTGGCGAGTTGGAACCACATTTCATAGGCAATGAAGAATATATCTAACGGCATGTTCTGCATACCAATGAAAGCCAATCTTAGCTAAACATATGACTGGACCATAAGGAAGAACTAAAAAAAAGATTTCTTGTCAATTAATCTCATTCAAACTTGGTCTCCTTTCAGCATTATACCTGATTACCTAGATTACCAACCAAGGAACCCCTCCCAAAGCCAAACTTATTTTAACATAGTACCCTATGGGAAATTTTAGTGTAAGATCTTTTTGACTGAAACCCTTGAGCCAGTTGGAACCAATCTTGGAAACCATGGTCCTAAGGGGGTCTCCTTTCAAAATTGTATCAGATTTGTGGGAAAGCATGTAAATTTTAAATACAAGTCTACTAAAGAAGAATATAGAAAATATTTATGTGAGGCTAAGGAACTGGCCATGCATTTCCCCAAGTTCTGAGCTAAATACAAATATTTTCTACAGTATATTCTTCTATAGTACACTAATGTTGTTTTTATTCTGCAATATTGACATTATAATGATATTTATACCTGCACTTTCGAATGAAAGTTTGGGTATATTGTCGTTGCGGTTGTCCGTCTGTCAGTCCGTCACACTTTCTTGTGATGCAAACTCCTCCTGCACTTTTGAATTTTTACCAATTTATTTTGTGCCATATTGTTGCTTACTAACAGTAGAAGCGCAAAAAGGTTTTGGAATTGCAAATTTTTAAAAGAGGGCCTGGGAGGGACCAAAAATGGCCAAATTATACAAAGAGCCTTGTGATGTGAACTCTCTCTTTCAGTTTTGAATTTAAACCATTTTTTTGTTGCCGTATTGTTGCTTACAAACTGTAGATGCACAAGAAGGTTTTGGAATTCCAAATTTTTTAAAAGGGAGTGGGAGGGACCAAAAAGGGCAGAAACAGAAAAAAAAACATAATTTACTAAAATAACTATGTCATATTGTTGCTTGCTAACTGCAGATGCGCAAAAGGTTTTGGAATTCCAAATTTCTAAAAGGGGGCCTGGGAGGGACCAAAAAGGGCCAAAATAGATAAAGAGCCTTGTGACACGAAGTCCTATTTCATTTTTGAATTTAAATAATTTTTATTGTTGCCATATTGTTGCTCACCAACTGTAGATACGCAAAAAGGTTTTGGAATTTTTTAAAGGGGATGGGAGGGACCAAAAAGGGCCAAAACAAAAAAAAAGACCATAATAACTAAAATTTTATCTAAAAAAAAATTGAAGAAATTTGTAAATTTCAGTTTAAGGGGCTATAGGTCCCTAAAAGGGTCCAAACAGTTAAATTATAGTAAAAGTGGGTTGTGATATATTTATGAGTAGATTATTTGTTACAGATACAAACTGTAATGCTAAGCATGCTTTTATTTTGCATTTTGAGGATTTAAAGGGCCAAAAATGGAAAAGAGGCCAAAAAATTAGATTACAGTAAAAGTGGGTTGTGATATATTTCTGCAAAGTTTATTTGTTACAGATACAAACTGTAATACAATGGAAACTTAAAATGTTAAAAATTTTTGTTTACAAATAAATGTAGTGTGTGGGTATAGCTGTCGTTCTGACAGCCCCTACCTATAGTTGAAATAATTGTGATTTCTAAAAATCCTTAAGAAGGCCACATGTAAATCTACAATTTGTAAATTGTATTAACATCTGTTTATGCAGTGAAATAGTTTTTGGAAATGTTGAAGAGAAAATAATGAAATTTTGTCAGAATAATTTGTTTAAACATATTTTATACACAGTTTTTAATGCATTTGTCATTTGACCCTGGGACAGGACATTTTAGTGGATTGATAGGACAATTTAGTGAAAAAAGAATGGACCTTTCCATTAAATTTTGTGGACATTTTAGCGGAAGATTTAAAGGACAGTTTAGTGGAATTCAAAATATTATTTGGACATTTTAGCAGGGGAGTTTATTCATTAAACATCTACCTCCTCCGTAGCCACACTATAACTGTTGCCCCCTGCTTAGGAGGTGAAGAAGGATTTTGAGCAGGATATAATTCACTTTAATACAGTTAATGTTTAAAAGCCAGTACTATTAAAATCTCAAGTTGGAATAAAACACAAGATATTTACAATATTTATATATTATGTCTGCTCTCTTTCCAGAGGGAGACTTGTTGTTTTGTCCTGCCTGTTCATCTGTCCGTCCGTCTGTATGTCCATCTGTCTGTCTGTCACAAAAGTTTGTGAACACAAAATCTCCTGAAGTTTACAGTGGAATGGAATGAAACTTGACGGAATTGAATCATACCAGGTGTATTTGTGCTCTGCATAAATTTTGTTTGGATGGGATTGATTTGGGGTTTCACATACTAAAACATGGAATTTGCCATTTTTTACATATGGGGAAGTTTGTGAATGCAGAATCGCCTACAGTTCAGACTGGAATAGAATGAATCTTGAAAAAATTGATGCATACCGGGTTTTTTGGATCGGATTGTTTTTTGGGGTTTCCAGTACCAAAACATAGACTTTGATATATTTACGTATGGGAAAATTTGTGAATCTTGTACACTTCAGACTAGAATGGAACAAAACATGACAGAATTAATGTATACCAGGTGTAGTTATGTAAGACATGAAAATACTTTGGATCAGATTGGATCCAAGATGGTCACCAGAGCAGAACATAGTTTGACATAGGACCCCCGGGATAGGACCCTATGGGTATTTTACTGAAAGATCTTCTTGTCTGAAACCAGATGGTCAATTGTGAAAAACTTGCAATTGTAATTAATTGTTCCTCTTCAGAATTGTATGCGATGACCCCGCCTGCCATCAAATATGGCCGCCAGAGCCGAACATAGATTAACATAAGACTTTAGGGAAAGTTCACTGAAAGATCTTCTCGTTTGAAACCAGTGAACAAATGTCACTGCTACTATACTTCTGGAAGGCATCCATAACAAAATCTGTTTTCTCCTGTTCTGTTTGTAGCTGCGGGGCTTATTCAGTCATGTTTTTAGCTCACCTGGCCCAAAGGGCCAAGTGAGCTTTTCTCATCACTTGGCGTCCGTCGTCCGGCGTCGTCCGTCGTCGTTAACATTTTGAACTTCTTCTAGAGAACCACTGAATGGAATGAAACCAAACATGGCACGAATGTTCCTTATGAGGTGCTGACCAAGTGTTGTTACTTTGTAGCCGATCCATCATCCAAGATGGCCACCAGCGGGGAACTTAGTTTAACATAGGACCCTATGGGAAATGCATACAAATGACTTCTTTTAGAGAACCGTTGAATGGAATGAAACCAAACATGGCATGAATGTTCCTTATGAGGTGCTGACCCTGTTGTTGTTTCTTTGTTGCTGATCCATAATCCAAGATGGCCGTCATCGGGGGACTTAGTTTAACATAGAACCCTATGGGAAATGCATACAAATGACTTCTTTTAGTGACCCACTTAATGGAATGAAACCAAACATGGCATGAATATTCCTTATGAAGTGCTGACCAAGTGTTGTTACTTTGTAGTTGATCCATCATCCAAGATGGCCGCCAGCGGGATACTTAGTTTAACATAGGACCCTATGGGAAATACATACAAATGACTTCTTTTAGAGAACCACTGAATGGAATGAAACTAAATCTGGCATGAATGTCCCTTTTGAGGTGCTGACCAAGTGTTGTTACTTTGTAGCTGATTTATCATCCAAGATGGCCGCCATCGGGGGACTTAGTTTAACATAGAACCCTATGGTAAATGCATACGAAAGACTTCTTTTTGTGACCCACTTACTGGAATGAAACCAAACATGGCATGAATATTCCTTATGAAGTGCTGACCAAGTATAGTTACTTTGTAGCTGATCCATTATCCAAGATGGCCGCCAGCGGGGAACTTAGTTTAACATAGGACCCTATGGGAAATACATACAAATGACTTCTTTTAGAGAACCACTGAATGGAATAAAACTAAATCTGGCATGGATGTTCCTTATGAGGTGCTGACCAAGCGTTGTTACTTTGTAGCCGATCCATCATCAAAGATGGCCGCCAGCGGGGGACTAAGTTTAACATTGGACCCTATGGGAAATGCATACAAATGACTTCTTTTAGAGAACCACTGAATGGAATGTAACAAAACATAGCATGAATGTTCCTTATGAGGTGCTGACCAAGTGTTGTTACTTTGTTGCCGATCCATCATCCAAGATGTTTAGAAGTCTATCAGAAAATTGTAAAAAAAAGTCTGAATGGTCACAACTTGACCACATATTCAAAAATAATAATGATAAGATGTCTTCGTTAGCTATTGTAAGACTACACTAAGATGACCTGTTTTTAATTTTAAATACTGTGTCAAATTAAACCAATCTTGGTCTCAATCATTATATAATTTTACATAATTTCCAAAATCACATTAGATACAGGTGAGCGACACAGGCTCTTGAGAGCCTCTAGTTCATTTTGATGTAATCACAAATGAATTTGTATATGTGTTTGTAAGTTTTATTCAAGAGAATATTTTTTACCTTTACATTCCAAATGGCTATAAGAGTTTGAAAACTAGTCATTAATCTTCTCACTATTGACAACATTTTTGCTGACTATACATTGTATGCAAAAAAATAATAAAAGTTATCAGTAAAAATTTTCTGCTAAAATGTCCATTGAATTTTTACAGGTAACAAGTTTTCTTCGTCAGTTCCCCTTTAATGTCCGCTAAAGTTCCCAGTAAAATGTCCATCCACACATTTAACAAATCCGCTAGAAAGTCATGTGCCCTTTGACCCAATTATTATTAATTGTTTATTGGTTTGGCATGATACTAAATCTGTATAGTATACAAATACAGGTTTGATGTATTTGACACCTGCTATTTGTCTATTGTAACACGGATTGCAGGATAAAGTAATATAGTTAGAACTAAACCCATGAGCCATTTGTTTGACAGTAGAAATGTTTAAAAATTTGAATTGTGTTTCATGTATGTAGGGAGATGGAGCTTCAGGAAAGATAACTGCTGTTGTAGAAGTCTGCCCAAAGGAGAAGACCGAATATAAGTGTTGCGTTGATAGCCAGAAAAGTGCATGTATGATGTTTCAAGCTGATGCAGGTAAGATGAAGTCATCAGTGTACTATCAAATTTTGGTAATGTATGTCATAAAACCATCTGTGTGTGCATTACTTCATCCTCAGTACATTTGATATTATAGGGTCATTGCATTAATATAATATTAAGGAATATTGTCGTGCACAAAATAATATATTGCGCCAGCTTGCGAGTGTAATATATTATTTTGCAAGGGAAAAATTTATAACAATCCATATAATTTAATTTTCAAAATTTTCTGATCCGAAATTGCAGGTTAAATCATTTGAATAACAAATTTAACTCGGGAATATTTGAATCGAGGACTGCGTGTCACAGTACATAAAGTATATTATACCATCTTATCTTACTCAACCATCCACAACCAAGCAAATTGTCTGTTACAATTCAAATTAAATTATTTGATATTATTAGCTCATCTGAACCAAAGGGTCAAGTAGGCTATTATCATCACTTGGTTGGCATCCGTCATCTGTCATCGTACGTTAATTTTTACAAAAATCCTCCTCTGAAACAACTGGGCAAAATGGAACAAAACTTGGCCACAAGCATCATTAGGGTGTCTAGTTTAAAAAAATATGTCTCTGTTAGACCAGGCATTTTTCCAGAGAAATATTTTCTGCTATGATATAACCTAACTTTATTTCAATGTGAATAGAGTAAATGAATCTCCTTTTAAGTTTTATAATGCTTATCCAGCTTCCATACCCTCTATCTTTGCTTAAACGTTTTGTCACATATATGTTTGGATTTTGTGTCAAGAATTATTCAATTATCCTTTCTTACCCTTAACTTTGAATTCAATGACGCAGGTCCAGTCATGTAATCGGTCTTGTTTTTTGTCCATGGTTCTGTCTGTTAGGTGGCATTGATTGATTGGTTGTAGAAATGAATAAAATTTGGTGTCATTATAACAGATATACCAGATAGCCATAGTAAGAAACTGGGGAGGTAATTAGTATTAAAACAGAAATGGGACATCAAATGTATTATTGTTATTATTACAGCTAAAGGCAATGGTAATGGTGGAGACGGATCCAGTAACACTGCAGTAATAGTTATTGTTATTGTATTGAGTATTGTTATAGTGGTCGCTGTTGTTGTCATAGTGATCTATTGCAAAAGGAAAGGTGATTTTCATTTTTAGCTCACCTGACCCAAAGGGGACAAGTGAGCTTTTCTCATCACTTGGCGTCCGTCCTCCGTCGTTGTCCGCATTACAAAAATCTTCTGATTTACTGAAACTACTGGGCCAATTGGAACCAAACATGGCCACAAGCATCATTAAGGTATCTAGTTGAAAAAATATGTCTGATGACCCCACCTGCTGACCAACATGCCTAAAAATAGAACATAGGGGTAAACTGCAGTTTTTGTCTTATATCTCAAAAATTAAAGAATTTAGAGCAAAAATGTTCATCAGGTCAATATCTACCTGCCATGAAATTTTCAGACGAATCAGTCATCCCTTTGTTGGGTTATTGCCCCTGAATTGTTAATTTTAAGGAAATTTTGCAGTATTAGGTTATTATCTTGAATATTATAATAGATAAAGACAAACTGTAAACAGCAAATATATTCAACAAAGTAAGATCTACATATAAGTCAACTTGACCAAAATCATTGACCCCTAAGACGGCGTCCGGCGTAAAGTTTCCTTTAAAGATCTTCTGCTCTGAAACCACTGGGCCAATTGGGACCAAACTTTTGTGGAATGGAGGACATAATTTTGGAAGGGGGCCACCCAAGTGTTATGATATTGTATTATTATATTTATTTTGATATGGTATTGTAATTATTATATTATTTATCTTGGCCTAATTTGTTTTGTGTGGCCTTATAACATGTTTAATATGTTTACATAATACTTATAGTTGTTTACCAAATAATGTTATAACTGCGCAGTTTAGAAATCACTGGAACAATAATAGATACTGATGAAATGACTAGAACTTTCTGTTTGACTTACGTAATAATTCTGGTGTGATTCGAACTTCTACCATATTCCAGAAGTTTCCGTTCTACAGTATATATACGGACAAGAAAGTTAGACTTTTAGAGCATAGCATATTGGACCGGACATTAACATTCTTGTGTTCTCAGCTGTTGGATTGACACACTTTTATTTACGTTTCACACATCGTACTTGACACACTTTTATTTACGTTACATCATACTAGATTGTGACCGATTGGATATAATATTCCGTTTGGATTCCCGGAACAGTGACGAGAAGAATTCCGGATTAGGAAAAGACAAAGGATTTTGAACAGTTAAGTTGACATTTTAGTTTTGTGTAATATTTTTTGTAAACTTGTATATAATAAATCTTGTTAAATTCTATTATTGATTTGTGTCTTTTGTTGGCTACAATTTAAAAGGTGATTTCGGCCGTAACAGAAATTGGGGGCTCGTCTCGGGAGAACGTTAATATCTCATTAAAATTTTTCAGTATTTTTATTAGAATTAGCCAACAAAATTCTACAAAATGGCATTTGATGCTGGTAAATTTTTGAAAACGCCAGACCTGGAAGGGTTTGCTAAATTAAAGAAAGAAGAATTAGTGTTGCTTGCTAAACATCTAAAAATAGATTTTAGAGCATTTATGAGAAAACAAATTATAAAAAATTTGGTAATAGACAATTTAGTTGACTTAGAAATTTTTGGTGAAGAGGCTCTTGACCTCAAGGTCGAAAATGTTGATGCTTTCAAATTTAAACAGCTTGAATTAGAACATGAACTTAAATTAAAACAATTAGAAAAAGAAGATGAATTTAAATTAAAGCAATTGGAAAACGAAGTTAAATTAAAACAATTAGAAAAAGAAGAAAAACAATTACAGGCAAAACTTGAAATGAGGGAAAGGTTAGAGATGGAGAAAATAAAAATGGAAATGGTCAAAGTAGAAAGCAACACTAAAAATGAGTCAAAATCAGAACATTTTGATGCAGCAAAAAATATACGTTTTGTGAAAATTTTGTGAAAAAACAGTTGATAAATTTTTTCCACAGTTTGAGAAAATTGCTCAAAATTTGAAATGGCCAAAGCCTTATTGGACTACAATGTTGCAAAGTGTTTTTGTGGGCAAGGCCGCTGAAATTTACTCAGCACTTTCTTCAGAAAAAAGTTCTGATTATGACACTGTTAAACAGGAAGTTTTGAAAGCTTATGAGCTAGTGCCAGAAGCATATAGACAGAAATTTAGGTCTTATAAAAAGTTTGAATCACAAACCTATGTTGAATTTGCTAGGGAAAAAGAAGATTTATTTGATAAATGGCTTACGTCAAAGAAATTTCATAACAATTTTGATAAATCAAGACAATTAATCTTATTAGAAGAGTTCAAGCAGTGTGTTAATTTAGACTTAAAAACCCATTTAGACGACAAAACTGTTGAGACATTACAAGATGCAGCTGTTGTTTCCGATAATTATACCCTTTCACATAAAAGAAGTTTAAAAGGTCAAAATGTTAATACTTCTAGCGGAAATTACAAAAATCAAAGCACTGAGCATTACTGATAGTAAGCCTGTTGTACAGAATAAGAGTCCGTCTAGTTATAATATGTCTGGTCCAAAATTTGATACTTTTGAGAAGAAGTCACTAACTTGTGCTTATTGTAAGAAAAATGGTCACCTGATGGCTGATTGTTTTAGACTCCAGAAGAAGAATGAAAGAGATAATAAGCCCAAGTCCAGTGCTTGTACGACACCCGTTGTTACCAGTAAGTTGGAATGTCCTGCGAGTCAGGCTTTTAAGTCCAGTTTTTGTGATTACATGGAGGATTATAAGCCCTTTATGTCTGATGGGTTTGTTTCTATTGTTGATAATACTACTCCTCAGCCTATTAAGATTTTACGGGACACTGGATCTTCTCAGTCTTTGTTGTTAGAAGGTGTGTTGCCTTTGTCCGAGGAGACGTCTGTTGGTGCCTCCGTTTTGTTACGAGGTGTGGAGTTAGGTTGTATAGATGTTCCCCTCTATCATATTTATTTGAAGTCAGATTTAATTACTGGACCAGTTGTTGTGGGTGTTCGTCTTACTCGCCCTGTTGAGGGTGTTTCATTATTGCTAGGAAATGATCTAGCTAGGAACAAAGTGGTTGCTGAACCAATTGTTACAAGTGAACCGGTGGTGGATGTTAAATCACCTGAAGATGATGCTGAACTGTATCCAGCTTGTGTTGTTACTAGGGCGATGACAAGAAAACAACAAGATGAGGATTTACAAGAAGCCCAGTATGATTATATGGACCTTTCTGACACTTTTCTTGCCGACATTGAAGGTTCCGGTACTTCAGAAAAGGCCATAATAAGACCACCTGGTTGTAACAAGCATGTAATTATGCCTTGGCCAGACGTGAACAGCCATTTATTAGACAAAAGAACATTTAGGGAAGAACAGAATAAAGACCCTGAGGTTCTTCAGCTCTGCAAGAGGGCTCTACCCCAAGAAGAAGCAGACAAAATGGCCGAATGTTACTACCATCAAGACGGCATTTTGATGAGGAAGTGGAGGCCCTCTGATGCCATCCCAGAGGAGGAATGGAGAGTGGTATACCAAGTGGTGGTGCCTAAAGTCTATAGGCAAGAAATTATTGGTCTTGCCCATGAAACCCCCTTGGCTGGACATTTAGGTTTAAGGAAGACCTGCATTAAGATCTTACAACATTTCTACTGGCCCAGACTTAGAAATGATGTCACAGAATATTGCAAATCATGCCATATATGCCAGGTTGTTGGCAAGCCTAACCAGAAAATACCACCAGCACCACTTCTGCCAATTCCAGCCTTTGAAGAACCTTTCAGCCGAGTACTTATTGATTGCGTTGGACCTTTACCAAAGACCAAGACTGGAAATGCTTATTTATTAACGATCATGTGTACATCAACTCGCTTTCCCTTAAGGAATATCAAGACACCAACTATTGTCAAAGCTCTTATCAAATTTTTCACATTAGTAGGACTTCCTAAGTCTATACATTCCGACCAGGGTTCAAATTTCATGTCAGGTTTATTTCAGCAGGTCGTTTACCAGTTAGGGATTGCTCAGTATAGATCAAGTGCTTATCATCCAGAATCTCAAGGTGCCTTAGAACGTTTTCTTCAAACATTGAAGAACATGATTAGAACTTTTTGTCTACAATTTGACAGGGACTGGGATGATGGTGTTCACTTTCTACTTTTTGCTGACTTCAATCTTCTAGACTATGTATCTAGATTTAAAGAAAAATTGTATACTGCTTGTCAAATTGCTCAGAAAAACTTGAAAACTATACAGAATAAAATGAAAATATGGTATGATAAAGATGCCAGGGACAGAATTTTTGAGCTGGGTGATAAGGTACTTGTATTTTTGCAGTCCCTTGGCATCCTTTACAGGCTAAATACTGTGGTCCTTATACCATCGAGAGTAAAATCAGTGATTTGAATAATATAGTAAAAACTCCAGGTCGGCGTAAACAAAATAGAGTGTGTCACATTAATATGTTAAAACCATATTTTGAGCGTACTAATGAAGGTGAGAGTAAACCAGTTGCCACTTTAGCCATGGTTAAATCGGAAAACGATCATGACAAACCAGACATAATTGAACCATCTTTTGATTCCAAGACTATGGAACAAACTGTTAGATTAAAAAATTCAGAAATTTTATCAAATTTAGACTCAAAACTTGCACATCTGACTTTTGATCGCAGAGAAAAATTGAAAACTTTGGTATTTTCTTTTAAAAATCTTTTTCCAGATGTGCCAAACAAAACCACTGCTGTTTGTCATGATGTTGATGTAGGTGATGCTTCTGCAATTAAGCAACATCCTTACCGGCTCAATCCACTTAAACTTGATTTGTTTATGAGACAAGAAATTAGATATATGCTTTATCTAGATTTTATTAAAACACTGTATACATACTATATATTTTTGTATATATTGTTCATGCGAAGTTCTCGTTACCCTCCAACTTCTTTTAAGGGGGGAGGTGTAATGATATTGTATTATTATATTTATTTTGATATGGTATTGTAATTATTATATTATTTTATTATATTTATTTTGATATGGTATTGTAATTATTATATTATTTATCTTGGCCTAATTTGTTTTGTGTGGCCTTATAACATGTATAATATGTTTACATAATACTTATAGTTGTTTACCAAATAATGTTATAACTGCGCAGTTTAGAAATCACTGGAACAATAATAGATACTGATGGAATGACTAGAACTTTCTATTTGACTTACGTAATAATTCTGGTGTGATTCGAACTTCTACCATATTCCAGAAGTTTTCCGTTCTACAGTATATATACGGACAAGAAAGTTAGACTTTTAGAGCATAGCATATTGGACCGGACATTAAAATTCTTGTGTTCTCAGCTGTTGGATTGACACACTTTTATTTACGTTTCACACATCGTACTTGACACACTTTTATTTACGTTACATCATACTAGATTGTGACTGATTTGATATAATATTCCGTTTGGATTCCCGGAACAGTGACGAGAAGTATTCCGGATTAGGAAAAGACGAAGGATTTTGAACATTTAAGTTGACATTTTAGTTTTGTGTAATATTTTTTGTAAACTTTGTATATAATAAATCTTGTTAAATTCTATTATTGATTTGTGTCTTTTGTTGGCTACAATTTAAAAGGTGGTTTCGGCCGTAACACAAGGACCATTCTACCAACTGACAAGGCTGCTGTTACAATAAATAGAAAAAACGGGGGATGAATTTAAAAAATCTTCTATGAAACTACAATGCCAATTTGCACCAAACTTATGGTCCTTAGGAGGTTCTCTTTCATAATAATGTCCGATGACCGAGACTGTTGACCAAGGGGGCTACCCCTGCCCAACTTAGTTTCACATGGGGCCCTATGGGAAAATTCATTGAAAAATCTTCTTGTCTGAAACCACTTGACCAATTGGAACCAGACTTGGCAGCAATGGTCCTTAGGAGGTCCTCTTTCAGAAATATGTCCGATTTTGCGGACTGTGAACCAAGATGGCCGTCACAGCCAACTTATTTTAACACAGGACCCTATGGGAAATTCACTAAAAAATCTTCTCATCTGAAACTACTGAGCCAATTAGAACTAAAGTTGGCAGAATTGGTCCTTAGATGGTCCTCTTTCAGAATTGTGTCCGACCACCCTGAATGTCAACCAAGATGGTGCCACAGCCAAATTTTAATATAGGACCCTATGAGAAAATTCATTTAAAAATATTCTTGTCTGAAACCACTTAGCAGTAATGGTCCTTAGATGGTTCTCTTTAATAGAAATGTGTCCATTGACTTGGACTGTCAACCAAGATGGCTGCCACAGCCAAACTTAGTTTAACATAGAACCCTATAGAAAAACCAGCCAAATTGACTGCAACACTAAAATTTTTAGTCCTGCTCAAGGTGAAAAGTTTAATCCAGGTGAGCAATACAGGCTCTTGAGAGTGTCAAGTTTACATATATTTAGTAATTACTTAGATTTTGAATGACTTTACAGACACGTTACTTAGCTGAAACCTGTATGGCATACCCTGAATCAAGTCTCAAGTTGAAATATATGATGAAGTGAACAATACAAAATCTGTATCACATGGTGTATCATATGGGCAGCCATTCGGGCAAAAATTAACAAAAAAAATAAAAACAGACGATAAACTGAAAACAGACACAAAATCACAAAAAACAGACACAAATTTGAAAAACAGACAAAAAATACAAAAACAGACATGAATTTTACTAACAGACAGACAATTCAGTAAAACAGACAAAATATGAAAACAGACACAAATTTTACAAACAGACGTAAACTTAAAAAACAGACACCAAATTCAAAAACAGACGTTTTTAAGTGTTATATATATTTAATACTTCTATATATAAAAGTTAATTATTAAATATTTTTTTTTCACCTTTTTGCTAATATAATATGAACCAATTAAGCTGTTAGAATTTTAACAAACATCTATACAAATAAATATAATCTGGTTTAATAAATCAAACATTTTCACAGTAATTAACTTGGACACACAATAATTTTGATTCTGGTTCATTTGACAGGGGAGATAATAAAAAAAAACTTTTTAATTTAATACTCAAGACAGGTTTTTATCCTAAAACTTGGAACACAACAAGTCCTTGTGAACAAACCACAGGGGTCCGACTTCTGGAAATTTATTTATTTTTTATTTTTTATTTTTTTTTGTTGTTGTCTTATTTCATGAGTACTTTTAATAAATATTCACTGTAACAACGAATATTCTGCGTTTATTATCAATATGCTATACACTATCCACGTCCTTATACTAAAAAAACCTAGGATTTTTTAGTATAAGGACGTGGATAGTGTATAGCACATTGATAATAAACGCATAATTCGCGTTG
This sequence comes from Mytilisepta virgata, assembly GCA_028015205.1. Classification (NCBI taxonomy): domain Eukaryota; kingdom Metazoa; phylum Mollusca; class Bivalvia; order Mytilida; family Mytilidae; genus Mytilisepta; species Mytilisepta virgata. Next base: position 38,950,151 of record CM051520.1, read on the forward strand.
TTATAGTTAATGTTTATTAAAAAGTACTCATGAAATAAGACAACAACAAAAAAATAAAACAAAAAAGAAATAAATATCCAGAAGTCGGGCCCCTGTGGAACAAACGACCATTGTTTATTTAGAGGAGGGGAGAAGGTCCCTGTGATCAAACTTCGTAATCAATTTCTTATTTCTTTGTTTGACCGTGTTAGATAATTACTTTTGTATTTTTATAAAAGAAAGGTGAGATTGCTCAATGCTCTACTATTTATATTATCATATTTATTTTTAAAAAGATTCTTAATCTCTAGTTTCAGGGATTTGACATTATTTCATAGTTTTACAGGGGGAAATGTTTTCCTCTGGGACATGATCGTGTGATGAAACATCCTTTATAAATGCATGTTGAAACATGCTCTTAATATCGGTATGCAGTCTATAAAGGATGTTTCATCACACGATCATGTCCCAGAGGAAAACATTTCCCCCTGTAAAACTATGAAATAATGTCAAATCCCTGAAACTAGAGATTAAGAATCTTTTTAAAAATAAAGAAATAAGAAATTGATTACGAAGTTTGATCACAGGGACCTTCTCCCCTCATCTAAATAAACAATGGTCGTTTGTTCACAAGGACTTGTTGTGTTCCAAGTTTTAGGATAAAAACCTGTCTTGAGTATTAAATTAAAAAGTTTTTTTTATTATCTCCCCTGTCAAATGAACCAGAATCAAAATTATTGTGTCCAAGTTAATTACTATGAAAATGTTTGATTTATTAAACCAGATTGTATTTATTTGTATAGATGTTTGTTAAAATTCTAACAGCTTAATTGGTTCATATTATATTAGCAAAAAGGTGAAAAAAAATATTTAATAATTAACTTTTATATATAGAAGTATTAAATATATATAACACTTAAAAACGTCTGTTTTTGAATTTGGTGTCTGTTTTTTAAGTTTACGTCTGTTTGTAAAATTTGTGTCTGTTTTCATATTTTGTCTGTTTTACTGAATCGTCTGTCTGTTAGTAAAATTTATGTCTGTTTTTGTATTTTTTGTCTGTTTTTCAAATTTGTGTCTGTTTTTTGTGATTTTGTGTCTGTTTTCAGTTTATTGTCTGTTTTTATTTTTTTTGTTAATTTTTGCCCGAATGGCTGCCCATAGTATCAGCCCTCAACCAATATCATTCCAATGGTTGATATTGGTAACTAAGGTTGATACAGCATGTGACATTGATCTTACTATCTATTATTCCCTACATGTTTAAAAGTTAAATAATTGCAAATTGCACAATAAAATTTCCAAAATGTGACCATGAGATGAAAAGTAGATATGGGATTTATGTACATGAGAAAATATCTTCAACAATGAGCCAAATGTTTACACCATACAGCAGGATCAAGCAGGCCCTTAGGTTGACTTTATAATAAACATTATTTCCATTTATCGGTAAAAAGTTAAATGTTTCTTATTTTTCTCACACATGCAGTGAGTAAATGTATATGAATTTTTCAAAGAATGGATTTATTTGCAAAGTGCATTAAGTCTCATCTGTTTACAGATAAAACGTATCATACGCGAAGACTATGATACATATCACAGTATTTACTTGCGTTACCAATATATCACGATACATTGGTTATTTAATCAAAATACTCCCAAATTGGCAAATAAACAAACATTGTACAACTCTCAAAATTTACTCTGAAAAGTCATATAGTTAAAGCTGTAATAAATTAGAGAATAGAACTGGATCTTAATACATTGCCATGTTGAAATTTTTAACACGTGAAATTGTTATTTGAGATGAATGACAAAGCAACTGAAATTCTGAAAAACCAGAAACCAGTTTGGAGATTCTAAAATTTAACCTGAAATTGTACATAGAATCCAGAAATGTATCACGATCCCGTAGTGCCGATACGATACACATATCTTTGTATTGCATGATCAATACTATCAATGCATCAGTGAATTGTTACACCCCTTGTGAAGACAACCACAGGGCAAATAATGCACATTTGAAAGTAATTTGGGAGAGTACAGGATTTGATTCATACATGTCGGCCAAAAAATTGAAAGGTATATTTTTTTCTCAAGAGTATTGAAACAAACAAATCAAAATTAAACATACATTTGTAAATGAATGTAATGCAAATCCAAGCAGTCAACATCCACTTTGATGTATAGTTATCTGCTTTGGTCGTGGATTTTGCAGGATTTAAATTTTCGACTCCACCACCATAAAGCAAACACTAAAATATTAATAATCCACAGACCAGTATGGTTCACAGAAGAGAATTTTAATTTTTGTTTTGACTCATTAGGTTCAAACATATACAATAATTTTCATAATTACTAATGGTATTTTTTCATTACAGCTTCAGGTAATGAAAGACCACCTTTAAATGAAGAACATGAAGAAGAAACAAGAGAAATGAATCCATAAAAAGATGAAAAAATTAAAATTACATCTTTGGTTTTATATTTCTTCATTTGGATATACCTGTGTCCAATATTTTAAGATATCCGGAACATAATAGACAATGACTTTAAATTATATTTCTTTGGAAATGGCAAAAAGATTCAGACAATGGTTTAAAGCATGAATTACTAACTGTCTGGACACCTCAGTTCGTAAAATGATTAAGGTATTTCAGAATTTGAATACCTTAATCATTGTGAATTGTCTAGTTACTCAGGTGAAGATGCAATGAGCTAAGTCATAACTGAAACAATTGAACTTACCTGATTTTGTTCAGTCATGTCTTCAAAAGAAACAAAAAACTTCTGCCTATGGAATTTTCAATGTGAAAGGGAGATAACTCTTCCTATGAGATTTTATAAAATTAAGTATTACAACCCCGTGATTCATGAAATATGCACACAGTGCATTAAAAATATTTGAAATAAGGGTTTTACAAATTTTAGGATAGGTCTGAGTTAATAACTTCAAATTATTAATTTTTTGAAAGTGCTTTAATTTTTCTATTGGAAATTCCCCATTCTGAATCATTTGTGAGGTATACAACCATAACTTTATAAACAACTTTACAATTTTTATGTTTTCTTGGACGACTCAATAAGGTTAATTAACCAACAAAAGCTTGTCTAATGATTCTAACGTTCAGACTTTCAAAATGCTAAAAATCCAGTTTATGAACTGAGGTGTCCAGACAGTAGATATATTTTTCCAATGTTGAAAAATGTTTTGTTGTTTCTATATGACAACTATAAGAATAAGCTAGGTTTTTTGTGTTTCTGAAGTTTGTCAATAACTTACCAAGTTCTTTTTTCATTATGTTCTATGGAACACCTGGGGTATTCACAATAATCATGTGATCAAAATCAAGAAGATCATGATAGCATTGATATAAAGCGACAAGAAGTGCTCGCTCGAGATACCCAGGATTCGAATATTTTTAGTGCTCATGATAAAGGACGGCTAACCGAAACATTGGACCTTTTACCGTTCACTTCATAGTGGTGTTTATATACATTTTATAAGTCATTTTTACTTTCAGTTAATTATTTTATAGTCCATTCAACAGCTGTATATCATATTGCAATTTGTTTATTCTTTTTATATGCATCACTTTAATGTTTTGTATTTTTTTTTGGGGGGGGGGGGGGCATTTTTTATATCTGATTAATTTGCCTTCAAACTTTGTTTGAAAAGGCAAAGTATTGTAATCATACCATGTTTTCCGTCACAAATTTTGTCGCGGTCTTTTGGCAATACTGCTGCATATTTAACCATGAAAATTTACATGTTAACAGATTTCAATGGGGAATAGTGCACCTCGGTATATGTTTTTTGATGCATGAAGGGGAAATGTGCTTAATTAGCCTGTTAATTTTCTCTATAAAATGCACTGCGTGCTATTTATAGATTTCAAATTGAGATCAAGGCTGCTTATCATTTACTTAATTATGTTATAAATAAATACAGTCTATGAATTAATAAATTTCTATGAAATGTCAAGCACTATTTATTTTCTTATTTTATCAAATACACGTAACAATAAAAAACTTTAAAATTTATCCAAATTGAATCGCGCGCCGATTTTGAGCATGTAGTTATTTTGATTGCGAATAAATTGGGTCAACACATACTCACTGCCGGTTTATAAATAGATATAGTTCATTAATTCGCCTCCAAACTTATATATAGCCGTGCACATGGTTCAAGCAAACAATGTCTTCTATAGAATTTGAAATAATAATTTTAAAGGGATTAATTGGAATTATTTGCATTAATAGGTGCATGTTCAGCAAATGAAAGGTTTTTGACAGTTTCATTGGAGAGGCAAATTTGTATTCAGTAGAATACTTCCATCTAGTTTATGCTTGGAATTGAAAAAAGTAGAATTCTTTTTATAATATTCTTTTTTAATATCAGCATTGTCTATACTGGTCCCTGTTTATCAAAGAATCTTATGACTGTGATTAATGATAAATGTTACAGGATCGTATATCCACATGTACAATGTTAAACATTTAGACTGATCATAAGATTTTTATGTGATACAGGGACCTGAACTATAAAGATACAGCATGCATCTGTCAGAAATTTATCAACAAAATAAAAGATCAATTTATCAAGTAATTATGTTCAGTGAAATATTTTATTGTCATTAAAAGATTTCGCAAAGTGTATTGAGAAATTAACTTGGGTCTGAAATTGGAGGCTGATTGTTAAAAAAGTAGTTAGCGAAAAATTAATACATTTGTACTTAATATATACACAAACAAAATATAAGATTAATTGATTTTTCACTTCTTTCTTTTACTAATCAAAGATATTTTGGAGATATATATATATATATATCAGGTTTTAAGGATAAATTATCAATGACAAGAAAATTTTAAATTTTTTATGTACTGAATTTGTATAAATCCTTTTTAAACATCAAAGAAAAATAAATTAGGTTATGTTAAAATGTTTTTTGGATTGGCTAAGGTAATTGGACAGTGGACATGTATATTTTGTATCTGCATATCGAAAATCTGTGTTTTAGGATTTCACATATTCTACCCCCAAAGAAATTTGTTGCTCATTAATTTTGTAACTTTTTTTCTCAAATAAAGTTTTAGATATAAGTTAATTACCAGTCCTAATTTTAATAAGATGAATTAAGACTTTTTCCTATAGCTAACAGATTCTGTGGTTAAATTTAATTTTACCACAAGATAATTACTCATAAGATATAAAATTATATCCCTCTGAAATTTCTTCTATAGGAAGAAATGCATTCTTATAATCCTACAAAAATAAAAGATTTTATAAATCTTAAAATGAAAAGTGTACACCTGAAAATTTCTGACCTAAACGATGTCCAATGGCTAAAGCCCGTCCAATATTGGTCAATTGAAATCAAAGAAATCTGATATTATTAATGTATGTTAATTATCATCCATGATTAAGAATTGTATGTTTACTGCCATAGCATTTGTTTTTGCTGAAATCTCTTTTTTTTATACGACCGCAAAATTTTTGCGGTCGTATATTGGTATGACGTTGGGGTCGTCGTCGTCCGAAGACATTTGCTTTTCGCACTATAACTTTAGTATAAGTTAATAGAAATCTATGAAATTTAAACACAAGGTTTATGACCACAAAAGGAAGGTTGGGATTGATTTTGGGAGTTTTGGTCCGAACAGTTTAAGAATAAGAATAAGGTTCCAAAAAAGGGCCCAATAAGCATTTTTCTTGTTTGGTTATTTATCTTGGTGTAAGGGAGGTAATCCAAACACATTTAAAGTAAAATGTTGAGTATGATTCAATTACCTCCCTCACGCTGCTTGTAAATTATGTATAAAGAAATGTAGATTGTCTTGGGGTGATTTATAGCTGTCAGTTTATTTTTAGAAGTTACTATTAATTAATATTAATTTTGTACATTTGTCATTTTCTATTTTAAGACTTCTATGATATATTTAAATGGGTAATTATGTTTGCAAACTCCATGAGAAATTTGAATAGGGACTATGACCATATCTTGAGGGAAAGATTTTTTTTTTGGAAAAAGGGAAAGGGGGGGAGGGGGGGGGTAAATAAGAAATTGGGGGGGGGGAATTTTTTCTCATTTCAGATTTCAGAAATTAAAAAGAAATGTCTTCAAATCGTTATTTTGCAAAACAAAGGGTGGAGATGGGGGTACAATGATTTTTTTTTTTTTTGGGGGGGGGTCAGTACGCAACAGCATAGTGTATTGCAAAAAAGCCAAAAAAGGGGTTAAATTTTATTTTTTTTGGGGGGGGGGGGGGAGGGGTCAATTTGCAACAGCATATTGTATTGCACAAAAAGCAAAAAATTTAATATAAATTCAAATCATATGTCACATTCTAAGTTCTTTGACTACAGTTATTCTGTGTCAGAAACCTATTATGTGTCAGATATTTAATTACAATCCAAATTCAGACCTGTATCAAGCGTGAATATTGTGTTCATTTTTGCCCCAACTGTTCAGGGTTGGACCTCTGCAGTCGTATCAAGCTGCGCTCATACATTTTTAGCACTTTTATTCAAAATATTTTTTTCTCACTATTCATTTTATAATGACTTATAATGTAGATATTATGTACCCAGTGGTACTCGGTAGATTATCCAACATATTGGGTCATACTTTTTTTTCAAATTTCCATTTCTTTGTTTTGAAAAATTTGTGAAGGGATGGGGCATAATTTTTTTAGGTATTATTTTAGGGATGTTTAAGGATATTTTTTGGGGTTCGAAAATTTGTGGTATTTTTATGTGGTGAAAAATTTTTGTAAGTATTTTTTGGATTTGAGTTTTATATACTTATATGACATTCTCAGCATGATACCCATTAGTTAGATTTATCTCATTAAAGTCACAAAAATACATAAATAATTGCTATTTTACCGGGGTGGGGGGTTAAGATTCTTTTCTCCTATTCTTGACGTGTTTAATTGGTGGGATCAAAATACATAATATTTTTAACCACTTCCCGGTGATTAAATTTCTACATGGGAATTATCGCCGTTTTTTTTCTACAGTTATTGTAATAAACTAGAGAAGTCCGGAAATGATGTCTATGTAAACAAACTACATAGCAACTACATTTTCTTGAGGATTTTGTCGAAAATCATAGGAGAAACAGATTCTCCCTCAATTTACTTGTGAGTTATGGAATTTCTCCACCCTCAATACTTAAATTTTAGATTTTAACACGCTCGCAAATGCTCGCGTGTTGAAAACTAAAATTTAACTGTCTCGGATGGAGAAATTCCATAACTCACTCGTACCTGAAGGAGAATCTATATTTCTCTAATTTTCAGCCAGTTTATCCGTCTCTCAACCCATCTCAACTAGTGACTTTTTAGTTCTCAGATATTGATTGGTCCAAATTAATTGTGACGTCGTTGGGATTTCGGAGAAGCATCAACAACATTGATGACGTTGTTCACATTAATCCAATGCATTTGATAAAAAAATCATAAGATTTCAAAACGAATTGAAAATTAGAGAAACAGTGTCTTACATTTTTGTGAATTATCAGATTTCTCCAATCTCGATAGTTAAATTACGGAACTTTTGGCACTTGCTAAAGCTCGTGCTAAAAAATCTGTAATTTAACTATCTTGATTGGAGAAATCTTCTAATCCACTCGTAACGATGTTAGAAGCTATATTTTCTCAGATATCTTTGGGGTTAAATATTTTTCCCGGTATCTATTATGAGGGTTATGACATTTGTGTTTGTAAAAAGTGATGCTTTTTATGGGTGGGTGGGGGGGGGATTTAAAATTAAATATTATAAATTGTAGAATTGAAAATAATATAAATCAAATACAAGGTGAAAAACAAAAAGAAAATGAAACAACTTTGAGCTTCTTAAGTCTCTAAAGGAGCATAAGGAATTTATAAAACAGAAAATCATTTTAATTATTGACATTCTCAGATTTTGACAAAAAAAATGACAAGTTTTACCCTCCAAAGAACTTTGACATCTAGTCTAATTCATCTTTAAAATTTCATAGTAAAACTGGTAAAAAGAGCAAAACTTAATTTATATTTTTTGCCATGTATAGATGAAAATATTTGCGAGACAAAGTTTGTTAGCTTGTTTTTTAGAGAAAATGTGCGATCTTGAAAGTAATACAGATTCATTTTTTATTTCATTTTACAATCCAGCTATTTTTATTATAAATGTATGTATAATATTGTGATTTTTTTGGTAACTTCTGAAGGCAAAACATTAATTTGCTAAGAAAGAGCACAGTAAAGGATAAAATGATGATTTGTCCCCATTTGTTACTCCAAAATTAGCACATGGATTGAAAAAAGCTTAGGAAGCTCGGAAGTTACATTCTAGGGCAGAACTCAGTCCATGTACTGGTATTTGCTCATTAATAATCCGATAAAATCAGCCCTTACATTGTTATAAAAATTTCCCATACTCATGATGTTTACATTTTAATATTTAGACAGTTTCTGACTGGAATTGAAATTCGTAACTGCCTTGTTCATTCAGGAATTTTTCTTTCATTATATTTCAGTAGTCAGTATTTACATGTAATTATAATGCTTATAAATGTGTGCTTTTTAATTTTGGAAGTGCAGTGTCTTCAATAGTCCAAATAGAGTTGTACAAGACCCAATGCGACTGCCTGAATGCTTACCCTGTTAAATGGTTTGGGGATAAATTGATATAGATCAGAAATTCAAAATAGTGCAAAAGTTTAGATATGATAAGGTTTATGGGTACAAGTGACATGTGCAGCTTCTGCTGTAAACATGTAATAATTATTTTTTAGATCACATTACATTATTCTTTATATTTTTTTTTTATTATAGTAAATATTTTCCCCCAATTCTTGATCTGTTTTTTTCTAATTATTCTTTATTAAAAATTCACAGAATTTTAGTTTTAATAAAAAAAATCTGGCCTTCTTTTCACAAAAAACCGTGACATTCTGGAGGTAGGATTAATTATAGTGGTAGAATTTTTTGTGAAAGGGGGCCAGTTTCTCGAGTGTACCTTTATATGTACAGAAAAATACAATGTTTGATAGATACAATGGAAGAAAGTACATGTAGTATTATATTTAATTATTTGTTTGCCAATTTTGTATATGATAAACATCTTCAATAATAAAATTGATTAGAAAAAATTGTAATGAATAAACATGTAATCATATATGTATATAAAAAGCCTGTATTGCTAGTGTAACACCTCATATTAAATAGAAATTGCTTATCATTTTATAACGTTTTCTATATCGGCTTCATTTTTGTCCAATTAAGTATTAATCTATGAATCACTGCCTGTATAAATGTATTACCAGAATGTTGAAATAATTTTATCATATATACGTATGTTTCATTCATGGAAATGTGTCATTTTCATTGGCAGACTACAATCACATGGTTCTGATGAATAATGTTTCATTTCTAAACAAACTCAACATCTATTATCAACGGTGCTCTACATGGTGGCATTTTCATTTTGGCGGAAAAAATATTTCATTTGGGGATGGGCTTGTATTTTTCTTAGGCTAATTAAAAAAGGTTGACATTTAGACAGAAATGATAGTTTACCTGCACACCTGAGTTCTCTCATTATTTACAAAGATGTTTTATAAGATTTTGTTACGAGCACTATTGCCTGACCATATATTTAAAAAAGGCAAAATCTAAAATAGATTATTTAATTATTAAATTATGCTAAGGACATCATAGACTTGTAATAGGAATTGAAAGTGTTCTAAATTTTTTTCAGTTTTTCTTACAAGTAAAATACCTTTTAAAATGTTGACAATAAAATTTCAAACTCTTAAAAGGGAAAAGTTTTAATTTGATGCTTAATGTATTAAGATAGTGTCTGGGATACAGACTTGCCTAACAAACTGATATTGTAAACAACGTCATAAAGGGGAACGTAAATGAGTTTATCTAGTGGCGGACATGATTTAAAACAGTGGTTTTGTAGTATTGAGTGCAAAGAAATTTCAGATTCATATACAATATATGTACCTTGTAAAATATACAATTTATTTGTATGAGCCTTAGAAACATGTAGAAATGTAAGGTTTACTGAGCATTTCACTATTCAAGGTCAAGTACAAATAAATTGTAGATTTTCTGACAATGTACATATATTGTTTTTATCCTTCAATTATAAATTGTTCATTTTTATCAAGAAAAGTGATGAAAATGGCACATTTCTAGTCTACTGGTAGTTTCAGAAGGCTATTTTTGGGGTGTAATCTAGGGATAACATCACGTCATAAACACTGTGAACCAGCACACAATACAAACTTTCATTGCAAGTGAAGACAAGGTTACCAGGAGATGATATTCGCCTACCGGATAAATATCGAAAAAAATATTCTACATTGGTTATTTGTCTACTAAATATGCTAGGTGCAGTTTAAATATATATATTTCATGTCAATAATATGTGTATTGTGCTTTATATAGCAAAAGTCATAAATTTTGAAATCTTAGAAAGTACACTAGAAGACTAGTCATATTTCATCAGGTCCATGTTTTTGTTGTCTTATGTACAATCAATGTGTTGCCTATTGTCTTTCACTCTGCATATGGTGATGCTATGACAAAATTTAATGTATTTGCTTGGTGCATAAAGCTGAAGTTTTTATGTGTAGCCATTTATACGAGAGGTTAGGCGTTTGATTTTGTGTTTTTTTTAAGGGTGGCGGGATGAGGAGGAGATTGCAAGGAAGTTTTCTTTTTTGGTATACATACACTACGCAAATTTTAGTTCACCTGGCCCAGCTGAACTATTGTCATCAATAAGGGTTCGAGTCATAGTCGTAAACTTTCCTTTAAATATCTTCTCCTCCGAAACAGAATTGGAAAAAAAAATTGGAAGAAATGGTCCTAAGTTGGTCCTCTTTTAGAAATATATCCGATGACCTGGTCCGTCATCCAACATGGCCACCGGAGCAAAACATTAACATAGGGCCCTATGGGAAATTTACTTAAAGATCTTCTTGTCTGAGACCACTTTGCCAATTGGAACAAAAGTTGGTAGCAATGGTCCTTGGGTGGTCCTCTTTCAGAATTGTATGTGGATGATTTTATGTTGTTAGCTTTTTTTAGCTCACCTGGCCTATGGGAAATTTGTACATAGGTCTTCTTGTCAGAAATCAATTGAAAAAAATTATGTATGAACAAGCATTGGATGAACCTCTACAAAGAGTATGTTTTTTGTGCTGATTGGAAATTCAAGATGGTCACAACAGCCAGACTTAGTTTAACAATGGACCCTATGGGGAAATTTGCACAAAGGTCTTCTTGTTAGAAACTACTAAGCCAATTGAAATGATTTTGATGCATGAAGATCCTTGGATAAATGTCGTGCGGATCGGAATCCTAGCTAGCTGCCACAGCTGGACTTAGTTTAACATTGGACACTGGAAGAATTCTTTACATACAATTATCCTATCTAGAAGCAATGGACATTGTGGAACAATTCCTTACAGATATTATCTAGAAGCGCTTTGTAAGTTGTGGTCACCTAAAACCCTATGTGAGCGATTCAGGCTCCATGGAGCCTCTGGTTTTTAATTAGGTAAATATTTACTGATAAATGGCATGCATGTAATCATATGGTTAAATTGATTCTGTGGGTATATTCTCATATTTATTATCATTGTGTACTGCATCAAAAATTTAACACCACAGATATATTGAACTTCACTAGTTTGTTATTCTCTTCATGATATGTTCTAGTGCCATTCCATGGAAAATATAAAAAATGTCATCCTTCAGTTCATCCAAATAGTAAATGCTCAAATTTCAAATAAGTTTAAATTGATTACACATAAAATTTGTGGATTAAGTACACTCAATGTTACAACTCATAGAATTTGTATGAAAGGTTCTCTTGGAATTTAAAGGAATGAATCTTGGGATGCTTAGGGTTCTGACCTTGGACTATGTTCACTATAATGCTAAAAATAGAAATACCAGCATTCATTTTTTTCCCAAAACTATTCGGCCAAAGTTTGGTGGAATGGTTGTTAAGTGGTTCCATGTCAGAATAATGTCCTAGGAACTGGATCTTATACCAATTTGGCTCATTTTATCGATGTTTGCTTTTTAGCTCACCTGGCATCTGTCCATCGGTAAACATTTACATTTTTATACGACCGCAAAATTTTTGCGGTCGTATATTGGTATGACGTTGGCGTCGTCGTCGTCCGAAGACATTTGGTTTTCGCACTATAACTTTAGTATAAGTTAATAGAAATCTATGAAATTTAAACACAAGGTTTTAGACCACAAAAGGAAGGTTGGGATTGATTTTGGGAGTTTTGGTCCCAACAGTTTAGGAATTAGAGGCTTAAAAAGGGCCCAATAAGCATTTTTCTTGGTTTTCGCACAATAACTCTAGTATAAGTAAACAGAAATCCATGAAATTTAAACACAAGGTTTATGACCACAAAAGGAAGGTTGGGATTGTTTTTGGGAGTTTTGGTCCGAGCAGTTTAGGAATTAGGGGCTAAAAAAGGGCCCAAATAAGCATTTTTCTTGGTTTTTGCACAATAACTTTAGTATAAGTAAATAGAAATTTATGAAATTTAAACACAAGGTTTATGACCACAAAAAGAAGGTTGGGATTGATTTTGGGAGTTTTGGTCCCAACAGTTTAGGAATTAGGGGCCAAAAGGGTCCAAAATTAAACTTTGTTTGATTTCATCGAAAATTGAACTATTGGGGTTCTTTGATATGCCGAATCTAACCGTGCATTTAGATTCTTAATTTTTGGTCCCGTTTTCAAATTGGTCTACATTAAGGTCCAAAGTGTCCAAAATTAAACTTAGTTTGATTTTAACAAAAATTGAATTCTTGGGGTTCTTTGATATGCTGAATCTAAACATGTACTTAGTTTTTTATACGACCGCAAAATTTTTGCGGGTCGTATATTGGTATGACGTTGGCGTCGTCGTCGTCGTCGTCCGTCGTCCGTCGGAGTCTGTAGACATTTGGTTTTCGCACTATAACTTTAGTATAAGTTAATAGAAATCTATGAAATTTAAACACAAGGTTTATGACCACAAAAGGAAGGTTGGGATTGATTTTGGGAGTTTTGGTCCCAACAGTTTAAGAATCAGGGGCCAAAAAAGGGCCCAATAAGCATTTTTCTTGGTTTTCGCACAATAACTCTAGTATAAGTAAATAGAAATCTATGAAATTTTAACACAAGGTTTATGACCACAAAAGGAAGTTTGGGATTGTTTTTGGGAGTTTTGGTCCCAACAGTTTAGGAATTAGGGGCTAAAAAAGGCCCAAATAAGCATTTGTCTTGGTTTTTGCACAATAACTTTAGTATAAGTAAATAGAAATCTATGAAATTTAAACACAAGGTTTATGACCACAAAAGGAAGGTTGGGATTGATTTTTGGAGTTTTGGTCCCAACAGTTTAGGAATTAGGGGCCAAAAGGGTCCAAAATTAAACTTTGTTTGATTTCATCGAAAATTGAACTATTGGGGTTCTTTGATATGCCGAATCTAACCGTGCATTTAGATTCTTAATTTTTGGTCCCGTTTTCAAATTGGTCTACATTAAGGTCCAAAGGGTCCAAAATTAAACTTAGTTTGATTTTAACAAAAATTGAATTCTTGGGGTTCTTTGATATGCTGAATCTAAACATGTACTTAGTTTTTTTTATTATGGGCCCAGTTTTCAAGTTGGTCCAAATCGGGGTCCAAAATTAAACTTTGTTTGATTTCATCGAAAATTGAACTATTGGGGTTCTTTGATATGCCGAATCTAACCGTGCATTTAGATTCTTAATTTTTGGTCCCGTTTTCAAATTGGTCTACATTAAGGTCCAAAGGGTCCAAAATTAAACTTAGTTTGATTTTAACAAAAATTGAATTCTTGGGGTTCTTTGATATGCGGAATCTAAACATGTACTTAGTTTTTTTATTATGGGCCCAGTTTTCAAGTTGGTCCAAATCGGGGTCCAAAATTAAAGCTAAAAAAGGGGTAAATTATTTTTTTTGGGGGGTGGGGGCAATTCTCCACAGCATATTGTATCGCACAAGAATTCAAAAATTGAATATAAATTCAAATCATATGACCAATTCTAAGTTCTTTATTTCAGTTATTCTGTTTTAGAAACCTATTATGTGTCAAATATTTCAAGAAATTTTCAATTACACAGTATTGTGCAATAGCAAGAATCAGTATAATTTAAACCAATTTACATTATTTACATTACAATTAAAGGATAACTTCAGTAACACCCAACAATGACTTCAATCCAAACATATATATTGAATAAACTTACAAATCAGAAATTTTAAAATTATATGATACTAACATACATACTACTGCTAACAATTAAATATGACTTAGAGCAAATATGACAACATGATTATAAAAATATGTACAAAGAGGGATAACTCTTTTTTTTATCTCAAATTTTGAATATGTGCTGATGAAGCTTTTTTGTTTATCTCATCTAAACTGCTTTTAAATTATGCATATTTAAAATTTGCCATCCATGACTATGATGTCATTTTCTATTTTAATACGTTATGGTGTATTTAAATGGGCTGTTATGGTTGCAAAGTATCAAGAGAAATGGGGGGGGGGGGGGGGGGGGGGGTGAAAACAAAATTTAGGGGGGGGGAATGAGAAATTGGGGAGGGGGCAATTTTTTGTCTCATTTCATAATTCATAAATTAAAAAGGAAATTTCAATTTTTTTTTAGCAAAAAAGGGGGGGTTACAATAAATTTTATTGTTTTTTGTTGTTTTTTTTTTTGGGAGGGGGAGTCAATGTGCAACTTCATAGTGTATTGCACAAAAGCTAAAAAAGGGGTAAATTTTTTTTTTTTTTTTTTTTTGGGGGGGGGGGGCAATTCTCCACAGCATATTGTATTGCACAAGAAGCAAAAAATTGAATATAAATTGAAATCATATGACCAATTCTAAGTTCTTTGGTTTCAGTTATTCTGTGTCAGAAACCTATTATGTGTCAAATATTTGAAGAAATTTTCAATTGCACAGTATTGCGCAATAGCAAGAAATTGATATGTGTGCCCAATTTTAAATTGGTTATTTCTGATTTATATATAAAAACAAAAAATACTGATATGGTTTGAATAGGTAAATTAAAAATTTTTAAGTTCTTAGACAACATTCATTCTGTGTCAGAAACCTATGCTGTGTCAAATATTTATTCACAATCCAAATTCAGTATTGTATCAAGCTTGAATGTTGTGTTCATAATTGCCCAACTATTCAGGGTTCGACATCTGCGGTCGTATCTAGCTGCGCCCAGCGGAGCATTTTATTTTTATTATGGGCCCAGTTTTCAAGTTGGTCTAAATCGGGGTCCAAAATTAAAGCTAAAAAAAGGGTAATTTTTACCCCTCAGGGGGGGGGGGGGCAATTCTCCACAGCATATTGTATTGCACAAGAAGCAAAAAATTTAATATAAATTCAAATCATATGACGAATTCTAAGTTCTTTGATTTCAGTTATTCTGTGTCAGAAACCTATTATGTGTCAAATATTTCAAGAAATTTTCAATTGCATAGTATTGCGCAATAGCAAGAAATCTTCAATTGCACAGTATTGCACAATAGCAAGAAATTGATATGTGTGCCCTGTTATCAAAACTTTATTATTAACAAATTCCATTGGAAATTTGCCAATAACTTTAGTTTAATGAACTTCATTGGAAATTTGCCAATATAAAATGTGCTGATGAAGCTTTTTTGTTTATCTCATCTAAACTGCTTTTAAATTATGTATATTTAAAATTTGCCATCCATGACTATGATGTCATTTTCTATTTTAATACGTTATGGTGTATTTAAATGGGCTGTTATGGTTGCAAAGTATAATTAAATGGGGGTGGGGGGGGGGGGGGGTTGAAAACAAAATTTAGGGGGGGTAAATGAGAAGTTGGGGAGGGAGCAATTTTTTTCTCATTTCACATTTCATAAATTAAAAAGAAAATTTCAATTTTTTTTTTAGCAAAAAAAGGGGGGGGGTTACAATAAATTTTACTGTTTTTTGGTTTTTTTTTTGGGAGGGGGGGGGTCAATGTGCAACTATATAGTGTATTGCACAAAAGCTAAAAAAAGGGGTAAATTATTTTTTTTTTTTTGGGGGGGGGGGGGGGGCAATTCTCCACAGCATATTGTATTGCACAAGAAGCAAAAAATTTAATATAAATTCAAATCATATGACCAATTCTAAGTTCTTTGATTTCCATTATTCTGTGTCAAAAACCTATTATGTGTCTAATATTTCAAGAAATTTTCAATTGCACAGTATTGCGCAATAGCAAGAAATTGATATGTGTGCCCAATTTTAAATTTTAAATTGGTTATTTCTGATTTATATATAAAAACAAATAATACTGATATGGTTTGAATAGGTAAATTAAAAATTTTTAAGTTCTTAGACAACATTCATTCTGTTTCAGAAACCTATGCTGTGTCAAATATTTATTCACAATCCAAATTCAGTATTGTATCAAGCTTGAATGTTGTGTTCATAATTGCCCCAACTATTCAGGGTTCGATTCGGTCGTATCTAGCTGCGCCCAGCGGAGCATTTTATTTTATCTTCTCCTTTGAAACCCCCAGGCCAAATGAACTGAAAATTGGTGTGAAGCATCTATGGAAGGACCTTTATAAAGTTTGCATATTTCATCCCAGTCACACAGCTAATATGGCAGCTATGATGAATTCTTATTTTTGATTGATAAAAATGTCAAATATCTCCTCTGAAACCACACAGTCAAATTAACAGATATTTGGTATGAAACTTCTATGGAAGGTCCATTACAATTTTCACTTGAAGTAAAATGGATTGATTGTGGGACTGTTAGGTGAGCCTCTTATGATGATATTTTGTTCCCATCTATTGAATGGCAACTTAAATCCATGTAAGCAATATACTTTGACAAGAATTGAAATTGAGTTATCTCTCTTGGTCCAGTTGGCTCTCCTCCTTTTGTGGTATATCTTAACCACATGACAATTATTGCAATCTGTATTATGTTCATGTTTTGTACTATCATTCTTTTGTATGATTTATATGCCCTTAAGAGCACTTTGATTGGGATCTTTTTCATATGTAAAGATTGAACAAACTAACCTTTTTGCATATTCTGTTCTTTGTGTGTATAGATTGATAGTCTTCTTTTTTTATGTGTGAAAAATACATTTTTCAATATAACTTGTATGGTTTTGATTTTTAGCTCACCTGACCCAAAGGGTCAAGTGAGCTTTTCTCATCACTTGGCGTCCGTCGTCCGTCGTCGTCCGTCGTCGTCGTCTGTTAACTTTTAGAAAAATCTTCTCCTCTGAAACTGCTGGGCCAAATTGGACCAAACTTGGCCACAAGCATCATTAGGGTATCTAGTTTAAAAAATGTGTCCGATGACCCCGCCTGCCAACCAACATGGCCGACATGGCTAAAAATAGAACATAGGGGTAAACTGCAATTTTTGTCTTGTATCTCAAAAAACTAAAGCAACTAGAGCAAAACTGACATGGGGTAAAAATGTTCATCAGGTCAAGATTTACCTGTCATGAAATTTTCAGACGAATCGGTCAACCCTTTGTTGGGTTATTGCCCCTGAATTGTTAATTTTAAGGAAATTTTGCAGTTTTAGGTTATTATCTTGAATATTATTATAGATAAAGACAAATTGTAAACAGCAAAAATGTTCAAAAAAGTAAGATCTACAAATAAGTCAACATGACCAAAATCGTTGATTGACCCCTTATAGGAGTTTTTGCCCTTTAAATACGGCATCCAGCGTAAACTATCCTTTAAAGATCTTTTCCTCTCAAACCACTGGGCCAAATGAGACCAAACTTTGGTGGAATGGTCCTTGGGTGGCCCCCTTCCAAAATTATTTCTGGCATGCCGGACTTCCAACCGAGATGGCTGCTGTTACTAAAAATAGAAAAAAAGGGGGGTTGATTTTCAAAAATCTTCTTATATGAAACTACAAGTCCTGTTGCAACCAAAGTTGGCAGTAATAGTTCTTAGGAGGTTCTCTTTCAGAAATATGTCCAATGACCCGGACTGTTAACCAAGATGGCCGCCACAGCCGAACTTAGTTTGACATAGGGCCCTATGGGAAAATTCATTGAAAAATCTTCTCGTCTTAAACCACTTGACCAATTGGAACCAGACTTGGCAGCAATGGTCCTTAGATGGTCCTCTTACAGAGGTGTGTCCAATGACCCGGACTGTCAACCAAGATGGCCGCCACAACCAAATTTAGTTTAACATAGGGCCCTATAGGAAAATTCATTGAAAATCTTTTTGTCTGAAACCACTTGACATATTGGAGCCAGACTTGGTGGCATTGGTCCTTAGGAGGTCTTTTTTCAGAAATGTGCCTGATTTCGTGGACTATGAACCAAGATGGCCGCCACAGCAGAACTTAGTTTAACATAGGACCCTATGGGAAAA